>VXBI01009823.1:963952-978512 GCA_013397375.1 Toxostoma redivivum
ATCAAGCCCCAGGCCAGGAGTTTGTTCCAAAGGAAATGTTTCCTTAGTAAAAAAGGGAACCACAGAGGAAGCTTTAAATGCAGCAGCCTCTGCCTCCTTGCCTTATCCAACAGCCGAGCAGTGACCTGGAAAAGCAGAGCCGGTTCTCAGCCACCAGCATGAAAAGGAATGTGCTAGGGCAACGGGGCTGTGCAAACAAGTGTGCAGAGAGCACCAGCAGTATCAGGGGTACCAGATGGGACAGCAGAGATGCTTCCAGCAGGCAGCCCACCCTTGAGGCAGAGGTAGCTGCTGCTTGGGATGGCCACATTCCCTGGGATGGCCAGGGAGCGACAGCCTGCCCCACTCCCTCCCCACAGACAGGAAAACCATTTGCCTTTCCTCCCTTCCATTCCCTGAGTCGTGTTCCTGTCCCCACCAGAGGCCATTGCTGCTGCCTCCCAGCCAGAGCCAGGGGTCCAAGAGCCCCAGGCAGTGCCAGGCTGAGGCTGGCAGCACACCAGTGCTCCCAGTGCCCATGGATGGATACCCCACGGGCTCTCAGCAGTGCCAGGGGCAGATGGACAGCAGCTCACATGGCCCTGCACAGGCCTGCTTGCCTGCCTACATAAATTAATCAGAACTAATTGGCTTTTCGGTAAGTCTTCTTTGCAGGAGCTCTGCAGTGGAAGACTGAAGTAGGACTACAAGTGGCAAATCTTTATTTAAACACACAGTGCTACACAAGGACAAGCTCCCGGCCCAGCACCACTCCCTGCTCCCTTCAGCACAGCTGATGCCAACAGGTTCAAACCTCATGCATAACTTTCACTTTCCATTATGTGTACCCAGTTTATTTACATCTCACTGGTTACAGGAGACAAACAACCTTCACCAGAGGTGACATTTGACAAGAGCTGGCTGCACCTAGTGACAGGACACAAACTACTGGTGCCACGGAGCCTTTCCCAGACAAGGGACCACGGCCCAGCTCTCCCCATCCCCACACTGTCAGGATGGGACAATCCCTCACAGTTCAGGAGGATGCAACACTCTGCAGAGGTCTGGGAAATGGATGCTTCAGGTCAGAGATGTGATGCAAAAATCCTGTGCAGAGATCAACTGCTCCAGCTCCCCTCTGCACCAGGTCTGAGATCACTAAGGAGAATGTGGGCACTGCCATTCCCTGCCCTGGTCACAGCAAGCTGCTTTTACTGTGGGTTCCCAGCCCTATTAAGCAGATCCAGTGCAGTTAAGCTGTTAAGCTCACCTGAATAGGGCTGCTCTGTGTGAGGCTGCTAACTCAGAGCCACTCCAAAATATAGATATACATTCATAGACTCTACACCTAGAAAGGATTTAGACATCTTCCAGCTCAGCTCTCCAGTTAATAAATAATTGGCTCCAGAAGCACTGCAGTGATCCAAGGCATGAGAGGACAGGGGTAGAACCTGTGGCACAGCCAGTGCCAGTGCAATGGCTTATCCCTCCTCAGGGCTCTGGGTGCACAGCAGAGCTGGGTCACAGCTCCAATCTCCTAGACTGGAGACTGAGACAAGGTCCATGACAGAATGAAGGTGTGAGGGGCTGAAAATTGGGAGCACAAGGCTGGGATGACCATTGTGGGGCCACAACTGGACTTGTGCCAAGCTGAGCATTGCCCAGCTGCCTGTGGGACTTCACCCCCAGTCCCATCCTGTGTGAGCCCCAGCTCCAGCAGCAGCTTCAGTGTCACTGGCCAGAGCATCACAGGACAGGAGTTGGGGGTGACTGCAGCAGGGATGAGTACCCCAGCAGCCCCCTGGCTGCCTCACAGGGCTGCAGTCAGCACAGCCATGGCAAGAGGCAAAGGATATGCTCAGGAGCCCAGGAGCCTTCAGGCCTCTCACAGCATTGAGAAAGTAGCAGCATAGAAACATCCTTCAACCCCAGTGTTCACTCTCTATCCAAGGCCTCTCCGTGTCCACCTGGGACTGGGATGCAAGCAGCTGGAGGGGGGTGCTCTGGACAGGAGCACAGACTGAGGCTTCAGGTTTCTTACTCTTCCTGCAGTTGGCTCAAAAAGCAAGTGCCTAGAGGAGGGGTGGCCCTGAGGCAGCGCCAGTGTCCCACTCGTCTCCATCCAGCAAGGTGACCCCGCTGCCCCAGGCTCATTCAGCATCACGTGTAGTTGCCGGGGCCGCCCAGGGGGATCACGAAAACAGAGATGTCATCACCAGAGCCCAGCTTGTCGTTGGCCAGCCTCCAGCCCCGCTCCTTCAGCACCCCCCGCGACCGCACCACCAGCTCCTGGGCCACCATGGTGTACCTGGAGGCACAGCAGAGAACGGCTCAGCAGTGATCCCAGACCCTCTGATGCAGCATCCTGGCAAGGAGGGACAAGCTAGAGCAGCTAGAAGTACAGGAAAGGGTCCCTTGGAGAGATGCAGGCTCAGATATGCACATCAGGGGAGCAATACACGCTGCAGAGCCCGGAGGGACGTGTGGCCACAGCTCTGCTCTGAGGAGCCAGCCAAGGGGAGGTGGGGTACTGCACCACGTGCCCATCCCCCTGTCCCCTTGCAGCTCACCTGCACGGGTCGTTGGGCTCGTAGCTCGTCAGCACCTCCATCACCACAGCAGCCACCTCCTGGTCATTGGTGACATCCCAGAGCCCGTCGGTGCCCAGCACCAGGACATCGTCAGGGCAGTGCTCGTACTGCGTGAGGTCATACACCCTGACCTGGCAGGCAACAGGGCAAGGTGCAAGGCTGAGAGGCAGAGAAGGCTCCTGCTGCACTGGGCAGTGGATCTGCCCCTGCTGGGTGGCTCTGACCACTGCAGGAATCTCTGGGGCAAAGCAGCTGGAAGCCAGGCTTACCTCTGGGAAGCAGGACAGGAAAGGCTTGATGTGGATGTTGGAGCTGAACACCTTGAGGTCGTGGTCTCCCAGGCCTCTCGTGACCCCAATTGTGGCCATCATCCGAGCCTGGGCAATGGTGGAATCAAAAGAGAACTTTAAGCAGCTTTATCCCCAGCTCCATTCCCAGCTGAGAACTGGTGATGACAACACTACCAAAAATGGGCTGAAATCCCCCAAAACAGTGAGAGCAGGCAGGAAACAACCTCTGCCAAACTTCTATCACAGTACTTTACCTTTTTGCCTTCCCCAAAAATAAGTGGAAACTTCAGGTCATCCTCTTCTATCTTTTTGTAAGCCCTGGTTAAAATAAGCCAGAGACAAGGTGTCAGCAGGTGAAGGCTTCCAGCACCTCTGCTGCCCACCTGGGACCTGGGTCCCCTGTGCACCAGAGTCCCTGCCCCTGGGAGGGGATGCCAGAGATGAGCAGCCAGCACAGCAGGACCCCAGTGCCACCAGCAGGTTGGGGATTACCAGCCATTCATGTTCTGGTCCCTGTAGAGCATCTTCTTCCCCAGCTCCTTGGGCTGGATCCTGCGGGGGAACTCCAGGTGGGTGAACTCCTTCCCCAGCAGCTCGGGCCTTAGCAATGCCTGCAGCAAGAAGTGTCAGGGCTGGGAGAGCGAGATCTGTGGATGCAGCCCTGCCCAGATCAGGATCCACCACCCACCAGGACTTTGGCTACAACATTCCATGGTGGGATAACCTTGGCTGCTCTGGAGCCATTTGAATAGGTGCTGGTAAAGCAGCTTCAAACCACCCACCTGTGCTAAGCCAGAGGGGAAACTGGAGCTGAGGACAGCCATGCCAGCACTCAGCAGGAGGGTGAAGGTTTTGCAAAGAGGGTTTTGGGAAATAAAGATCTCCAAAAAGGGATCAAACAATCAAACCCCAGCAAATTCCAGGAGAAGGTGGAATTTACCCAGAAGGTAAATAGCTGCAAACCTCCCAGGATCCCAGGCTCAGTGCAGGGCATGGCACTCACCCAAGGAAAGAGTGATGGGTCTTTTCTGAAAGTGTCCCAGCTGTGAGCGTGACAAGGGATGAGCAGCAGCACAGAGCCCTACCCAGGGCAGCCCCAAGCCCTCATGGAGCACAGTGTGGAGGGGACCGGGAACAGGGAGTGTTGGAAAGTGCTGAAGGGGAAAGAAAAGCAGGAAGAGAAAAGGAGATCCCTTGGGAAGATGGGGTGGCAGGGCGTTGGTGCAGAGGCATAGAGACCCCCAGCCCACTCT
The DNA here is from genome assembly GCA_013397375.1 of Toxostoma redivivum. Taxonomy (NCBI): domain Eukaryota; kingdom Metazoa; phylum Chordata; class Aves; order Passeriformes; family Mimidae; genus Toxostoma; species Toxostoma redivivum. The sequence continues at coordinate 968,066 of VXBI01009823.1, forward strand.
GGGGGAGCCCTGAGCACAGGCTCAGCATCATGTGGCAGAGCAGCGTGTGCCTGTCCCCAGCCTGTGCCCTGCCCCTCACAGCCAGCTGAAGGAGATTCTGATCACAGCAGTTTCCTCCCCTCGGTCATTCCAAAATAGATTAAAGGAAAAACGCCTCAGTGTTTTTCCAAGTACATTGCAAGCCAGGAAATTTCATCCAGCAAGACCTTCTCCAATACAAACTGCTCCTCCCCTGTGCTGCCCTCGGAGAGGTCTTTATAACCTCAGAGTGTCCTTGGGCGGCACCAGGGAGAGGGACAGGGAGCTTTCAGGGTGGAAGACAGAAACCCTGGCACACATCAGCTCTGACTCTCCAGGGAGCAGCCAGGGAAGAAACTGGGACTCAGCAGGGGCACTGTGACAATGAAAGGGAGCACGGTGGATGGAGAGCTTCCCTCCTCCAGGTCACAGCAGCCCAGGCAGGGGATGCTCCCTGCTCCCTGAACAGCACAGGACAGGATGGACCAAACTGGCTCCATGCAAACGAGTCAGTCCAGCCCCATGCCAAAAGCCTGGGCTCTCCATGTCCTGTCTGTGCCAGGCTCAGACGTTCACACTGAGCCCACAGCAGGGCTCTGCCAGACACAAGATGCCCCCATGCCAGCTCTCTGCATCCCAGACAGCAGGCTGGGATGGACAAGTGCCAGCAGCAGGTCCCAGCCATGGGGCTGCCCTTGGCTCCAGAGCCCCAGCATGGCAGCAGCCCAGCAGGCAGCACGGGGGACTGGGAAGAGGCCAGGAGGTGTTTCAGCAGGAATGAGAAGAAAGGTCTTTCTTACTAAAAACTGCAGCCTCTGCCTCTCTGTCTCTGGAGTAAACTCCCTGGACATTGGAATGATTTCCCCGTTACGGATGATAATGGCCCTGCAATGAAACATGGAAGGGTGAGATTAGAGAGGAGACTTGGTGGAGGAGCTGAGCCTGGATCTCCAGGGCTGACTCCCAGGAGTGGTGCAACCCCTTCCCCTGTGCTGCCCACCCTTTTCCCAGCCTGAGGTGGGGGCTGCTTCCTGGATTCACTGCCCCCCTGGGAAGGGCACAGCAGACCTCCCTCCTGTGCAGGAGAGGGGCAGGATGGAAGGGAAAATTTGAGACAAGCAGGGGGCAGAGGGAAATGAAGCAGATCAAATCAAAGGACAGGATATTATTATGAAAGGAGCAGCACAAAGGTGGGACACCCTCCTTTAGAGGGGAGCTGCACACAGCAGGGGCAGAAATTGCCTGCAGCAGGACCCAGGTGCACGTGCCCATCCCACACCAGCACTGTCACTTGCTGCTGGGGCTGCTCTTCGAGTTTAATGTATCAAAAACCATAAAGGTCTGGTTATGAGATGTTTCTGGATGTCATGGTAGGCCCAAGGATCTCCAGCACTGGTGGCTGTGAGTCTCCAATGATGTAAGGGCAGGCTGAGTTCAGCTCTGGCAGTGTCTGATGCCTGATTGTTATCCAGAGGCACAGTTACAGCCCCAGGAGCCCCTCCCTGCATGCTGACATCCTGCACAGCCATTGCTATGAGGGATCTCCTTCTGCTCTGTCCCTAAGCTGGAAGCACATCCAGCCTCAGAAAATTGACCAGAGCCTGTGTTTGCTGGTCTGACATTGCTGAGGACAAGGTAGCCTGCAGTAAATACCCAGAGCAACTGTAGCTGCCCCGTTCCTGGAGATGTTCAAGGCCAGGTTGGACAGGGCTTGGAACAACCTGTTCTAGTGGAATGTGTCTGCAAATGGCAGGGGGGGAACAAGATGAGCTTTAAGGTCCTTTCCTACACAAGCCATTCTTTGATCCAATGATAAACACAGGGCAGTTCAAAGCAGCTCCACCTGCAGTGTCACCTTCAGTGTAAGGTGGACCTGCCCTTCTGCCATTGCCTGGGCTGTGGGCACACACACGTGCACTCACATTAGCCCACCTTGGAAACACATGTGGCAGTTTTGGACTCCAAGCTCCCACTGCACGTAGATTTGTGTCCTTCTCCTGAAACAGGTCACTGGTATGAAGTGTACTCTAAAATGATGTCTTGCACATTTTTGAAAGCTCTACTGAGCACAATTTTCACTCTCCAACCTGCAGCCCAGGCCAGTGCCAGCAGCAGGGGCTGGGGTGTGATCCAGAGCCATCTGGGTAGCAGAGAGGATTTTGTTAGGAAGGAAGAGAGCACAACCCAGATTTTGGGAGCAGTTCTATAGGCAGCCCTTTGTGTGCACCTGGCAGACACAGAGATCACAGCAGGGTACATTGTCCCCGGGGCATGGAGCAGGCAGGGGACGATTCTGCCCAGTTCTGCCACCTTCACCCTCCCCTAGATGGGGCTGGAGCTGGGTGTTCCTCACCAGCCATCCCTCTGGCACCACCCCGCTCTGCTGGGGTGTCCCCAGGCACTGAGCAAGAGGTGAGGGCTGCCCTGTGGGGCTGTACCTGCTGTCACCAGCGTTGGCCACGTAGAACTTGCCCATGAGGTAGATGGCAGCCAGGGCACAGCAGCCCCCGGCGAGGTGCTGGGACGCCCGCTCCCGCTCGATCTGCTCGTCCTGGGGACACAGAGATGCTGCAGGCTAGCTGGGCAGCCCCAGACAGCACCTGGCTGCTCCAGCAGCACCTCAGCTCCAGCTGGGAAGCAGTGACCAGCCAGGGCTCCTTTCCCCACACAGCCATGGACTGGCTGTAGGGCTTGAGGGGCCAGGGGTCTTGTGGAGCAGCCAGGGCTTCACTGGGGCAGTGGGACAAGCAGGAAAGAGCAAGACAGGAGGGGAGCAGGTGGGCCTCCTGGAACAAAGTGTAATGAAGCTTTCTGCACCCACACAGGCCTCTGCAGTCAAAGCTCAAAATGTGGAGCATCACAGAGCCCTCTCTGAGATCACCATGCCTGCAGCTCTCCCTGCAGTCCCCTCCTTGCAGGGTCGAGCTGATGCAGACACAGAGAGCAAAGAGGTGCTCCCAGGGGATGGCCCAGGGGATCCCACAGGCACACGATCCTCACCATGTGCTTAAAGGCGTTCTCAATGGCACCGATCACCAGGCTCTCATGGGACACTGCTTTCTCCAGGTGAAACCGTGGCACTGCATCGTTCGGGACCTCCCCGTGGTCTTCTGTGTAGGACACCTGGGTTGGATCTGCAGAACCAGTCTTTGTGTCGTGTGGGAGGCAGATGGGAGGTGGGGAGGGGTCCTGCAGGATCTCCACCAGGTCCCGGAGCTGCTCACAGATGTGCAGGTGGAGCCTCTCAGATGCCATGACAGCAGCACCGCTGCCTGCATGGCCATCAAACAGGGCCCAGTAGTGGAAATAAAACCCCTTCCTACCCTGCAGGGAGAAGAGGGAAGCTTAAATGAGCCTGCAAGGAAGTAGATGGAATGGGGAATTCAGAGCAGCTGGGGCCACCAGCTGAGGACAGTGACACGGGTCTCTACAGGTCCCAGTGCAGGCAGGAGCAATGTGGGAGCTGACCAAGGGTGTCAGGACACAGCTGATCCCTGGCTGGAGCCCAGCCCTGCTCAGACACCTCGTGCCTCCAGCAGCCTCCCAAGGGGAGGCACCCCAGCACAGCAGCCACCTCTGCAGCCTCCCAGGGCACGTGGGCCACTGCTCTCCCTGGGCCAGCCAGCCCTGCGTAATCACAGGGGGATGGAGGATGGTGGGAGCAGGCAGAGAGAAGGGCCAGGACCAAGGGAATCCCCAGTGTGCACACATTGCCACGTGTCCCATCTCGTGCCCTGCTGCTGGGCATCTTCTCTGTTGTGTCCCTGCCCGTGAACCACCACAGCTCTCACCCCATCCGGCTCCCTGCTGCCTTCCCTGGGCGCCAGGCAGCCCCTTGGGCTGGGCCTCTGCTCCACAAACACCACCTCACAGCATGCCTGGTCCTCGTTGTGCTGGCTCTTCCCTGCATTTATCACCCTGCCAGGAGGAAAAAAGGTGTAAAGGCCCTTTCTTTCACATCATGTTCCAGAAAAGACATCTCGCAGCAGCTCTTTCCCCCACCCCCAACCCTCCACTCATGTCCCCATGTCCCCAGGGGTGCCCTGCACAGGGGGTCCTGTCCTGTCCCAGGTGTTCCAGACCAGCTGTGGGGGGTTGATCTGGGGTCAGGAGCAGCACTGAGTCCCACCCACAGCTGGGGCCAGGGGGGAGCAGCTGTCCACACACATACCAAGGGAGGTGGCCAGAAATAAACTGGGTTTGCTGAAGGTCCCTAGCGCTGCTACAGGCAGAATAATTGCCCCAAAATCTGCATCAGCCACAAATATACACCCCCGGGGGACACAGAGAGAATCATAGCCTCACCCATGTCCCATCACCTCTTGGGGGGAGCAGGGGGCTCAGGGAAGGAGGGGAGAAGGTGACGATAATGAAACCGGCAGAACTTTTGCAAAAAGATTGACGCTGACTTTTCGCAGCCTGTGCTGACACAGCAGATTTCAGGTCTAGATTGCAGAACCTGCTCACAGGAAGAAGCTGTAAACACAGCAGGGTGATTTTTCTTTGGGAAGACTTTCCAAGTGGTTTGCAGAAAGAACTCTTGGGATGCCGGAAAGGGGATTTTTTCACTCGGTGTACTCCTACCCCACTATCTCCAGGGACAAATCAACAACTCATAGAGCTCTCTGTGATATCGGGAAGATCAGCTCGAGGAAGGGATGCGGGAGTGGGCTGACAGCACTAAGCAGCAAAACCCTTCAAAGTCTGACCTCCCTGCCCGCTTTCAGTTAGGGCCGAAACTCGCAGCTAGTGAAAGAAGAAGACAATCAGGTCCTTGAAGGGGAAGTCTCAAGCAGTCTCACTCCCAAGAAAGCCCCAGCTCCCTGCTCCCCCCGAGTCCTGCCAGAGGTGCCGCAGCTCCTTCGCGCTCGGTACCCATCGGGGACAGCGGGTGTTGTGCAGAAAGCGCGGAAAACCAAACGCACAGAAGAGCCTAAACCTCTCGGGGATCGGTGAGAGCACAGCCCCTCGCTGATGCCCTCCCGTCACGGGCATCCACTGCGCCCGCTCCTGGCTGCTGCTGCTGGAAAAGGGACAGACGCAGCTCACCGCCCGCCGCGACCCACTTTCGTCCCCAAGGTCCCCGCTTCAGCGCCGAGCAGTGCCATCCTGCGGTCCCCAGGCTGCGAACCTCGGCCCCGCTCCGGCACCTGCCCCGCTCCATCCCCGCTTCCATCCCGGCTCCATCCCCGCTTCCATCCCCGCTCCCATCCCGGCTCCATCCCCGCTCCCGCCCCGCTCCATCCCCGCTCACTCTGCGTATCCCGTGCTCCAGGGCAGGCGGCCGCGGCTGTCGCGGGGGCTCTGCACCGCCCGCCCCGTGTGGTCATCGGCGCGGCGCAGCTCCTCGGGGGTGAGCTGCAGGAAGGCCGGCCGGNGGCAGCTGAGCGCCGCAGCGCGTCCGCGCATCGCCCGCCGCTGTCCCGCAGCCGGGTGGAGCCATCCCGGCGCAGAAAATGCTCTGGGAAAGTCTTTCCGACTGGTGAGTCTCCCATCCGGATCGTCCCAAAGCTCCAGCAGAGCCACCGACCCCGGGACAGCATCCCCGTGCAGCGCCAGGCGCTTTGTCCCCCCTCCCGCGCTCCTCGGCCCACGCGCGGCCCTTCCGGGCTATTAATAACCAGCAGCCCGCGGAGGAGCAAGGACGGGCCGTGCAGGGCTGGAAGCCGAACCTCTCCCTCCCTCTCACCCAGGATGCTGCGCTCCAGCGGGAGCAGGATGCGGATTTAGCTGATCAGAGCAACACATCCTCCCTGGCTGGGAGAGGAAAAGTTGCCGTAAACACCATCGCTTGCACGGCCTTACCTCAGCACCTCCCTGCCTCTGGGCTCCTGTGGCAGCAAAAAAACTGATGAAAAAACACGGTACTTGCCTACTGTAAAGGGAAATTGAGGCTGCTTCCTAAAATTTATGTGCCCCAGTGCCTCAGCTTCACAGAGGAACCTCTGTTTCCGTCAGTGCCTTTTGCATTGTAAGTTTCAAGCAGAAGCAGCACTGAGAAGCCCTCCAGGCTTTAGCCGTCTTCAGCCAGAGATCTTCAAACTGTACCAGATTATTAGGATCACGGGATAGAAGTGACCCGGTGGTACCTGTATTCCCACCTTCTGACCCCAAGATTTAAGGTCTTCAGTACACTCTAAAGCTCATTCAGTACCCTTCAGGATCTGATCTACTGGGCAGCATCCCTGCCCACGGTGGGGGGTTGGAACCAGGTTATCTCTCAGGTCCTTTCCTGAGGGGCTGGAAATGGGTGATCCTTAAGGTCCCTTCCAAACCAACCCTTCCAGCCTGAGGCCAGCACTCCTCCAGCTCCTCTCCAGCATTCACGGGTCCTCTTCTCAGCTCCTGATGCTTTCCCCTCACAGCATCCCTGTCTACCTGCTGGTCACACATGGGGTGCTCTTAGATTTTCTGAATGCAATATCATCATGTTATCAAGGCTGAAAATTCTCCAGCGAACGTGTCTCCCTGCTGCAGGACTCCCAGTCTGCCCCGTACTGCTGAGTCACCAGGATGCTTTCCTTGGAAAGAAGGAAATGGCAGTTTCCAGACTGACTCCTGTGACCCTGCTTGATATTTGTTATTTCCGTTATGGTGAGCACGGCATGGAAAGAATGGTCTGAAAAATAAACACGTTCTGCAGGAATGCTCCCTGAAACAATGCGGTGCTAAAGACTGTTTTCCAAGAAAGAGGGCTCCATTTCCCCCTATTCATCCTGCCAGACAGATCCACGTGAAGTTTTCTCCTTATCTACCAGGCTGATGTTCCTCTTCCCGGGGTTGCCTGGCACCAGGCCCCGGGATGCAGGTGCTGTAGACTGAGTCAGAGGAGCTGGGGGAGGCCAGCACCAGTAAACAGCCACCCCGGGTGCCAGCAGCTCTGCCCTTGGCTCTTCCCATCCCTCTGGGAGCCCTGCCTGGGATGCTCATGCTTTCCCTGTCTCCCCATCTCACCCAAAGTGTCCTCCCTGAGCATGGGGCTGTCAGGTACTCACCTCCCATGGGCATAGCTTCAGGTGAGGCACTCCAGCCTGTTGCCATGATAAACAGTGATTTAAAAATTAGTAACACAGCAATTCATCCTCAATTATGCTATTTTAGTTAATTTCTCATGCAACTGCTCAGCATTGAAAAAGCCTTTCTAAGTTTCATCTTTCGTCTATGCTGCTGAGCCCCAGAGGAGGTAGGATGGAGCCAGGGATATTTCTTTGTGAGAGAATGACATGTTGGTGGCATTTAAGCCAGAACAGAAGTCAATTAAACGTCTAGATCATAAAAGTACCAGAGGATGTTTTAAAACAGGCTGCAGCACTGCATTAGTTGACTGTAGAGCCTGACTGCGTAATGAGTAATATATTAATTTATAATTAGCATAATACAGTGAAGCTCAGCAAATAGCTCTGTGCACTCTGGATAATTCATCAACAGAAGAAGCGGTTCTTAATGGTTTCCAAGGTTTGTGTATCCCCTGTAATTGGGAAGTTCAGCATCTATTGTTATTTCTTTGAAGGGATAATTTGATTGCAAGCACACATCTTTATTCCCTGTCTGTTTCTGCTGGAGTGCAGAGAAGCCTTTGGAGCGCTGCTGCTCTGGGTATGTCTGTGACCTCTCTGCAGGTGAGTACAGCAGTGCTTGACAGAGCAGATGACCTGGATTTGGTGCAGATTCCCAGAGGGCGTTACCCTCTCCTCTCCCTCCCGCAAAGGGGAGGGGAGAAGGAGGCACATTAACCTCCTTGGGTCACTTGGCTTTTCCCCCTCTGCTGCTTCAAAATTTTCCATACCATTTTCATATCTCCCAAGGGATCTTCATTCGCAATTCTGCTCTTAAAGTCTTCAGGAGCCTCCTGCTCTCATTTAATATTACCTGACAATAGAAATACAGAAGAAAAAGAATAAATATATAACAAAAACACTCACTGGAATTTATGGAGCCTTTGGGGAATTTACTTTTTAATTTGGAAGCTCAAACCCTCATTCCAGAGGATGCAGGGAGCAGGACTTCTCCCTTCTTTTGCAGCAGAGCCCAGGTTTTCCAGAGATCTTCTCCCTGGACTGCTGTTTTGGCAGGCTGGGAATCTGCACTGAAATTCCCTGTTGTCAGCAAAACCTTCTGAAAAGGGAACAAAATCCTCAGAGATAGCCTGGAGGCACCGGGGCCTCCTCAGATGAAGGGGATAAATCAACTTGAATCTTAATTCAGTGATCCACTGAAAACAGGGTGTGATAAATCTTCCTCAGGAATAAAATGTCAGGAGTTGTGCTTTTTCCACCTTTAATAAAGTAATTTTACCCTTCTGCCTATTAGCAGCTGCAGATAAGTTGATTGTACTGAGCATTTGAAGTCTTCTGACATGTCTCTCTGGGTTTTCTTGGGCAGTTCCTTCCCTTTTCAAACTTGGCTTGTTATGGATACTGGAAACTTGGGTCCCCTCCTCCAGTAAAGTACTGGGCTCCTCGAGGAGTCACAGCCAGGGAAGAGAGCAAGGCTGAAGGCTGCTGCTGGACACTCAATAAGAAGTCAGGATGATGATGAGAAGGAATTACTGCAGAATTTAAATTAAGCCAGTTTTACCTGAAGTATTAATTCCTCCCCTGCATTTAAATGCTGTGATCCGGAAAGCAACAAGTTTATATTTCTGTATCATTACATCAATAAAGAGCTGGAGTTTTGTAGGCTTCCTTATTAAATAATCTGGCCTAATTTAATTGGAATTTGGCTGGTGTGGAAAATAGCTTTGATTTCGTTTGCTCTTGATCATTCCACTAAAACTTTGTGATCTGAAAGTAGTATGTTTGTATTTACTTATCACAGCACTAGAGACCTGCATTGGCAAGCTCTTGATCAAATTACCTGATGAATATAAACAGCAGATTTAATTTAGTTTCATATTGATTTTTGTCATTATTATTAAAACCCTGTGATCTGAAGAACAAGATGCTTGTATTTCCTTAATATCTTATTACTGGGGTTTGGGTTAATCTTGTAGAGCTTTTCCTTTTTCTTTTGAGTAACCAAGTCTAACTAATTGGAATTTAACATATGGCAATTTTGACTCTATAAAGGGAGAAAAGGAACTCGGGTTTCCTGGGACAGAATAGCAAAGTACCTTGTTCTTGTCAGGGCCCGGGGTCCTCTCCCCTGGATACCTGTGTGCATTTAGGGGGCTGGGGGTCCCCTCAGGCCATCTGCCTTGTCTCTGAGGTGCCAGGTGCCACCGTGTCCCTTGGCTGGGACTGGCAGCAGGGCCCTTCCCAGGGCTGGTCTCTGGGGAAGGGAGAGAGGAGGCACAAAGGCTTTGGGGATCCCATGGGAAGCAAATGGCTGGGAAATCTGCAAACTGCCCATGTGTGATTTGTCTGGACAGTTCTGTTCACCTGTAACTCGGCCTGCTCCTGGAAATGATTCCACATTTCCAGCTGACCCGTGGGGTGGAAGGTCCAGGAGCAAGCAGTGAGCTGCCTTCAGAAACCAAAAGCTTTCACCTGTGTGCCAATAAGTTCGAGCAAAGCAACGAAAATGAGTGCTTGCAACTTCATCCTCTCATCTCAGCTGTGCTGAGGTTGCAGGTCTAATTAGTGCCAACAACGTGACAACTCAGCCTTGGCTCTCGCTGTTTGCTGGTGTTTTAAAGCTGGTTGCTGCCTGTTGCCAGAGGAGCCATGCAAGCAGTGTCCTGGGGCACCAGGAGAGGTTTTCTGCACAAGCCTGGAGCTGCCTTGGGGGAAGAACTGGCCCAGGCTCGTGTTGTGGTGCCAGGTGCTGGAATCCCCTGTGTCAGGGAGAGCCTCCTGCCGAGCCCCATCCAGGCTGGTGACGCTACTTCAGTTCCAGGAAAGCTGAGTTTTGGTGGTTTGACACCAAAGACAGGCTCATGTTTGGAGCAGGAGAGGGCTGCAGGAGTGGGTCCATCTGTCTGTCCATCCCCACACCATTCAGCACCCCTCCGTGCTTGCGGAACTATCACACCTTCTTTGGAGAGGAAAAACAGTTTTTGGGTAAATTAGCTCTGGTCAGGCTCATCCTTTGAGGAGGAGAATTCCAGGGCCAGCAATCAGTCCGGCTGTCTGTCTGTCCGTCCATCCCATCACCATTTCACATCCCTCGGAGTTCGCGGGGCCATCACCCCACCCCCTTTTTTTTTTGGCGGGGGAAGACAGTGGAGAAAGGGTTTCTACGTGTAAATAATTATTCCGCTAAATTCTCTCTGCCCGTTTCTCCTCCCCGACCGCTTTGACGGGCACCGGGGCTGACCGGGGCGGGGCAGCGCCCTCGCGGGCGGCGGCGGCTCGGTGCGCGCCGGTGTCGGTGCCAGCCCGGGATCGCGGGGCCGGTCCCCGGGCGGTGGCAGCAGCAGCAGGCGGCGCTGCGCCCCTTCGTGCCGGCACGGCTCCGCGGGCTCCGCTCGGCTCCCGCTGCCGCCCCC
>VXBI01009823.1:978519-1034706 GCA_013397375.1 Toxostoma redivivum
AAAGTTTGGCGGGGGGGAACGAGAAGGCAGCCCCGGGGCGACTCCCGGGGCGGTACCGAGCGCCGGCCGGCGCCGCTCCGAGGGGACGCTGGGTCCCGGCCGGGGCCGGGCAGCCGCGGTCGGGAGCCGCGGGGATGGGCGTGCGAGCGAGCACCGGCGGCTCCGGATGCCGGTCCGGGGCCCCGCCGTGGGGTCCGCCCGGCCGCCGCACGTCGCTGCCCGGTCCCCGCGTGTCCCGGTCCCCTGTCGCCCTCCGGGGCTCCCCGGAGCCGGTGTGGGGCTCGGGAGGGCCCTGCAGTGAGTTTCTCGGGGCCAGCTCTGCCCTGCGCCCGTTACCGGCGAGTCCGGCAGCCGCGGCACCCCCGGGGCTGTGCGGGGATTCAGATCCGCTGGGCCCGTCCGGCCGCCGGCTCCGGGAGCGGGCTCTCACGGATGCTGTTTTGCCAGCACTGCGAAGCTGCTCGCCTTTCTGGGAGGCAGAGCCGTGCTGGAGAGATCTCAGGGTCTGCAGCTCCTGTACTTGGAAGGGGCCGTGGATCCCAACTGCTGCTGCCTTCAGCACAAGCTGTCCCTGCAGCCAAAGCCTTGAGCAGGACAGGGTGGGATGGGAGCTTTAATGTCCCTCTGCTTCCCCCCTCTCTGCTGTAGCTCCTCCAGCCAGGATGGGTTTGGCTCTGGCCAGCACCAGGCTGGAGTAGGGCAGTGGCACTGAGAGCCAGTGCCTCACTGAGGTGGCTGGAAGGGCCCGGGATGACAGGGCTCCGGTGTCCCCATCACCACGAGTCGAGGCTCCTGCTGCTCATCTCCCTTTTGCTGCAGGGAGAGCCCTGCGGGGCTGTGCAGTGTGTGGGTGCCCTGCACCTGGAAGAGCTCACCTGTGCTGGGACACCCACACCCCAGCAAAGAGCCTGCACAGGTGTGATGTTTTAACCTCGGGGAAACAATCCTGGCACTGGATGAGGCTGAGGTTTGGACTGCTGGCAGAGCTGACCCTCACAGTGCCAGTGTGGTGGTGGGATCCACCTGTGAGTAAGCAGGAACAGGCCCACACTTGGGTGGAATTAAAAACTCTCCTGCTCATCTTGGCTGGGAAGGAAATGCTGCAGATGCTGGAGGAATGAGCAAGAAGCTGGAAATAAATCAGTGTAGAGAAGAGGACGAAGGAGCGTGTTTGGGGGAAGGAGTCCTTTGTGTTTCTCTGTGCTCCTCTTTGGTCAGAGGGCACGTGCTTCATGCTGCCCTCATGAGCACATCTGGGCCTGCACCACTGTGGCTATGTCTCGATTAAGAGCTAAAATGAAGTGTGCAAAAGGATGCTGGTTGCAGCTGAGGTTGATAGTCTGAGAGACTGGGGAACCTGACAGTTCCTTCAGGACCTGAAAGGCAAAAGCAGCTAAAAAATGTTAGTGAATAAATCCACAAAATTCCAAACAGCACATAACAGAATGGAGAATACTGAGATTTTCAATCAAAATTAAGTGTTTTGACATGCCAGAATACCTCTCTTCATTTCACTGACGTTCCAGGCTGAAAAATCTCAATTCAGACCAAACATTTGTAGTTGTAATCTCACGACACTGGAGGTTGGTAACTGTCAAAACAGCAATTTCTGCGGAGCTGTTTTTTCTAATGGGAGTTTGGGAATGAGTGGGAGCTCTGAGTGCCTGTGCCAGCATGGAGCACTGGGAGGCACCTTGTCCTCATGCTCCCCTGAGCCACTCGTGCTCTCCTGGCCCCCAGCGTGGTTCCTGCTCAGCTCAGTGGTTTCCTTTTGGAGGGTGGCATGGACAGTGTGGATTGCATTATTGATAACACTGTAATTTATTTATGCTTCCTTGGCTATAACAAACAGCTCAGCCTTTCTGAGCTAAATATACCTTGGACTGGGAGCGTGCTGCTGTCCTCTGTGGATAGAGCAGCCAGTGGAGTTTTGGTTTTTGGTCCAGCTGAGAGGTTATGGGATGTCTCCTGGACACTCCCATGGCCTGGAGGGTCCCCTGGAGATGGGCTCCTCCAGAGGACTCTGGTGTGTGCTCATGGGCACAAGCTGCGTGCTCGTCCAGCTGGAACACAGCTCCTGCGTGGCAGGGGTGGCCCAGGAGCAGGGCAGGGGTGGCCCAGGAGAGGGGCAGGGTGGCCCAGGGGCAGGGCACGTGCCCCACTCCCAGCTGGATGCAGTGCTGACTCTGGATCCAGGTGAGGGACTGAGCAGCTCTGGGAGAGCTGTTTGCTTTGTCATTGAGCAAACAGTGAATAGAGCCTGTTTTAAGCTGACATCAGTATTTACACAGTGGGCTGTCACATCTCCAAAGGGAGTCCAACAGTACTGGCTCTTGTAGGATCCTCCTCTGGGAAGCCTCGTGCTGAGCATATTCTGCTGCAGCACCAGAGATCTCCTCAATGTGGGTTTGCAGAGGAGTGTCCCAGTCCCATCACATCACCCTGAGGAGCAAGGGTTTTCCTGCACACTGAGCCATACTGGATTCTTTCTGGCAATGGAGGGGCTGAGCCCCTCATCACCCAGTGGGCAGGGATGGAGTAAGGACAGCAAGTGGGATGCTGCCAGCCACTCTTCAGTCTGTTCCTGGCCAAGCTGACCATCCCACAGCATTAATTAGAAGTATTTCCTTACTCTAAATTATTTTTTAGCATAAAATATGTGGGTTTGTCAATATACCTTTGTTTTTTTCCTGGGCAAATGTCAACACTTTTGATGACATTTTCTGATTTTTGTTTTCCATATGGGAGAATCAAAGTGCAAAATATCACTTTAAATCACCACTTCGGAATGAAGCATTTTCAGTTTAAAACAGGAAAATTCATTTTTAAATGCTTCAAAACAAGAAATGTCCTTTTTACCACTTAAATCACTTTGTTTTGATTAAAAATGTCAGCATGTTGTGTCCTGGATCTTCATTAGAGGAGTCTGTGGTTTCACTGTCTTGTGGTTCAGAGCAGATAGAATTTCAAACACGGTTAAAAAGGGAAGATTTATTCTCTGAGAGGTGTGGGTTTGTCCAGTGCTCTGCTGGAACTCTGCACTGTCTGTGGCCTCTGGGTGCAGGGCTGGCACAGGCAGGGGTGCCCCTGGCAGCACTCCCCACCTCAGCGTCATCTTCTTAGTTATGACCAGCACTCAAATTGTATGGGGGAATGGTTGTTTGCTGGGCCTGGTCAGACCCCCGAGGTGCCAGTGGGGGCTGGGAGAGCACCATGTCCCTTGGCAGGTGCCAAGTGGTGACGTTGCTGTGGGCGCTGCTGCCTGCGGAGCGCCAGAGCTGCTCCCACCTGTGGCTGTAAATAGTGAAGAGAACATATTGAAAGAACTCAGCAGTAAAATACAAAACCTTTGGGGATTTACGTTTTTCCTTAGGGGCTCTAAATGATGTAAAACCTGGCTTCTTCCCAGCACGTGCTGCCTGGAGTGGGAGTGGTGCCAGTGTGGTGCCCAGAGAGGTTTTTGGTGTGTCCAGGGGTAGCTGATGCACTTTTGAGTGTGTGGTTGCACCAACTTGGCTTCTGTGCTGGAAGGAGGAACAGCCCCAGAAGAAGGTGGCATGGGAGAGTGGACTGCAGGTCCTGGCAGGTCCTGGCACTGCCATGGGCGCTGTGTATCCCGCTGGCAATCAGCTGCCCGTTCCTTGGTTTCCTTGGGGTGCTGGCTCCAGGACATCCAGCGGGATCAGCCCATCCTTCTGTTTGTCAGCGAGTGGTTTGCAAATGCCAAACCCTGCAAGGGACCTCAGTGCCACAAGGACAATAAATAATAGCACAGAAAAGGCAGAACCTGAAATGACTCGCTGCTGATCCACTCTGGCTCTTCCCACACACACTGGGTGTGCATTTAGTGTTTGTCATCTGCTTTGAGAACCTTCTGTAAAGGACCTGATTTTGTGCTCTCAGCAGTAAAAATCAGGAGCAGCTCTGCAGGTCCTACTGCTTAAAGGGGTGAGCAGGGTTATGGGCTGAGCTCCAGGAGAAGTTTCAGTGGTGGGATGGGCACATGCTCATGCACCCAAGAGCGTGTCCTGAACTGGGGCTGGTGGGACTCCCAGGTGTCCCCAGTCACTCCCAGGGGCACAGTGGCTCACACTGATGGCAGGTATCACTGCCCAGGTCCTTTTTGTCCTTTCAGATGTGCTGATGTCTGCTCCTTGCAAAGACCTGGCCCACCTGAGGTTGGCAGATGCACAGATGTGAGCGTGAATCCCAGTAAAAGGTAACCATCACTCACCTCTACTTCTGCTGTGGGATCTCTTTCTGTCCTGCTGAGATGGCCTGCTCCTGCTGAAGTCTGAGGTCATCTGAGGGTGGTGGGTGAATCACTTCATCTCCCAGGGCCATGTCCCACAGCCAGGACACCCCAGTCCTCACACCGTTCAGGAGTCATAGCACTGCGTGCAGGAGCATTGGTGAGTGGATCTGCACCTCCCAGCCCTCCTCAGTCCCTCTTCCTCCACATATCTCTTCTTCTTTTTGGTAGAATGAGTGAGAGAGATATACAGAGCCTGAGCAGATGGGTTTTGGTGCTCAGTCTCTGCCTTACCACGCTGTGGGGACGACTGACGCTGGCCTCCACGCATCAGCACAGAAGCCACTCAGGTAGGGAGAAGACCCTGTCTGCACGTGCCACCTGCTTGTGCAGCCATCCAGGTCCTGTGAGAATGGCAGTCCCTGGGGGTCTTCACGGGATGCCTGGGGTGGGGTTACGTGGGGTGAGATGCTTGGTGCAGCTCTGTCTCCCGTTTCTTGGTGGGAGGAGGAGTGCTCCAGGCTGTGGTGCACATCAGGAGCAGCAGGATCTCTCTGGGGACCAAATGCTGCCAGGGAGCTCGGTGTCCATCCCTGTTTCTGGGCTCTGGGCAGCCAGGATGAATGTGCCAAACGTGTGGGGCAGCATCCAGCAAAGACACCAGGAGCACCAACGCTGTGCCACTGTGCCAGCTGTTGGACTGGCATTTGGAGAATCCATGTGTGCAGGAAACTCCCGGGACTGCTGCTTCCAGATGGGCAGAAATGTTCAGCTATGGGGCTGTAAAGCTGCTCCTTGGAGTTAGGAGTTGGGAATACTCGTTATGGGGCATTTCAAACCAGTGGCTTGGTGAGTTGGGATGGTCTGAGGAGTTAAAGAAGGAATTTCTTCATGTCTGTAGCAAAATCTGAGGCACATATAATGATCCATATATCCATCTGATACATCTGTGAATCTATTATTGCAGCAATTCTTGCTCTGTGAGCAGTGGATGTAAATCTTTCCACCCAAGTTGCTATGAGTATAACAAACCCCGCTTGTTATGTGGTGGACACTCTCCAGGTTTTCATTAAAAATAAAAATTGTCATCCCCTGGTTGAAAACATCATCTAGAAAGATGAAACAAAGGTAAAGTGATGTAGAACTGAAAGTCTTGCTGGAAAACATCACTATGGCTCTGAGATGTTCATTTGTTATTATCAGCTGTGAATTTGAGATTTCCTCTCTGAGCATTGGAATCTGTGGCATGGGTGTGATTTTTTTGGAGGGGTTCTGTGAACCCGTGGTTGAAGTTTGTGTCTGGAGCAGAGGAGCATCTGAGAAGTTGTGCTCAGCCCTTTGTGCCCATCCTCCCTCCCACAGGAGCCTGATGGGCCAGTGGGGGGATCCAGGGCTGGGGGCTCCTTGGAGCATGGAGGGAGGGAATATCAGAGGTGGATGCTAGTGGTACTGGTGTTATGGCAGAGCTGCACCTGGCAGCACAGGCAAACGCTCGGATCCTGGGGCACCTGCTGCCTGCTCCATGTTCCTCTGCTTGGAAAGGGCATTTATGGGTTAATTTGAAACCATTGATGCTCTTGATTGACCCCACACCTGACCCTGTCCTATTTCTGTCAGTTTTGCCTGACAGTTAAAGCAGTTCTAATCCTGTAATCCCCACCAGCGTTGCTCAAAACCAAAACACATCTTCTGGAGTGACTCCCTCACCCAGTCATCCAGCAGTTACCTGCCTTTCCCTTGTCCTAACCCTGGATGCCCCATCCTTGGAAGTGTCCAAGGCCAGGCTGGACAGAGCTCTGAGCAGCCTGCTCCAGTGGAAGGTGGCCCTGGGGATGGCAGGGAGTGCAGCAAGATGAGCTCTGAGCTGGCTGAGTTCAGGGGCTTTACTCTCCTGTTGTTGCTGCATTTGGGACAGTTTTCAGTGAAGGTTATGTTTGAAACATAATGCTGCATGATAATACTGCTTTCATAATGCTGCTTTCATAATGCTGCATTCTCAGTGGCAGTGACATTTCTGTCTGAGGAAGCTGCAGTGTGTTTCTGCCTGGAGTTGAACAGGGATAACTGTGTCACTGATGCCTGAGACCCCCAGAATCAGAGATGCTGAGGGACAGATACTTCCAGAGCTTTCATCCCATTAAAGAATTGTGTTTATTCACAGGTAAAACCACCTAAAAATGATCAATAGCAGAGGAGGAGCTTTAATTGTGATCTCATACTTACAAATGTCTTGAAGAGAGAGTCCACATGCAAACCCTCAGTTTGCTGTCCAGGGACACATCTGACTGTGGCAACCAGATCTGATAATAGAATTACAGAATATCTCGAGTTGGAGGAGACCCACAAGGATCATTAAGTCCAACTCCTGGCCCTGCACACAAATCCTACCGTGTGCCTGAGATCCCTTGTGCCCACCCTGCACGTGGAGATGCTGCTCTGTCCAAGGAAAGCGCTGCTTCCTGCAGAATGTGGTTGGATTTAAAGAGCCACATGAATCAAGCACAGCCATTTGGGAACAGAATAGGAGACTCCTTGGTGATGAATGATTCACCTGCAGTTTAATTCCTGTGTAACATGGTGGGGTCTTCATGATGAACAAGGCTGGAATGTCTGGATCCAACTCCCACCAAGGTGGCCCCAGCACCTTCTAATGCTGATTATCAAAGGGCTGTCTTTGCCTTTATTTATGTTCATCACTCAACCTGAAGCAGAAGTAAAAGAGATTTAAGTCAGCTGGGATTTTTTCTTTTGGAAAATGAGGTTCTCTGGGCATTGCCTGGCACTTGCATGCATTCAACTTCTCTTCATTCTGTAGCTCTCCATCAGCAAGCAGCATTTTACACTGAACATGTGGAGCTGTGCCCACGCTCCCTGAGACACTCAAAATGTGTCATTCCAGGTTATGCCATAAAACCCCATGTTCTGCTGCTCATTTAAAGGTCAACCGGAGTAGGACAGCATTTTTATTTTATTTTTGCATGCAGGATTCAAAAGCCTTTTGCTCTTAAAATTCTTTTATGGCTCCACGAGATAAGCTGTGTCTTTTTAAAAAGGGTTCCAGTGGGGAAATACCAGTTAAATGGGAGGGAGAAGCATGCCAGAAGCTCTGGAACTTATCCCGGGCTCCCTGGAGGTTTCCTGCTGTCGGTGTTAAACACACCATCCATCTGATATGCATTTTGTTCCAAGCTCCCTGCTGCTCAGCAAAAGGAGGAGCAGCTGCAGGGAGCTCTGGAGCCTGCTGCTCGCACTGCACCAGGGCTCAGCCTCTCTGCTGGCATTTCCCAGGAGTGGCACATGGGAGCTCCCCTGTGGATCCTCGTGGGGATGGATGCTCATCTCTGCAGCGAGGCAGCAGCAGTGACCTCCTGTCCACATCTGAGGCAGAGGGGTTCCTGTGCTCTGTCAGCCCCCAAGCCCCTGTGCTCACAGAGCTCTGGCGTGGCTCACCCAGGGCTGGGAGGACAAGGGACCCTGTTGTGCCTGACCTGAGCTGCTTCGTGCCAGCTGGGGTGGCCCTGCCCATCCCCATGGTGTCACCTCTGCCCAACGCCATGGCCTGGGAAGGGGGTGCACTGTGTCCTGTGCCAGGGCTGGGGCTGCCACCTGCAGGGGCCAAATCTACAGTGGCATCGTGTCCTGGGGCAGGGTGCCAGGTAGTCACAATGGGGAATGGTTTTAACGTGGGAGGAGACAGGTTTTGATGAGATGTTCAGAAGAAATACTGCCCTGTGAGGGTGGTGAGGCCCTGGCACAGGGTGCCCTGGAACACATTCCATGAGCACAGTCCAAGGCCAGGCTGGATGGGGCTTGGAGTAACCTGGTCTATGGGAAGGTGTCCCTGCCCATGGCAGGGCATGGAATAAGGTGATTTGTAAGGTCCTTTCCAATCCAAACCAGTCTGACTGTGAGGCTGTGTGTGCCCCAGGGGGGCTGTGGCTGTCCCAGGACAGCGGGGTACCTCCCACCCAGGCAGCTGTTTCTGGGCAGGGAATCTGGGGCTGCTGGTGCCTCACACTCAGCTGGCTGCAGTAAGGCACAAGGAGTCAAATTTCTCTTTATCTCTGAGCTGCACCTTTCTGAGCAAATTAAAAGGGCTTTGACACGTTAGCAAACTGCTATTGCATGGTTGTAATGAGCGATTTCTCAGTTCTGCCTGGCTCTCCCTCGGCTGAACCTTTTCAAATTAGCTGAAAATGAGCAGCCGGAGAGCAGGAATGCAAGGGAGCAGGGGTTGCCTGGGCAGCCCTCCCGGGAAGAGCTCTGTTAATGAAGCTTTTCTGAAAATTAGTCAAAACCATAACTACAGGTTAATACTGAGGCTTGAGGGTGTAAAAATCCCTGGTGAGCTGCACGGGACAGAAGAGTGACTCCTTGTGGTCCTGGACCACAGCGTGACAGGAGTGTGGGCTCCCAGGCAGCCAAAGCCAAGGATCTCTACTTATTTGAAAAATCCCATGAAGCATAAAGAAAGGGCAAAACAGTCATGTTTGTTCTGCAAAGAGTTGCTTTCCTTTTCACTTTTACTGAAGTCTACTATTTCTTTATACAAAAAGAATGGAATCCATTATTAAAGCTGAATTACTATGGCATTTCAAATGGAAGATAAAATCTGTGGCCAGAGATGCTATTACAAAATATCCCATATAATAATTCTGTAATTATTATGGACAGAAATGAAAGTAAGGGTTCATTAAAAGAAAATTACTATGAAATAGCAATAAATAAAGGAAATTAAAGCCATGGTGGTTGCACAGCCCATTGTGCCCGTGTGTGGTGGGCGCAGGGCTGTGTCCTGGAGCAGCTCCTCACATCCTGCTGTGCCTCCTGTCAGACACGGGGGAGCAGGAGGGCAGGCACGGAGTGCTTTGGCTGGAAGCTGCTACAGCCATGCCCCGCTGCATTTCTGAGCAGGGATGTGAAAAAATGTCTGCAAGACAAAAGGATTTCCCCCAGCAGTGGGGGAGAGACCCCATTTCCCTCAGCTTTCCTTGGAGAGGCGGGGTGGCTGCGTTCCCAAAGCTGGGCAGTGTTCGTGGCACTGCTGGGCAGGTCTGCAGTGGCACTGGCTGTGACACGGGCCAGCTGTCCTGGTGCCCCTGGCTGTGTCCCCAGCAGGACACTGCAGCAGAGCTGGGAGCTGGAGCAGGATGGAGAATGCAGCGTGGCTGGGAGCAGCTGCTGGAGCCTGCTGTGCTGGGACAGGGCAGGGCTCGTGTCCTGCAGCAGCACCCGTCACTGCACTGCCTGCATGTCCTGCTTGCACCTCCTTCCAAACCTTCCCCCAGCTCCTGGGGGAGCTGCTCTCCCGGTGTGGGAGGTGTCCTGCCTGATGCCTGCTCACCTGCATCCTTTGGAGATGCCACACGGCAGGAATGCAGCTTTCCTGTCCTCTCCCTGTCGGCTCCTGTTTGCCAGGGAAGAGCTGTTTGCTGTTTGCTGCTCCTGGTGACCCACGGGACACAGGGCATGCCCACGTGTGGCTCTGCATTGCTCCTCCAGTGCTCATTAAGCAGGACCTGCAGGGATCTTTGGGCTCATGGGAATGAAGTCTCTCAGCCCTTTTTGGCTGATTTGTATTGTGCTTGTGTGGGCCATTACCCGGCTGAAGCACTGATTTGAGATGCTAACCAGCTCTAAACTCTGATCCCAGAGGTGATCAGCCAACACAGTAGTTTTCTATTTTCCTTAGTATTTTAACGGCGCTGGGAGGGGGAGCAGCAGAGCAGCTTGGATTGCTGATGAACACCATGACATTTCTGTGCCGCTGCAGGGTGGAATCCCATCCTGATCCTTCCTCCTCCAGGCAGAGAGTGGGTGATGGCGAGGTGGAGGGGTTGGAGGTGATGGTGCTCTGCTTGAAGCCAAAACCAGCACAATGCACTATCCCCTTTTGTAGCAAAGTGCATCTCATTATCAGCTGCAATTAGCTAATGTGCTCATTAGTTTCAATAAAGCTCTTGGCTTGGCCGTGGCAAGAGGGGATGAATTTTGGAGGGTGGGATGGGTGTGAGGGCTATTAGGAGCAGGAGCCAGCGCTTTCCTTCCAGGGGGCAGGAAGATGCTGAGCCCGGACCTGTGTGCCAGCAGCAGCCCTGGGGCTGTTCCTGGGGCTGGGACACCCCGGGCTCTGCTGGTGCCTCGGCACAGCTCACAGCGCGGCCCGGGGCAGAGGGCAGGAGGTGCTCTGGGGTCTCCTCTCAAGGCACTGGCCCGAGGTCTCTGGGGTGTGACAGGGCTGTTTCTCCTCCTGCAGTGCACGTAGAGCCCGGCACGTGCGAAGTGATCGCGGCTCACCGGTGCTGCAACAGGAACAAGATCGAGGAGCGCTCGCAGACAGTGAAATGCTCCTGTTTCCCAGGACAGGTGGCAGGGACAACACGGGCAGCTCCCTCCTGCGTGGACGGTGAGTGCCCCATGGTGCAGCCCTGTCCTTTTCAATCCCTGACCTCATCTTTACATCCAGTACAGCTGGTGTGGGGTGTCCATGCCCCTGGCATTAACACAGGGGCCTGCCCAGAGATCCTGCAGCATGGCAGAGAGGAAGGGGGCACATTTTGGGGACACTCTCTGGTTGGACACTCACACAGTTGGTGTGGCTGTGAGACTCCACTCTGAGCAGCCCTGGGCTGTGTGCTGTGGGGGAGTTACTGGGATTCCATTATCACTGTGCTGGGGTCAGGTCTGCAGCATGGATCCCTGCACATCTGTTCACCCTGCTGCCACAGCTGGAAGCAGGGATGTGTTTCCAGCCATGCAGCACCTTTCCTGTGAGGAGCACCAAGCAAAACTCAAACTGTGTATGTTTTATTGAGTGCCATCACGTGCCATGACCAAAGAGCCATGGGAAGCACCGCCAGCCCCTGCCAGCATGGTCTTGATTTGCTTGACAGCCATGCCCTGGGGCTGCAGTTCTGTGAACATTAAGTAATGCCAGAATGAATTGTCAGGAAAGGCTCTTGTTGTCCCCAGCTGCTCAGGTCATATTGTTCCCAAATATAAGAGAGCCCACTCTGGTTGCCCAGACTGGAGGCATGAATCACAGGACCCTAACAGAGCAGAGTGGTAGGAGGCAATCCCTTTGCTGTGTGAGTGGAGCCTGACACAGGTTATGGAACAGCACTGCTCTTGTTTCCTGGGGTAGTGAGAGAAAACGGGGCAGGTGAGAGCTGGCAGGTGACGAGCAGCTCCTCGGGTGAGCTGTGCTGCAGAGAGGGCTGTACCTGCTGATGGCACAGCCTGGCTGCTGATCCCCTACTCTCCCCCAGCCTCCATCGTGCTGCAGAAGTGGTGGTGCCAGATGGAGCCGTGTCTCGAAGGGGAGGAGTGCAAAGTGCTGCCTGACCTCTCGGGATGGAGCTGCAGCAGCGGCAACAAAGTGAAGACGACCAAGGTACGTCCCTGGCAGGTGATGGGGGAGCCCAGCCGTGCCTTCCCCAGCCTGGGGCAAAAAGCCAGGAGTGCACCCACAGTTCTGTGGGGAAGAGAGAGCTCCAGCTCCTTCAGGGCACACACTGAAGCAGAGCAGAGGGTCTGGGCTTGCACTTGTCACTGGTGCTGGAGGGGCTGCCAGGTGTACCACACCCCTGAGTGGATCCCACAGCTTTTCCAATTGATAATTCCTTTGGGTGGCGTGGTGTTGGATGGCTCAGCCCCTGAGCAGACAATCCTAGGTGTGTCTCTGTAACATCCCAAAGCTCCCAGGATGTCCAGGTTGCTTCCCAGGGGTGCAGGTTGTCCTTCCCAACCCAGTGGCACAGCCCTGAACGTGTCCCCGTTCCCCCTCTGAGGCAATCATTTGTGACAGAGCACTACACAATTATTATTTTCATGGCTTGCTGAATGCCCCAAAGAACAAGGTGTAATTAAAATTTTATCAAACTCATTAGTAATTACATATATGCCATGGTTAATCAGTTCCATAATTTTGTAATCATTGTTCATACTGTTGAGTGTAATTATTCCTTATGCTTTCATTTTCCTCGCCCCACATCCCCCACCACAAAATTATTGTATTAAGCAATGTTGGGATTTTTTTCATTGCTGCTATTATTTTTGTGCACAGAAAGCACTTTCATACTGAAGTGTTTTTGTGGACATCCAAAAAGGTTCCTCCTGCCCTGAGCATCCATCACTGACCAGTAACTGCAGCTTTACATTGAGCTTATTGTCTTTTTCCCCTTTTAGTGTTGTTTGGTTGATTTGCCCAGCTACTAACTTAGCCCAAAACCTCTGCTCTAGCTTTGCTGTCTTGAATTTTCACCGGGACCATTCCCATGTGGAATGGGAGTGAGACTCAGGAGCTTCTGCTCTCCTGCCTCATCCAGCAGACTCCTCCATGGCCAAGCTCCTTTTGGGTGCCCTGCCCTCCTTAGGGAGGTGGCAGTTTGGAAACACAGACCCATGCTTTCAAAAGGACTTCTGGTAACTTTGGGTGACTTCAGTGACTTTGGAATGGTGCCAGAGGGTGAATTTGCATCTCAGTCCCCTGTGCAGACAGAGCTCAGTGGGAGCTGCAGCCAGAGCAGAAATCACAAACTGTCCATAAGGTGACATTTGGAATGGCCACTCCATTAAAGGAAAGTAAAGAGCAAATCTTATTGGCACCTCTTGAGGCTATTTGCTGATAATTCATGGATGGGGACTCAGCTGGATGCATTGGATAACTTGTTCTCTCCCCTGCAGGTCACTCGATAGCCTCTGTGCAGAGCAGCCCTGGCTGGCAGCCTGGCCGTGGCTCCTGGTGCTCCAGGATGTGGCCCAGTGCCTGCAGAGGTGGGATGCACCCGTCAGCAGGAGGTGACAGCTGCTGGAGCTGAGCCCCAGCTTCCCTGGAGGCTGCAGGCAGGGACCCAGTGCAGCTGCCAGAATCCCCCCACTCCGTGGTTTCCTCCTTTCTGTGGACACATTCACCAACCAAGAAATGGGCTCGTTCTCCAATCCTGCTACATAAAATACTCCCAGTACCTAAGAGCTGTTGACAGACAGACAGGCAGCAGGCCCCAAAAGGGGCTTTAATCTGAGTAGCTGAAATCATTGCTGTGAGTCACCTTTCCCTATCTCCTGAGATGCTGAATCCAAGCTGCAATCAGGAATCAGGAAGTCAATGGTTATGTGAAACCCTTCCCCGTGTGGCTGAGCTCCAGCCTGATCCTGAGTCACTGGGGGCTGCTGTGCCCTCGGAGCACTGGGCTGTCCCTGCCCCACTGCCTTCCTGCTGTGCACATGCAGCACACATGGCCAGAGGTGTGACACCCTGCTGGCCCCCAGGGACGCTGAGATGTCTCCATGGCGCATGCTGCTGGTTTCTCCTTCCTCGGTAATTGCATTAATAAGGTTGCAAATCTGCTGTTTTCCACCATGCAGGTCCCAGGCACTGAGTTTCTGCTTGTGTTTGCTATTGAATTTCAGAGTTGTGTGAGGGGATCTCTCTCTCTGTGGCTCTGGGCTGTCTGGGGCATGCAGATGCCCAGACAGAGCCTCAGACTGAGCTAGATTTTGTTGCAGTAATCCAAAATAAAGAGAAATGTACCACCTCCTCGCCCTGAGCTCATGGCCTTCTCCAGGACACAGCATTTCTGTGGTGCAGCAGCTCAAGGTGGGGGAGGATGTGAGCTCTGTGCACACCATGTCAGAGTGCTTGGGACCCTGGGACTGTGGGACCAACATCTCCAGCCCTGCTCTGGGACCCTGCAGGGGCCGTGCTGGGGCAGGAGGGGCTGGGGATGATGTGGGGCCATGGCAGGGAGGGAGGCACTGGTGTTTGCTGCCTCCTGCCCTGGCTCCCACCACAGGACTCATTGCTGAGACGTTTTTGTAATGGGGTATGTAATACCCTCTCCAGATGTGATGTAAATACCAGACTGAAATAATAAATTAATTTTAATCTCTGCAAAAGATCTTTTCACTCAGCAGCAAAGGGAGGCCCTGGGAGTGTTTCTCACGCTGCTGAATCCGAGGTGAAGGGGCTGGGGACCCTGCTCTGGCCACTCCAGTCCCAACCAGCTTGTTCAGTGGTGGCTCGGGACGAGAGCTGAAAGCTTGTTGTGGCCAGCAAAGGCTGATTAGCTCACAGTGATCCTAAAGAAAAGTGCATTGATTTCTACTGGATGCTTTGCTGAGAGCTCCTCTAGTCCTATCCCTCCAGCTTTGTGTGGCAGCTCCCACTGCTGCTGTGCCATGTCCCCACAGCTGCTACCCCTGCCAAAGGCCACACTGTGATTGTCAGGTCCCCACCCGGGGTCTTGTCCCCTCTGACAACCCAGGCTGTTGAATGCAGAGTGGGAATCTCTTCTTTCCAAGCACCAGGCTGTAGATGGGAGCGTCCCTGCTTGGCTGAGCATTTTTGTAGTTGGCTCATAATGTGAAGGATCCACTCTGCAGAAGTGTTGGGGTTACACCTACATTGATATAAAAACATTTTATTGTCTACATAATAGGCACCCTTGAAGCTTATTTTTCTTTCACTGCAGTGCACAGTTTAGTGAGGAAATAACCCCTTGGTGTCTCTGCTGAGTACTGACCTCACTGCTATCACACCATCAGAGTACACAAATATTGCAAATTGCTGCTCCTCTCCTGGCAGGTGAAAGTGTTTCCAAGGAAAACGCTGCAGCCTGCAGGACTGCTGGTGTTATTTCTGACTCCTGAGTAGCCAGAGAAGGATGCTTCTGCCACGACTTCTGGCCCTCTGCCCTTCTTCCACTCACTGGAGTATTTCCAATGCTTTCCTTTGGCCAAACAGACAAACAGTCCTAGCAGGAGCAATAAGCCAAGGAAGAGGCTGATGGTGATGGGATCATCTCTGGGCTGAGGCAAGGACTTTGCTGTCCTGTCTCTTCACTGCCTCAATGGGACAATGTCACAGCATGGTCCCCAGCCACCTCACACCCCCATTCCTTCTCTACGTGTGACCACACTGCTGCTCCCTGAGGGACAAATCACACCCTGCAGCTTAGGAATCCCAGGGTCTCACACCAGGGTCCCAGATCCGCCCTGCCCAAGTCCCCATCTTGGCACATCTGTGCAGCAGCTGACTGGGAGCTTGCACAGACAAGATTTTAAGTTGCCCGGGGGGTGATTAGTTAGAGGAAACTGTCACAGCTAATGTACTTTCAATATCATCTCCCTGGGTATTATAATTACATCCCATTCAATTAGTCTTCAGGGAAAAAAAAAGTCTTTTGTATTAAGATTTGGTGGAGAATTATTAGAGAGAGAATTAAAAGACAAGGATTCCATTTTACCTACAAATACTAAAAGCATAATGCATAAAACACCCCCAAATTACAAGCTGACTAAATTTAGAGCTGTGCTAGGAGGTGAAATGAAAGGTAAAATGAAACCCTTTGAGCAGTACAAGGTGCAGTATTATCAGAGTAATAAGATGGAAACATAATTAACCACCCAGCATTATGCTGAAAGATGGCAAGTTGAAATGGGGGACAAAATTAGGTGAAATTGCAGAGCAGGCTCATTTATTTCTACTTTATAAATCAGTGTTACCTGTCAGCAGTGATGCCAAGCCATTCCAGAACAGGAGTTTTCCAAGGAATGCTGTTCACAGAGACCTCGCCTTGTCCAGGCTGGGCTGCTGTGCTCCCCTGGGAGGTGAGCTCTGTGTCATGGCAGGAGCAGGTGATGTTTCCAAGGGTCCCATCTCCGCTGATTTGGCCTTTCCTTCACCCAGCCGTGGTGCATCCAGGCCACCTCTGCTCTGTCCTCTCCCCCAAATGCTGGCTCCCTTTCCCTCATGCTTTGCTGATCTACCTGGGGCCAGCTCTCTGATTTTGCAGGTGTTGTTCCTATGGCACCTCACAGGGAACCTGCTGTCTGTGGCCTCTTGCACCGATGACCTGAAGTCCTGTTTAGGGCTGCAGGAACATTTTCTTTAACTGTGCTAAATTTCCCCTTCTCAGGCTTAATTGGCTCCCATTCCCTGAAACCTCTTCCCCCCGACCCTCCTGCCATTGCCCTGCTTGCTCCTCTCTGCACATTTGTTTTATTGCTGCTTTTCAGTGAATTCAAACAAGAAAATAATCATCTTTTCCTGAAGTGGAAAGATTTTTGTTAGAATCACCTCAGCTATGCAAAAACATCCCTGTGCATCTCCTGTGCTGTGCTCAGGAATGGAGAAACCTGGAATTGGCTTAACTGATGAGAGGTAGAATCTGTCTGGTGCAGCTTACGGGATTCACAGAGGTGGCAGCTGCATGTGGCTGTTCTGGCTCTCGTGTGTTTGGACATCAGCATGTGGGTCAGGTTTTTTTCTACTTTGCCAATACCTTTCACTAAGAAACTACTTCTTTTCTTCTTTTTTTCTTTCTTTTTTTTCTTTCCCCTCTCTGGTTTGTCTGTAAGTAGATCTATCCCTGTTTTGGAGATGTGAAGCAAATGGCATCAGCATTCAGACATGCTGCCCCATCCCTCCAGCACTCAGGACAGAAGCCAACAGCAGCCACAGCCCCAGTGCCAGGATGTGGCCTCATGTGGCTGTAGGGACACGGGGCCCTGGGCACCTTCCCCACTGCCTTGTGTGCCATGGCACTCCATTAGAATCACCAAGATAAAAATACAACAGCACCGTTTTTTCTCTGGTTAATACACTGTGATGGGGCTGTTTGATGCATTAGATGGCTCTTCCAAAAATGCATCCTCATGTTTTATTCAAATGTGCATTTGTGGAGATGTTCTTAGGGGAATGAATAAAACATTCCTTCAGATGCCACAGTGCAATAAAGGCAGAAGCCATGCTGCTGGGTCAGGGCAGAGCTGGCCCTCCTGCAGGCAGCCTGGCTCCTGAGGGCCCCAGGAGGATCCCTGGGGGTCACAGAATCACAGAATATCCTCAGCTGGAAGGGACCCACGAGGATCATTGGGTCCAGCTCCTGGCCCTGCACAGGACATCCCCACGAGCCCCACCATTTGCCTGCTGTGGAGGAGGGATGCTGGCCCCTGCTGCCACCTGCCTGGAGATCCCAGCCCTCTCCAGAGGCTGTGGCACAGCCCTCCGTGCAGAGCTCGTGCATCCATCTGGCCCTGCAGCATGCTGAGACACTGGCACAGGTTGCCCAGAGAAGCTGTGGCTCTGCCATCCCTGGAATTGTTCCAGGCCACGTTGGACAGGCCTAGAGGCAATCTGGTCGGGTAGAAGGTGTCCCTGCCCATGGCAGGAGCAGAACAAGGTGATCTTTAAGGTTCCTTCCAATCCAAACCATTCCAGAGTTCCACGATTCTGCTGCTGTGTATTTTCTTCTGTCCAGGGTCAGTCTGTCTGTGCCACACTGGGAGGTGACATGGGACAGCCTGGGAGAGCTGCAGAGGTGGCACTGCACCATGGACCTGTGCCCCTGTCACATCTTGCTGCAGGCAAAACCCCACACCTGACTCCCACCCCAAGCTGGCAGGAAAGCTCAGCAGTCCCAAGCACCATGTGTCTTTCCTGTCCACATCTGGACCCCTGCATGCTTGACAAAGCCAGATCATAGCATCATAGAATCAATCCTAGAATCATTGGCTCATAGAATCATTGACTCATAGAATCCTAGAATCATGCTCTCCCCTCCCCAGGAGAAGGGCACATGGACATGAGGGGCTGCATGAACATGGGTTCATCCTGGGCAGACTCTGCTTACTACCTAGATCAAGGATTAAATAGAGGCTCATTTTTATGAAGGGATTTCTAGCCTTGTTTTCATGCTGGGGCAGCTGCAGTGTCCACAGCAGAAAAAGAGCCATTGGCTGGGGCAGAGCAGAGAGGGAGGATGCAATTTAATTTGTGCATTTCCCAGCTTGTTAATCTCCCGATTTACTGCTGGTATTTGATTTCTGTAGTATTGCTTCATAATAAAGGGATTAGCCTGGACCTTAGGTCTGCTCTGATGCTCATCTACTAGGGATTACTGAGAAATTTTGTAGTTAGTTAATGGGTCAAGTAGGTAGAAATGAAAATAAGTGTATGATTTTGTTGACATTTGCAGGAGCATTCGGTCACTGTTTCCTGTCTCAGAGGGGTCCCAATCCCCTGCTCCCCATCACAGGATAGTTTCAATCTCCTCTTCTCTGTCTCATGGCCATCTCAGTCCCCTGTTCCCAGTCTCACAGGGGTCCCAGGGCCTCAGCATCTCTCCACTGTCAGGGTGATGGATGCTCTGGTGGCAACCAGTGGTGCCTCCAGCTGCCAGTGCTGAGAGATGCCTTGGGCTGTGTGTAAAATCCCTGTGAGTTGTGGTTTGAATTTTTCCTGTGCATGTCAGTGGCACTGGAGGTTAATATATTAGCAGACTGACCTGGATATGAGCAAGTCAGACATTCCTCATAAATGCATGCTAACTGAAAGCACAGACAAATTAACACATGCTCCAATTCCTTCTACTAATGTGCTTTACTCTGGTCTCAGCTTCCCCATGTGTGTCAGGAGCCAGCTGCACCCGGAGTCCTGTGGAGCAGGGCTGGCCATGTCCCTTGTGTCACCTTCTCTGCAATGCTCCCAGCCCAGCCTGGTCCTCTGAGCCACCAGCAGAGAGATCCTACAGGCAGAGAGATGCATAATTGATATATTGGTAATGTGATATAGTGCACGGAGCCAGGATTAAGTAATGATCCTATTAAACACTCTTGGATGCATTCATATTAGTGAGCTCTAAGTCAATCAATTATTTAAATACAATAATACTTAAATACACTGGGTATCCTGTGATTATTACAGGGGCTGAGACCATGTTCATTAACAACAATAATAAATATTGTGGATACTCAGTTCTGTAAGGACTTTATCCTATGAGTTGTGAAAACTGTGCAGGAACTGCAAGGCTGGGAGGACATGAATATGGATCAGCAGGATTTTTACATACACCAGCACCAAGGGACAAAATTAGTGTTTAAAATTCCCTGCAAAGACAAAATGTAAAATATGAAAAGTTCTGCAATCAGTCATAATAATGAAATTTTGATTAGAAAGCCAGGATCATGCATAAGTTACTGAATCCACCCTCTGGGCCAAACAGTGTGTTGAATCCATGAATCCAGTTGAGAATATTTTGGCTTTGAAGAGAATCTTGGCTCTGCAGTGGACACAGAGGTGCCTGAGCCATCCAGGATGCAGATGGATCATGGGCCTGAGCGCTGGGCTCTGGACACACCAAATTAACTGACCTGACCTGGAGGAGGACAAAGAGGAAGAGGAGGAGGAGGAGGAGACGGTGACTGCCTGCTGAGGGGTGTCTTTCTGAAACACCCTCCCCACGTGCATGACCATGCTGAGGAGAGCAATCTTCCTTCAGGTTTTCTGCTCTTACATAACAGGGAAATAAGAATATAAATCATTTAAGCAGGCAGAAGATAATTAACTCTAAATAATCTTGACTCTGCCCAGGTTATAGCTCTGCAACAGCATTAATCTCACTAATTAATATTACTAACACAGTTTTCAGTGAGCTCAACAACGTGTTCAGTAAATCCAACACTGAGCAATAGATGTAAAGCAATTGATTCTGAGTTGGAAAGCCTTGTGGTACTGCAAATCTGACCATTTTATTAATCAAATTATCATTTTTACAGCATTGAAGAAGTAGCAACTCAGTCTGATGGGTAATTTTTTTCATTGCAATGATGGGTTATTCTGTGGTTGCACTGAGGGTGTTCTTTCAGAAACATTAAGAAAGAAGAAATTAGACTAAGGGGATCTCTGATAAACAGTTATTTAAATTATGGGGTGACCACTGATGTTAAAAGCCTGGTTTTGATTGAGGAATTGCAGCTTCTGTCTGGCTCTGAGGTGAAGCATCCCACCAGAGGGTTTGGGCAGGATTCCATCCAGGAGTCTGGCTGGGAACACAAGCCCTGGGCAAGGCTTTGCACCCCTCTGCTCATGCCTTGGCCTGAGCTGGGCTACAGCCCCCATCGCTGGGAGGTGCAGGTCCCGGCTCAGACGTGCCCCACAGGCAGGAGGGTGGGGCTGTATCCACTCCCCTGTAAACACCAACCTGCATTTCTGAAGCCACCAGACAGCCCAGTCCGTTATTTTCCAGTCATTCTGCTGTGCAAGTCACAGGAACCTGGGGAAATGAGAAGGTGAGAACGCATTATTGATTAATTACTTAGTCATCTCCAAATGGCTATTGAGCCCAGACGTGACTTTGACAAATTATTCCTTAATTTTAGTGACTGATCCACAATTTGATTAATGCAGTTTTATCCTACTCCTGTCAGAGGGTGACACAGAGTCTGATTCCAGTGCTTGGCAAAAGGCAATGGTGTCACGTTCTCCATATCTGGTGGCATTTGCAAATGGTCAGCCAAGACATAATTAAGCAATGTGATATTTTGTTTGAAAGGAGCAGTGGGTTAATAAATTGAGCTTAAGGCTGAATATCAATGTCATGTGATCAGACTGACACTGATCACTGTGAGCTGGTGCCCTTGCCAGGCAGGGTCTGAACACCAAGGCACCCAATGTCAGTGTCGGGAGACTGGGCTGAAGGCAAGGAGAGCTCAGAGCTTTGCCCACCCAGGTGTCTGCCCTGCCAGGGACAGCCCTGGGCGCAGGGGTACCCCGGCACAGGGACAGCCTGGTACAGGGATAGCCCTGGGCACAGGGATACCCCGGCCCAGGGATAACCCTGGGCACATGGACAGCCCTGGGCACATGGATACCCCGGCACAGGGACAGCCCTGGGCACATGGACAGCCCTGGGCACATGGATACCCCGGCACAGGGACAGCCCTGGGCACATGGACAGCCCTGGGCACAAAGCCCTCCCACTCCAGCCCCATCTCTGCCTTTCTCGAGCTGATATCGTTCCTGGGAAAAGGCAGGAGTGAGCTGTAGCACTCTGGGGTCTGGCCAATGTTTGGTTAATGTTTGGGTTTGGCTTTTCTACCTTCAATTTGAATCGGAAACCTTGCACAGCAGAACCCAAGAAGTGCAAGCAGAGCAAACCTCTCATTTCCACCAGGAAATGTTTTTCAAATCCTGTGCAAGAAATGGGAAGATTAACGACCTGTGGCTACAGTGCCTGGAAATCCTCATCTGCAGCATCCCTCACTTTATCTTTAAATCCTCAAGAGCAGCACCTGTGGAGTGAGATGGTGGGGCAGGGGAGGACAGGCTGTCTCTCTAAAAAATAGTACTGGGGTTAATGAGGGAGCGTTGGATGCTGCAAAAGGCCGTTCTTGTAGACCAGAAGGCAAGTGGCCTCATAAAGAAGGATTTCACACTATTTAAACAATAAAATCCCCACTGGCTGCCGGGAGAAAGCGGCCTTTAGCCGTGGAAAAACTGTGGTGTGACAATAGTGACTGTCAGGCCGAACCATAAGGACTGGTTGTGAAGGGAAAATCGGATGAGCTTTTCACTGACATTCATTACTCGGGGCACATCCCTGCCTTGGAGCAAGGACTTGGAATGTGCCACCAGATGTTGGGAGTGAAAGAGAGCTGATCTGCCTCCCCTGGGGCTGGGAGGGGAGCACTGGGGATCCTGGTCCCTGCTGTCCCTGCTGTACCCGGTGTCCCTGCTGTCCCTGTCCCTGCCTGTGCCCTGCCCCAGGCCCCCTGACTCCCATCCTCTGCCGCAGTGGGCAGGGTGGGTGCTGAGGGTCTGTGTCTGCCAGGACACAGCTGATGATTGATGCCACAGTCACCACTTCCAAATCAATATTCCTTGAAATGCCCATCACTCATACCCCACCCAGTGATTCTGCTTTGCTTCGTCTCCACAATAATCAATAATTTGCTTTTTAAACAAACTGGCTTTTTCTCCCTTGAGACCCACTCCCCCCAGTTCCCCTCAGTGTTCCATGTGTGTTTAACAAGTGTCATGCTCTGTGCTTTTCCTGCAGAGTCCACGTGCAGGGGTTTTTCCTGCTGCCTGTGCTCGCTACAGGGCTGCTGAGAGGTGTTTTAGTGGCCACTCACTCCGGTGTGAGCTGTTTCTGCACCTTCATCTCTGTTCTTAGCACCTGTTCTGCTCCAGCTGATGCCTGGAGCAAGGAATCTAGGACTCTTAAAGGCATCAAGGCTAGTAATTAATATTTTAACTGCTTTGCTGGAATAAATTCAGCTTTAATGAATTAAAATCAAAACAGTGGCCTGGTGCAAAAATGAGCACAAGGATGGAGCTTATGTCATATTATAGTGTCCCAGTGGTGAGTTTTTAAAGAGAAGCTGCTTTTCAGGCAGAGCTCTGGCTGTCAAATGGTTTTCCCTGTATCACTTCCAAATGCAGTACAGCTGCCCTGGAGCCAGGAGCTGGAGGTGTGCCATCAGATGTTGAGAATTAAAGAAAACAAGCAAATCTGTGTCTTAAAAAAGAAGCCACTGTTATTTGGGATGAGGCCATGGGACTTGACATCAGGTTCCCTCTTCTATTAACCAGTATTTGTGTTGGGTTTAATTAGTTTTGATTGCAGTTTACAGATGTAAATGTGTCTCTCATGGCATCTCTCTCACCTCCTGGGAACATGAAATGAGTGTCTAGTGTAGCAGCATTGGAGTGATGCACAGGAAGGAAAACAAACAGAAGAGCTTCGTGTTCATCCCCAGAGCTTCTGGTGATCTCCACCTCAGTCTGGGGTGACAAACAGAAAAGGAGAAGGTCCTCAGAAGGAGAAAGGAGCCTGGATGCTCCTGGCAAGCAGAGGCTGGTGCTCTGAGGAAAGCTCCAAAGCCTGTCCTTGTGCCTGTGTGGAGCCAGCAGGATTGTGCACCAAGCTGTGCTGCACAGGAGGAGTGTGCAGGGGGAATGTGTCCCAGGAGCAGCCCTGGGGACCCTGGGGACACCTGGCACCGAGCTGGGGCCTCTTACATCTGTCAGGTGAAGAAAGAATTCCTCACCACGGGGTTAATGTGCTTGATTCACCCTCCACAGGAATATGATCTTTCTTATTAGTGTTTGCCATTTTATAGTTTAATTAAGGTCGCCCAGTGGGCCTGTAAATTACATCTTAATTAATAATCTGCAATATCTGCCAGCACTAGCTAGGCTTACTGTGGGGAGGGGAGAGGGGAGAGGGAGAGGAGAGGGAGAGGGAGAGGAGAGGGAGAGGAGAGGAGGCTGATTCCAGCATGTCCTGTGGGTGACAGGAGCGCCCTGGCTGCTGTCCCCAGGGAAGGTGCTCTTTGACATTGGCATCCCAGATTTACACTGTGACATTTAGTCCCAAACCACGAGACGGAGTAGAGGCCACCTCAGCAGCCTGTGTGTGATCTAACCTGCCTGTGACTCAGCGATGTACTCAGATCCATCTCCTGTGATTTACGACTCAGCTTGGTGACTTATTTCGAGTCAGTCAAGTTCAGAGACAACCTATAACTCAGACCCATCACATATTCATCAGTGACACAGGACTTAGATGACTTGAGGATAACTTCAGAATTAATTGTGTTACTTATGAAGTTGCTGACATGACTAATCAATTGCCACATGGCAAATAAATCAGCGAGACACCTGAGAAATTCATCATCTCTCTTTTTTTCAGTTAGAAACTTCACATGCCTTATAAATCAGACATTGAAATAGTTTGTTTTGCATCAAATCCACACTTTTGGGGAGAATGTATATTATGGAATATCTGTCCCTAACTGATTAAAGGAGTTAAAGAAAATGCAAGGGCAGTGGGTTGAACATTTTATTTTACAACTAAGAACTTGCCAGAGTTGTGGCTCAGTGGTTTGGTGAGTGCAGGGCATGGTGCTGTGTCCAGAGCAGAGGTGTGAGCCACCCCCTCTATCCCCACGAGCTCCTGTTTCACCTCTGGGCTCTCATCCAGATGTGCATGGAGCTGACCCCCAGACTATTCTGGGATTCTGTGGTACTTCCCAGGCTGCACACAAAACATCCTTTCTCTGGAGCTCAGCAGTGCTGCTGTCCTTCTGTCAGCCTCCTGCTCGCCAAGAGTAGCAGATCTGCTCTTAATGATAATAATCAATACATTCAATGAAGAATCAGATTTTATTTAATGTGCAGTTCACTTAGAGTCTGACACCTCTAATTTATTAAAGCAATTCTTGTACATTGACTTGGTACTGATTGATTCCTTGAAAGGCATTTTAGGGGGATTTAAAATCCCAACGAGATAGACATTTTTTATATCCTGCATTTAAACTGCTACAAATGCAATGTGTTCTTATCAGTAGGTGTCCCTTTAGAATACAGAATCACCTCTCTTTTGTTCTATATATAAAATGCATGGAAGAGATTATTCGGGACGTATTTAAAGGATGAGTTTTTTAATGAATCTGTAGGCAATTTACCATACATTACAGATGGAAATGTAAAGTCTAATCAAACTAGTTGCAAACTATAAGCAAATCTAATCAAACTGTAAGCAAAGCCAGATGTGCAGGGGTTGCACTCCTGGGGGAAAATAAATAAATAAAAGCATTGGAGATTATTTGAATACGTAAAGTAAAATTTTAAAGTATTTCCTTAAGAAACAGCCTGCACAAAGTGCTGTTGTTAATAGAATGGGAAAAATTGCCAGTAAATATTTATATTAGCAGCTTTAGATGGAAAACCAAAACTCCAGGCAGAAGATCTAAGGTTTCCTATCAGATGCAGCTCTGAGACTTGCAGGTTTCTTGCTGCTCTCCCCAGTGGAGTGGGATTTTTCTGGGTGATTCTGCCCAGCTTTATGTAGAGGGATTCCCTGGAGCCCAAGGACAGTGCTTTCTCAGGAGCATCTTTCAAAGACCTTTGCTCACAAGAACCTGTCACCCTAACTGGAGGCCTTGAACTCAATTTCCCTGTGTGAAGGGCTTGGTGAGTGGGCATCACCTCCCTTCTCCAAAGCCCTCTGGAGCCCCCAGCTGAGAAACACCAGGAAGCTGCTGCTGCTGCTCCTGGCCAAGCCTGGTTCAAGCCCTTGTGGGATGCTCTGGAAGTGTTGGGATGCAGAAAGACTAAACTGCCCCAATGGACACAGTCATGGAGCAGGCTGAGGTGGAAGAGGATGTGCAGCTTTGCTAGTTTTACAATCACAGGATCATAGAATGGCTTGGCCTGGAAAGGACCTTAAAGATCTTCATAGCAGATGATGAAAACAGTTTTTAACATACTGGTAAAGGAACCAATATTGGTGCCATCAGGAAAAAAACATCCCTGGCTTTACCCTCTCTTGTCTCCTCTATTTCTTGCCTCATCTTCAGCTGGAATAGATCAATGAGATGGAAATACTGGCAGCAAACTGCAGCTCCTGAGCTTCCCAGGTGCTGGCATGGGATCACTGGCTGCTGAGCCCCATTTTCTGCAGCCAAGGCAGAGTGGCTGTCCCCAGTCACAGCAAGCAGCTTGGCTTTCTGAGGGGTGAGATAAAGCTCTGATGAGAACTTGGAAAGCCCTAGCAGCCCGACTGTGCAGTGATGTGCTGCTCAGTTTCTATGGGAACAGGTGGAGCTGGGTGATTGGAAGCCCACATGCAGGAGAGGCAGGGGAAGCAGTGAGTGGGGCTGCGGATGCAGAGATTAATTGGTGTGACTCAGGCTGGGCTTTTATATAATTTGCAGCCATCCCAAAAGGTGCCTGGGCACTGGAGCTGGAATGCAGTGAGGAGGTGTTCACAGGAGAACAATCTCATTGCTTGTTGAAGTCATTGTAGCGCCTACTCAAAAAAAAAAAAAAAAAAGGGAAATGGGTGATTATTTTTTGTCCACTAGTTTCTAAATCACCTTCAACTTAGAACCATGGAATCATTAAGGCTGGAAAAGACCTCTAGGATCATCGAGTCCAGCATTAACCAGCACTGCCAGGTCTACCACTAACCCATGTCCCTCAACATCACATCTACATGTTCTTTGAACACTTTAGGGAATGGTGATTCCACCACTTCCCTGGTCAGCCTCTTCCAATTCTTGACCACCCTTCCAGCAAAGAAGTTTTCCCTGATATCCAATCTAAGCCTCACTTGTAAAGGTCACTGCTCAGGCATGAGGGGCATCTGCTGCTGGTGGGAAGGCAAGAGGATGTTCCTCCCCTTGCCCTTGACCTCACCAGTATTGGTCACGGGTTAAAAACTGAATTTTTTTTCCATTTGGGAGATTATGGGAAGGAACAAAAAAATTATCCCTAAAAACCTAAAGGGAGCTAAAAAACCTCCCTTCTGTCAGGCTGGAGCCTGGACATGCCCCAGCACCACGCTGGGCAGATGCTGGCACATTACCTTTAGCAAGGCAAAGCTGCTGCCAGACTCCATGTCCATGTGTCTCCCAGCCCCTTTGGTATGTCTGGATGCATTTTTCAGGATGGTGCATGAGCTGGGAGAGCAGTGGAATAATTGTAAAGCATGTCTAATATGTTCCACTCCAGCCATTTCGAAAAGACGAGTAGAGCTACATGCTTGCTTGAAAACAAACCACATTTGGAAACCAAAATTAGATGCAAAGCTGAAAGATAAAGTCTGTTGTAAGCACTTGTAAGAAAGAGTTTAAGAAAAGGATTAAAAGGGATTAGTTGAGCCTCTGAGACAGAGAAGCTCCATCAGTAAATCTGATTATCAGCACTCAGTGATTTAAAATACCAAAAGGCTGATGCTGGAAATAAGGAGGATTTGGAGAGGTGGGCTCCCATCCCTGCCATGGTGGCCAGCACTGCATGGGGTGATGGTCCCAGAATTCTCTCCAGGGGTGGGGACTCCCTGGGGCCAGGACATGGTGCTCCCCTCCTGCCCACAGAAGGATGTGTTGTGCTGCCAGGTCCTGGACAAGAACCGGAGCCAGCATTATCATCAAACCATGGAATGGCGTGGAACTGAAGGGCCCTTGAAGCTCAGCCAGCTCTACCCCCTGCCATGGCACAGACACCTCCCACCATCCAGGTGTCTCCAAGCCCTGCCCAGCCTGGCCCTGGACACTCCCAGAGATGGGGTTAGCTGGCAGACACACGAGGTTTTCATCCTCTTCCTAATGAATGATGCTCAATGCAAATCAGGAGAAGTTACTCATGTGTCAGTGGCTGTTGAATTATTCAGTGGTGAGAAAATCACCAGGGATCAGGCAAAGGAAAGCAAAATAAGCAGTTAACTGCTTTCATTGGTGCTGCCTGCCTCTTGTTAGTCCACTTCCATGTAGTCAGTAATTTTTCCAAGGGATGCATTTGGCCCCGGGAGGGAGCACAGTGCACAAGCCGTGCTCCAGTCTCTGCATGTTTTTTTTTTTTCCTTTTCACAAAGATAAAACCTTCTAATGAGCTGGTTATACATTGAAAACAGTTTCATTAAATTTACATATAAAAAAATTGGTTGCAATTACAAGAATTAGCTTGCCATGGAAATTGGGTGTGTGGCAAGGATAAAAATATTCTTACAAGAAAAGGACAGAAAATTCACATTCACACTTATGGAAATAATCTCCTTTAATTTGTCACTTTGACTTTAATCCTGTATTTTAATGTGTGCTTTACACCCCAAGGGTTTAGCTCACTTGTTGAATGATGCCACATATGCATTTACTTGCAGGATAAAAAATAATTGGTGTTTCAGGAATTGTCTTAAGTCCCTGTTTTTGACAGTTGTGTTTCTGACCCTTTAACCCTCTCTTTTACCCTTTGCTGAGGAGTACCAATGCTTGCTGGATAATTGAGACATCTTGGAGAGCTGAAATACTCCTGGGCATTTAATTGTGAGAAAGCAGAATGGTTCTTTTTATTTAGGATCTGGAAAGAAAGGGAAAATGAAACAAAGCTCTTGTGGTTTTTAACATAAAACACTTTTGCTTTCTTGAGGAGCACAGCTGATGTCCCAAACATCAGTGATGTCAGTGTTGACAGTGATGTTTTGGGGAGAAAAAGCAAACATTTCTGGGAATCTCTGGCATCAACACTCTCAGAACAAAGGCAGAGGAACAAATGTTCAAAGTTCTTTTTGTGCTCTTTACAATTTTACATATTTTATATGTCCTAATGAGGTATAAAATAAAATAATCCAGGGTGGTGTAGTAAACAGAAGGAAAGGAGGCAGGAGAGGGTAAATATATGGATTTTTCTTGGCCTATTGATACCAGGGACAGGCAGTACCACAGAATCCCAGAATGGTTTGGGTTGGGATGAGCCCCAAAGCCCAGTCATCCCAATCCTGCCCTGCCCAGGGGCACCTCCCACTGCCCCAGGGGCCCCAAGCCCCTTCCAGCCTGGCCTTGGCACTGCAGGGATCCAGGGGCAGCCCCAGCTGCTCTGGGCACCTGTGCCAGGGCCTCAGCACCTTCACAGGCATGAACCTCTTCCTAATATCTCATCTAAACCTGCTCTCTGTCAATGTGAAGCCATTCCCCCTTGTCCTCTTAGTTCCTCTACCTATTGATTAAAGACTGGCTTCATCATCTGCTATTAAGATGAATAAAATGATACATCCACTTCCATCTCTGCCTGTTCCCATCCCCTGCCTCGCTTTCCTTATAAGCTAAACAATTTGAGTTCATTTGCTTCAAGCAAGCAGCATTTATTTGTGATTTATGCAGAGGTCTTTGCTGGGGAGAGCCATGATCCAAGGTGCATCACAGTTTCCCTCATTCAGGTTTATGGAGCAGGAATATCACAGTCAAGAGTAAATCAAATGGATAACAATTACATTTATGCCTCTAATTTAATTATTTGAGGTTGTAAGGGCACCCATCTGCTTTGCTCCTCTTTTTGCTCCTGCCATCAGCAAACAATCACCCAGGCTCTCTCCAACCCCTGTACCTGGGGGCTCCCCAGCAAGGAGGGGGCAAAGTCTGCAGCAAAACGAGCTGGATCTGAGCTCCCCCAAGGGCTAATGCCCCAACTGCTGCTGCCTGTGAGGCTGGGGAATCTCCCACACAGAAACCATGAGAGGCAAGGAGATGGGGCTGCTCAGAACCTCCCTGCAGACACGGAGGGAGGTTTGGTGGCCAGCCAGGCTGGGCTGGTGGCCCCAGCCCCTGCTGCTCTGCCCGTCCCATCTGTGCTCCGAGGGCTCCTGCGCTCACTCTCTGGCCTCAGTGCAGTGGAACAGTGCTTGGAGGTTGCATTTCATTCAGAACAACTGTAGCCTGAACAAAATTACTCTTACCAAATGCAAATGAGCTGCAGTTCCTTTTCATTTTCCACCTTTAACAGCATTTACTCTGTCACTGGTGGATTTATGGCATTTGGCTGAAGGTTTTAATTGCTGTTTGCATGCACAGCAGTGCCACAGCCAAGCACTAAATGTGCATTTCCATTTTACATCCAAATGTGAGCCACTGCAGAAAATTTATCAGTGTGTGTGTTTTCATATCAGCTCCATTGTAATTTAGATTTAACTTAGAGCTGCTGAGGAGAAGGGGTGAACTATATTTGTTTCATTTTGAGCTCTTTGTAAAACACCCAATGAGGCAGAAAGGAAACCAATCCCGCAGCAGAGGCCACACAGGGTCTCTGTGTGACTTTGGGACTGAAAGGAAATAAAATAAATCTTGTGTTACTCCAGTGGGATGAGGTGAAGGGCGGGAGGGGTACAGAGATGTGTCCCAGGTTTGGCTGGTGCCACCAAGCCCTGGGGACAGTGTGGTGGCCCTGGGAACCCTGTCACCCCGTCGGTGTGTCACCACCCCCCAGGCAGAGGTGTCTTTCATTTCCAGGTCACACACCATCCAGGTACCTTTCTTCCCTTCTTTTTTTCTTTCTTTTTTTCCCCCTCTGTCATATTCCCTGGTTGATCAATTATTTAATACATTTCATCCCAGTGCAGAGCTCCCTGAAGTGAGTTGTTTTAAATTAAATACATTTCTCTTTGAATCAACTGGAGTCCCTGAGAAATTTTTAGCTCTGCAAATGAGCTCATTAGAATTTTGGAAGTGTACCTGAATCTCTCTTTTGTGTTTTTTCTTTATTTTTATTATTTCAAATCTCGTTCCTCTTTGTGCCAGGTTCAATCTTTTCCCTACAGCAGTGCCCTATGCACTGACTGATCAGAATAATTTGAAAATGAGCGAATTAAAGGGCCCAACATGAAATTTCTTTAGAGAATTGATGTAGGTTAACTGTCTGTATCTTATTGTGCTGCCTTGTTTGGAAAGCTTCTAGCAACCATCCATTATAGTTATAAGGCTGAGTGATGACTACAGCTACACTGGAAAAAATGGGATAGAAAAAAATAAAAGTATTTCCTATGAATAATAGCACCATGGTATTTAAAGCACTTGGCTGCACACTTTTCAGGCAGCAGGTGCTGAAAAATGCATTTCTCCCTTAATAACCTTTAAATCCCTTGTATGATGTGGGTTTTCTCTAATCCTCTAAATATGTTCGGAGGAGACAACAAAAATACGTACAGGACAGACTGTGGCTCCCAGGCTGGAAACCACTCCTTCATTTCCCCACAGACACAGCAAAAGCTCTCATTCCAGCTGTGGTGCAACACCTGGAGCTCCACGGGCACAGCTGCACCTCAGGGCGGGCAGTGCCAGGGCCTGGACTGGGCTCCAGGAGCTGCTCCAGACAGGAGGGCAGAGCTGGGAGCTCCGGGTGAGAGCAGGGCTGGGTGGGGGCACGGGGAGCACGGGGAGAAAGGGAGAAAAGGGAGAAAGAAAGGGAGAAATGGAGAAAAGGGAGAAAAGGGAGAAAAGGGAGAAAGGGAGCACAGGGAGAAAAGGGAGAAAAGGGAGAACACGGAGAAAGGGAACACAGGAAGAAAAAGGAGAAAAGGGAGCAGAGGGAGCAAAAGGAGCAGAGNAGGGAGAAAAGGGAGAAAAGGGAGAAAGGGAGCACAGGGAGAAAAGGGAGAAAAGGGAGAAAAGGGAGAAAAGGGAGAAAGGGAGCACAGGGAGAAAAGGGAGAAAAGGGAGAAAAGGGAGAAAGGGAACACAGGAAGAAAAAGGAGAAAAGGGAGCAGAGGGAGCAAAAGGAGCAGAGGGAGCACAGGGAACAGAGGGAGCCGGGTCAGAGGCTCTGAAGGCACGAGCAGAGCCGAGCTGGGGTTACAGCTCTGGGCACCCCCATATCAAGAGAATTGTTTGGCAGCAAAGGCATTTGTTTGCAGCCCCAGCTTCACAGCATCCATCTTCATTTTTTCTCTCTTTTCCAGCTGGGAAAGGTCTGCTCTGTTGCATGCTGCCCAGCTGGAGCAATGAGGGGTGACTGCAGAGCTGGGGTCTCCTTGGCCTCTCCTCCTCCTGATCACACGTGAGCAACCCTAACAGCAATGGGCACGGGCAGGCTCAGGAAAATGATGGGAAATGACTGTGTGAGTCCCTGGGATGATGGCTGAGTTTTCTCTGTCCCTCAAGCAGATGAGGGCAGCACTGGACTTCTACAGCTTTTAATGCCAAGGCTGCAAAGCACGGGAGGCTGTCACACAGCTGTGCCCAGCAGTGCAGGTGAGCTCCGTGCATTCTGCTCCACTCCTGCTTCCTGCCTTGCTGTGGCTCTTGGCAAGAGATTTGGTTTTGTTTGTACCCCACCACTCCTGGGGGCACGTCACACACCCCTCTGCCATCCTGCTCTGCCAAGGGACTGAGCTCCTCACAGCTGTGGTACAGGCCTGTTAACACAGGAATCATCTCTTCAAAGGACAATTTTCACTTGCTTAAAACTTCTCTTGAAACAAGGTATATAATTTACATCCGAATCTGATCCTTTATAATGCAAATGTACAGAATTTCAAACACCAGCTGGCTGCCACTCCACAGGGCTGAACACCCTAACCTTGTTCTGGAAGTGACATGTTTACCCATAAGAGTGAAAAATTTTGGTCCTTCAGGGTACTTTTAACCACCAATGCATTATGACCATTCCTATTTCCCTCCTGTGCTGGTTAGAGCAGGGACACTGTCTCCTTTGCTTGGAGGAAATGCTTATTCTAGACCTTTTGTGATGAATGTCACCTTCTAGGCCTTTAACTGCCTCACCCTCCCAGGCTCTTCACCTTTGCTTGTGTGTTTGTCAGGGGAGGCAGCTGCATTGCCAAGCCATAAAGGATGTGAAACAGCTGAGGTGACAATACACATTCCTAAGCCTAAATCAGCAAGGAAATAAATTGGTACAAAAGTCCTCTGCTGGGATTTTCCAAGGAGCCTCCAGGCAAGCCTAAGGCAGCCTGGTCAGACAGCAGAACAGGGAAGAGCAGTCACAGAATCACAAAGTGGATTGGGTTGGA
This sequence comes from Toxostoma redivivum, assembly GCA_013397375.1. Lineage (NCBI taxonomy): Eukaryota > Metazoa > Chordata > Aves > Passeriformes > Mimidae > Toxostoma > Toxostoma redivivum. Next base: position 1,010,857 of record VXBI01009823.1, read on the forward strand.
AGGGACCTTAAAGCTCATCTTGTTCCACCCATGCCCAGGGCAGGGACACCTTCCATTTGACCAGGCTGCTCCAAACTCCATCCAGCCTGGCCTTGAGCGCTTCCAGGGATGGGGCATAAATGCTGCAAATGCAAATGTGCTTCAAACACATTGGAGAATTCATGAGAAAATGAACAAAGAGGAAAAACATCAGGAAAACAATCCTCAGTGTTGTAGTGAGAACAAGAGCTTGTAGGGCAGGAGCCTCTGAGGGAAGCTCTGGCTGAATGGAGCACACACTGACCTGCCAGGATGGGAAATCTCCCAGGTCAGGGGAGATGAGAGCCCTGTGCCACCAGTGGTGCTGAGCTAGAGCAGTGAGCCCACGAGCTGAGGAGGAGCCTGTTTGTTCCACTGTCTGCTTTTGTGTCACATTTCAAGGGAAAGTTTCTCAAGGAATTTACTCCTGGTTTTTAGAGGACAGCAGAAGCCACATCATCTGCCTGAAGCTCTGCTGTTCCCTTTCTCTAACTCAAAGAAATCCAAGGGTTAGGAAAAGCCAAGCCAGGCACATTTGCACATTGAATTCCCCCTGCAGATGCTAAACAAAAGCTGCAAAAATTGCTTGAATAAATTTCTTCCAGTTTGGCTTTGGTTCCAGTGTTAAATGGACCATTCTGTGCTCTGGTGGCCCAGCAGGGACAGGGCTGTGGGCCTGCTGAGCTAAGGAAGCTCAGTCTGTCTGTGCTGTGATTTCATTTTCACCATGACTACTCTAAAGACCAAATAATCACAGATAAGCCTGAGTGAACTCTTGTTAAAGCCACCAGGCAAATAACCAGCCCAGCCCAGGGGCCCCACAGAGCCTGGGAATTGCTTCTGTCACTCCACTGCCTCCAGCCACAAAGGACAAGCAGCTTTTGATCCGCCAGCACTCAAAACCAAACTGGCCAACTGGAAATTTCCAACTGGCTCATTTCTTTTAAACAGAATAATTTGCAGTTTGCTTGGAGTTTTTAAGCCAAGCTCTTTCCCTGCTTATTTTCTGAATTTTCTGTTTAGATGAAAGACTTGCCTCCTGTCCTCAACAGCAGCTCTGGGCTGACTGCTGCAGCTTCCTTGACAGGAAGAATGTCCAAAAATCAGAAAAATACCCCAAATGCCTCCAAAGGGAGTCACACCTCCACCCCGGTTCGGGTGGATGTCTGACTGCCCCATGAGAACAGAGGAGAATTAAGCTATTTGGATTAAAAGGAAACTGTTTGGGCTGTCTCATCTCTGCCTCATAATGCTACCAAAACAAGAAGAGGATGAGCAAGAGCCTTTTCTCAGTGATGCTGATCACTTGGCCCATTTGGAGCCCCCAGCAGATTATGTATGTTGGGGAGGCGTGAGCCCCAGTGCTCAGCACTGAAGGATGATCCCACCCCACAGGATGCCTCTGCACCCTTGGGGCTTTTCTCCCTGGAACAGGGGATTGTTATTTTGGAAGCAGCCATAGGCTCATGGTACAGGATCAGTCATTTGGGAAAGGGGTCAAAAGGACTGTGTCCCTGTCACTTAGAATTCCTCCTAAATGGCAAAACCCCCATACCCCCATTTCCCAAGGAATGAAACCCATGGTGCTTTCTCAAAATACCTAGAAATTGGAGTTTAACTCATTAATGACAAGGAATTGCCTGATGTGCCATTTTCTGAACATACCTTGGGAAAAGGAAAGAGGTTGCTTGCAAATAATGAGTTTCATATGTTGGTAACAGGGGCTGTTAATTAGCTCTTGGTGCCACTGCTGGCAGACGCTGGAGATAACAGGAGTGTGAAAACTTACACTTTTGGAAGTCTTTTAATAGTTCCTTTAACATGACACTTGAGAGGACAGTTTGCCCAAGGAGTCACAGTAGTCTCAAAGAGAATCAGCTTAAAGCCACAGACAGCAGGGAGAGAGGAAGGCAGGACATGCCAGGGTCCTGGAACATCACCTTCTCTCTTGGCCTGAGACCCCTGGGCTGTGCAAGGGAAATGATATACAGTGAAGGCAAAATCTCAGATGGTGCTTCCCATCAAGTATTTACCCATTTCTAGGTTCTTTAGGAAGAAATTGTTCCCTTTGAGAGTGGTGAGGCCCTGGCACAGGATGCCCAGAGCAGCTGTGGCTGCCCCATCCTTGGAAGCGCCCAAGGCCAGGATGGAGGGGGCTAGGAGCAGCCTGGGATGGTGGAAGGTATCCCTGCCCAGGGCAGGATTGGGATGAGACAAGCTTCAGGTCCATTCCAACACAAACCATTCTGGGATTCTGGGATTCCATGATTATTGCTTTTGTGTGGAGCAGAGACAGGAAGCTAGGGAGCAACGGGCTCATCAAGCAGGGTTAGGAGCTCATCACAAGTGCAGAAGATTCCTTTGAAGCTCTCTTAGTTTTCTGTCTGGCTGTCAGAGAAACATTGCACACCTTGGTGTTTTATTCCCTTTGATCTGGCTGCCGTGGCGTTCGCTGCCCCCACCGAGCCTCTTGCCTGGCTCTCCATCTTTGATGTGGGTTAACAATCCCTCCTGATCCTTTTGATGCTCCCCTAACACTGCTGCTGCATTTTTCAGCAGGAGCAGGGCTGAGCCACTCTCCCACCCATGGCTGAACCTGGAGCCCGGTCTGGACCAGTTGATTTGTGCACACACAGCTGGGGCACTGCTGAGGGCAGGGGCAGCTTCCCATAGAACAGGCTGCTCCAAGCCCTCTCCAGCCTGGCCTTGGGAACTTCCAGGGATGGGACAGCTTCTCTGGGCACCCTGTGCCAGGGCCTCAGCACTCTCACAGGAAGAATTTCTTGCTAATATCCAATCTAAATCTGCTTTCTGTCAGTTTAGTCATTTCCCCTTCCCCATCAAAGGGCTCCTCCAACTCAGGACAGAGTATAACTATCCCATTGGAGCCAGGTGTGCCTGCTCTTGTTTCCAGGTGTGAGACTGGGTGCTGGTCCCAGCAGGCTGGAATCAGAACCTCCTGGTGCCTGCAGTGTGTGAAGGCACATGTTCCATTTATCATTTTAACCATTAAAAGTAGTGTTTTTCTTCAAATACAGTCTTATAAACTATTAATTTTAATTTGCTCCATCCTTGAAGGTGAGTTTAATACCATTCATACATTTTCATTTATAAATTTGTCAGTAATAAGAGAGTTGGCACATGGGAGAAAGTAACTGCATAATTGCAGCTTACACGCTTGTCTTACTGAAAAACTGCTGGCTCAGGCATTGGCCGTGCCGGGCACCATGCATGAAATTGCAAATAGAATTTAATTTGCCCTTGTATCCTGTAGGATCAGCTTAAAATGATTAATGCAGGAGAAAATGTTGTCAAGATTTTATTCGTTACAACCTCCAAGAACTGCAGTGCAAAGCCATCATGTATAACATGACAATGTGTAATATGCAGCTTTCTGAACTGCTTTCCTGTGGCAAACAATCACATTTCTGCTCCTTAATTCCAGTGCTGAGGTAAGCAGGATTCATCCCATGCATATCGTTGTGATCTCCTGGCAGGTGGGAATGTAATTTGTTTAAATCTAGGACATGCAGAGCTGATGTCAGGAGCAGGAGGCAGTGCAGGCTGTGGAGGCTGCTGGACCTGCAGGAGGGTGCTGTGACCTGCTGCATCCCCAGCTGGCAGCAGATCAAGCCCTGAGACAGGGACAGTCCAAACATTTTGAGTTTAGGTGTCTCAGTCCTCTGTGAGCTCAGCTGTCTCTCACCCTTCCCCTCCCCTCCTCTGGGTGCAGAAACAGGAGTTGGCCAAGCCTCGTGCCATCACCAGCATGAAAACACTGCAGAAGTGCAGGAAGGTGAAGAAGCAAAAACAGTGGAAAACCCCACGGCTAAATTGAAAAGGATAGCCAGGGCAGAACTGAGAGACTGGAGAAATGGCTCAATCTTAAAAGAAAGGTCTCTGAAGAGACAGATGTTCTTCCCCTGAAACTTCTCTTTCCACTGCTGATGAGCAGCCAGGAAGAAAAATCCCTTCTGCTCCGTAGCCACTGGCTAATTGGCTTAACATGGTGAGAGAAATTATTGGATTGTTCTCTTTTTAGTGGTGGGTTTGTGAGGTTATGGCTTAGAAATTGTTCTCGTCAGAATTCTAATTGAGGAATGAAATACAGGTTGTGATTATGTTATTGAAATGGATTGTCTGGTAATTATATTAACACAACAGAATTACTGTGGATCCCATGTAAACTGCAGTTAGGAGCATTCCTGTCTCAGAGGAGTAGTCCCTCTGCCTCTGAGTTAATCACTGCTTTGTGAGAATGAGAAATGGCTCTCCCAGTCCCCTGACTCAGAGACAAACATCCTTTTTCCCTGGCCTGAAATCCATTTTACCTTTTTATTTCTTGCTGGCTGATCCACACCGGCTGTCGAAACAAAAGCACCAAGAGCCCTCCATTCCCCTGCCTGTGCATTGCATGGTGATCTCAGGTCCCTCCTGATCCACAGGGATGTACAGTTTACTCCCTGAAGCTTCCAGTTCGGGGATCCTCCTGCAGCAGGCTGTGCTGCTGTAATTGTGCTGCTGCTGGGCTAATTAGGCATTCAGAGCATGGCACAGACACCTCGGGCTCACATCTCCAGCCCACGCTCTGCTGCCTGTGCTGAGGCAGGGACAGAGCAGGGCTGGCACTGGCAGAGCAGCGCTGCTGCTCACACAGACCTTCCCATCTCCTGGGTACACAGCTCACCCTAAAACCACGTTTTTAGGAAGCACAGGGTGAGCATCAGAGGAGCTGAAATGATGGCAATAGATGGTTGCAGTGGAAGTCAGTGTGAGTGTCAGACCATCAGGATGTTGGGCAGCCTTGATGGCTCCAAGGCTCCACACAGCCCTGACCTGCCTGAGTGTGAGGCCCTGGCACAGAGCAGCTGTGGCTGCCCCATCCCTGGCAGTGCCCAAGGCCAGGCTGGACAGGGCTTGGAGCACCCTGGGACAGTGGAAGGTGCCCCTGCCCATGGCAGGGGAGCTGGAAGGAGATGAGCCTTGAGGTTGCTCCGAACCCAAACTATTCTGGGATTCTTTGATGATTTGGCAAGGTGGATGTCCTTGTCCAGCCTGCACTGCCAGTGTGAGCACATTTAAAAGGCATCTTAGTTTGATAGGTTCCACTTTTGCATTAATTTAGAAAAGTGCTGCAAGTAGTAATTCTGCCTAACCCCCTTTGCAAATCTTCTGCCGGATTTTTGTAATTAATTATTAGCAAAGAGAAACATGTCAGGTTTGGAGAAGCCCACTGGGCCTCCTGGCAAGAGCACATGGACTAATACCTTATTGGTTTAGCTGCCAGTTAAAATGAGACAAATCAATGTAAATTTCATTGTATTACAACAGTATTGATTCCCTATTAAACAGCAGACAAAGCAGGTTATGGCTTTAGGAAAGTTATTAGGAGTTAAAGAATGTTTTTTCTTGAGAATAAATGAGAAACTAGTGTTTAATACTGGAGAGTCAAAGAGGGAGGAAGGTGTATGGGAGGTTAAGGGGAGTGCAGGGGCACAGCCAAGCCAAGAAATGGCATGCACAGATGTGTTGGGGGCAAGCAGTGCAGTAAAGGACACCCCTGGATGGGGGAGGAGGGAGTACAGGTTTGGCACAGGGATGCTCCAGTCCCCTCCAGCCCCTGAGTGGGAGCAGTGCTCACATCCCATGGCAGAGAGGTCACTGCCACTTACCTCAGCCTCCAGCCAGGCACCAGGGAGAGCACCTGGCTCGGCACAGCAGAAAATCCCTGAGAAACTTCATCGTGGAGAAAACCTCCCACAGCCTGGAAGCCAGGCAGATGCCTCCAAATCAGGTCTCCTCCAAAGGGTTAAACCAACAGCAGCCGCAGGCCTGGGATTAAGATAAATAATTTTTAACTGAATCAATAGTGATAACACAGCCAAAGCTGGGAGCTTATTGACTCCTGGAGTCACTTTTAATGGTTCTTTACACAGTGAACTCCACACCATCTCTCACCCATGTGAGTGCACAGCACAGACAGAAAATTCCCTGACACCACAGAAACTTGTCTGCACCAAAGGACAATAAAATGAGGAATTAGAAGCAGTAATTTACACTCCTAATTACCAATGAAAAGCTAAAAATCAATTCAAACTCCTGTAAAGGAGCATGCAAAGAAAAAAACATTTTGATTCCCTGAACCAAATACTTAAATCTATTTACTGTGTAGATATGCCAACAAAATAACCTTTTGGATACTATTGACTGAGTGACACAGTGGCAGGATGAGGGCTGGAATGTTGACATAGTCCCACCAGGATTAGCCCCAGGATGGGGTTATTGTCAGTGTGGAAAATGGGAGGTGAGCTGACACAGCAGAACCAAGACCAACTCCACCCAGAAAGGGAAAATTTGTTTTAACCAGGTGGCATTTTCTTCCCAAGTGAGTTCAGGGTTGGGTTAAGAACGTGACTTGGACATGCCCCAGCTCTGCAGCCCCATGGCTGGAACCTGAATTATTAGAGGAAGGAGGGGGATTGCTGTGGGATGAAGAGGGCAGAGCACCTCATAGAGCTTGTAGCTCAATCTAGTCTGCAAGGAAATGGATGAAGATTACCTGTAACAGGGATCACAGCCAAAAATTCTGTGTGTTACGCTGAGCTGCAGCCCAGCACTATGCCAGAACAGCCTGCAGCAGCCCAAAGGACCTCAGATTGAAATAATCCAATTTAGGGAAACCAAAAGTATGAATCACAAAATACCAGCCACAGCTACAGCGTGCAGGTAGGAATGAATGGGAGCAGTGTCGGCTGGGTGATAAACCAGCCTGGCAGGAGCTGCAATAGGATGCTGATAAAGCTGTCATCTTTATCAATTCACAAAAATGTGGTTATAAAAGCTGGGCTTCAAGGCAAATATGGGCAGTTCCTGGGAGGCAGTTTGAACCTGAGCAATGACAGCACAGTGCTGCTTCCTCCTCTCTTGGTCCCTGCTCAGGTTCCTGCTGGCCAGCTCAGGTCAGTGCTGCTGATGCTTTTCAAACACCAGGGGCTTGGGCTGGTTCAGCCTCTTCCTGGGGTGACAACAGAAATTTACAGACCACAGCTGGGCTGAATTTGGCACTTCTGGGGGTGCCAGAGCCCAAAGCAGCACTGACTGCCCAGCCCACCAGGGACTGGGGGGTCAGCCAGGGCAGAGCAAGGCATGGGGTTGGCAGCTGCATCTTCTCCCAGCTGCTCTCCAGCCTTGGCTGAGCAATCCAGCCTGCTTTCCAACACCACCAGACACTCCCATTTGGATTTCTGGGGCAAAACCTCTGCCTGCAGTGCCCTGGGAGCAGCAGGTTTGGTGTCTTCAGGATTTGTGGGATGTCACTGCCAGAAACCAGAGGTCAAGGCAGCAGTGATGCTAGATAAAAATGCCATGGCCTCTCCAGGTTAATTATTTATCTGAGGATTACATACTGCATAAAGCTCTGTGTTATTCAGAGCTTAGCAAGGGATTAAAAATAAAAAGCCAAAACCAAAAGAAGGATGAGGAGCAGACACAAAAGCTGGAAAGAATATAACAGAGCAGGGAATGAAATGGGAAGACAAAAGATCTAATTACAAATTACATTATTTGCATTCTCATCAACTTGATTCAATTTTGTTTTCTTATTGCTTTAATCTTGGAACTTAATTCAGTGGAACATAGTGGATGAAAGAGGCAATGAGAGCTGTGCAGGGTTTGTTCAGGGCAGGATGTGGTGGTGGGTGTAGGCAGCCCCAGCTTCGTTTTTCCACGGGCTGGATATATCAGGTTATTCCTCAGGCTATATAGTCTCCAGATATACCTAGATGTTTCAATTCAAAAAATTAAGGTGATAAAAATTCAACATTCCTCTCCATGCTTGTGTGAAATGTGATCTGAAACACCTTCAGCTTTGACTGGATACCCAGTCTGACCCAACATTTAATTGAGGATGGGAAAGCACAGGTATCTTAAAGAACAGGTTGAAAATAATTCTGACATTGATGAGAAAATAGCATTTTTATATCACATCGGGCATTACATTACATTTCAGGTACTGAGGGCAACGCAAGCAATGCTCAGACAGAGTCCCATTTGGATTCCCAGAGGGAGTTTGAGATTCTTTGGGGGTTCACACGAATTTTAAATTAAATTATTGAGTAAAATTCTGGCCCAAAGCTCAAGCACTATATTATGTATCAAAATTTTTAAATTGTTTGAAATTGTGCTGGTAGTAGGCATGCTGTCATAGTGAAGAGTAACTAGTTTGAAACAAATTAAATGGTCTAAATTGCTCAGGCAACCAAACATGGGCAAAGTTGCTCATGGAAACTAATACACCCTAAAGCCAAACCAGTTCTGGTGTCTCCACATCTTTCCAGTATAAGGAAGAACCAAGCTGTGGATGAGCTAATTGTCAATGTACATGCACTCGAGTTAGTTTAACCAGCTGGCATGTCCTTTCCATCAGTTCCTGGAGTGAGTTGCTGTTTACAGAACCATGGAATGGTTGGGTGGGAAGGGGTCTCAGAGCTCCCCGAGCTCCACCCCTGCCATGGGCAGGGACACCTTCCACTCCCCCAGGCTGCTCAGACTCTGATTGCTGATAATGACTTTGTGGAATTTCTTGCATGATAGAAAACAGTACAAAGGTTTTTTTAATGGTAATTACTAAGTTTTCTTCCCCAGGCATGAATTGTAATTTTTCTTTCAGTTTCACAAGGCATGTCATGCACTGCTGAAGGAGCAGAGGACACAGAAATAGGCTTCAATTTATTGTACATTACATATTAAGTCACTTCTCATGAATATTGAGTGGATGAACAGCTATAATTTTGAAAACAAAAGGGTCCATGATTATTTTCCTATTTATTTCCCTCTCTCTTGGAACAGCAACTCTTCCCCCAGGAGAAATGTCTGGGCTTGAGGCTGTGGGTCAAGGCTCTACACGGCACTTCCCTGCCTGCTCCTTCCCCAGTGGCTTGAAAAAAGACTTCAAAGGGAAACTTCAGACCAGGAATCTGACTTGCTGTCAGAATTTTTTAACCTTGAAGACATAACCCCATCTACGTGTGCCAGAATGCTAACAAGGGCTGGGAGGAAGAGGCACTGAAATGTGGGAGTTCAGGAAATTCTCCACCAAGCTTTAGAAACAGGACTGGGGGGGACACAAAAACTTAATGAAGATGGCAAATAAGAGTTAAACCACAGGAGAAGTTAATAGGAGAGCAATCAGGAATTCCAGCCCAGCAGAGATTTCTCTGGGATGAAGGCCACAGATAAGGTGATGCAGTGAGAGCAAACCCTGGGGCCCCATCCCTGAGATGATTTTAACATCATTCCCAACCCAAATCATTCCACGATTCAGTGACCTTGTTACCATTTCCTAAGGTGATTGTCCAACTGCAGCACCAAACACCCCCAGACAGGGAAGTGTCCGATCCTCAAGGCTGAGTGGTGCAGAGAACTGGGGTTAGCTATTGTTTTCTCTTGGGAAAACATTCTCTCATCCCAAGCCTCGTGACCACTGTGCTGGAAGCTGTTGGCACTTGCTTAGCCTGCAGTTTCCTGCAGGAAGAGATTATTTTATATACAACATAAGCTTCTGAACAAAATGCAGCAGTGCTTGGAGAGAGAAGTTGGAGTCAATCCAACAGCATTTTCAAGGGATCTGAGGTGAGCAATTACAAAGCTGATCCTCCTCACAGGTCAGAGCACAGGGCACTGGAACAGATCTCCAGGCAAGCCATTTGCTTCTGCTCTTCCTGGAAACAAGAAATTTTCATCGTAGCCAAATGCAAATTAAATTGTTCTAATAAAAAGCAAATACAGAGGTTTTGCACTGCCAACACTAAGTCTCTAGATAGGCTGTCCTAATAATAAAATCTATGCACAGCCATTAAAAAGCTATTGCCTCTTAAAAGAGAAAAATCCTCCTAAACTCCCAGGAATTTTTACTATCTTCTTCCCAAAGCCACCCAACGTTTTGACTTCCTCACCACATTTCTGGTACAAAACAATTTATCTGATTTGCACACCCAGAGTTGTGTGGGCTGGGGGAGGTGGGAGAGGTATTGCTTCTCTGGGGCTCATTTATTGAAGGTTCACAATCAAATCTTGGCTGAATTTGGCTTCTCTGGGAGCTGAAGCTCAGCCCAGGACAGGGAAGGTGCATGGTGACTCCTCCAGCCTCGCTCCTCACCAGTGGAAAAGGACAAGTTGTGCCAGCCCCAACCCCAGGATGAGAAATCCCAGATCTTTCAAGTGATTTCTCAGATTTTATCACATTTTGTAAGATATCTGTAGACTATGCTGTATCTTCTCTACAAACTTGCAGAATTCTGCTTCTGGCTTTTGCTAGGGTGCATGAAGCCAGCCAAGCCTTCCACAGGGGAATTCCCTGTGGTGAGCCTGCTCTGGCAGCAGCAGTGCTTTGGAAAGGAGCCAAATAAAGGCAATGGCTGTGAGCAGCGCCAGGGAAGAGGGAGGAGTGCCCCAAGGCCTGTCACAGGGGGGAGCACAGGTCTGCATCAGGAGCAGGTGGAAGGGCGAGCATCCTTACACTGAGCCAAACCTCTGTGGGGAAAAGGCTCTTCCACCTTTCTGGCTGCATGGCTGAGTGTGGTGCTGCTCCCCCAGGCACCTGCAGCTTTCCTGCACTGCTGAGCTCAAACGGGGAACGTTTGAAATCCACAGCCCTGAGCTCAGAGACTCATTTCTAGACGCTGGTATGAGCTGCACAGTTCCCTGTATTCCCTCCTGAGGGTTCAAGATCACAGTTTGTTTCACGAACCCCCTCTCTGGTTTGTCCCTCTGTTATAGTGTGGGGGAAAAGAGAATTTCTCATTGCACCTTCTGCCCAGATGAAATGCTTAATTTCCCAGTGAACATGAACCTACCCACCTAAATTTGACATGAGCAGCTTCTATGGATGATACAAGCTTGATGAGGTCAAATATCTATTCCTTTTTAAGGAAAGCCTTAAAAAAGATTCATAGCTGTGCTAAAAGTTTGTTCTTTAGGTGTTCTTGTGAACTTTGAACAAGGGAAGATTTTGGAGCAACCCTTTTATTGCTCTGTTAGCTCAATCACTGAGAGAGCAACACATGAGAGATAAATGAGACCTCATAATCTTCTCCTGTTTCTCAGTTTCTTTTGTGAGGGTTGTTTCCTCATTCCTCTCTCCAGACAGTACTTCATCTCTGCTTTTCTTCCAGTACATCACTCCTACTCTGTTTTTCCCTCCATTTCTCTTTAGTTTACGAGTAGCTTTAGAAGATCATCTCATTAGAGGAATAGTAGACAAACTTCATTGTCTGGTAAGGTTTTAGGTTTCAGGCAACCTCTGTCATGCCTGGGGACCCAACTCCAAAAGATTCAAAATTTGACTGAAATTTCCCCAACCAAAACCCCCCAGAGTTTCTGCCCTCCTGAGTGTAATACCCCATTGTGGTTTAGGTGGTGAAGTCATTGCCCTTCAAAGCCACCCTGAGCCTTAGCAAAGGACACCGACAGATTTTATTGCTAAAGAAAGAGATAGCAGAACCTCTGTGAAGTTATCTCCCATTTCTCATCTTCTTACAACGCAGTTGCACAAATAACTTCAGCTTAAATAAACACATCTGCATACAAAGGGTCCAAATATCTTTTGGTTATTCTCATGACCAGAAATAGAGGTTTGGTTTGAAGTAAATCAATGGTTTCCACTGAAGTTTATTGTGCTCAGATGGGAACTTCCCTGAGAGGGGCAGTGACATGGAGATGTCCCCTCCCAATATTAAGCAGCTTCCTGTACGTGGGAACTGGAGCAGCAGGAGCATGTGATTGATATTGAATATTCCACACCATCTCACACTGAAGATAATTTGAATGCAAGGATTTGAACTAGCATGCTCGGAATATTTATTCTTGAATGCAGGAATGGTTTGGGTTAGAAAGAAAGATAAAAATTCATCCCATTCCAACTCCTGCCATGGCAGGGACACCTTCCACTGTCCCAGGCTGCTCCAAGCCCCATCCAACCTGCCCTGGGCACTTCCAGGGATGGGGCACCCACAGCTTCTCTGGGCACCCTGTGCCAGGGCCGTACAACCTGCACAGTCAAGGATTTCTCCCTAAGTGTAAACCTTCTCTCTGTCAGCTAAAGCCATCCCCCTTGTCCTATCATTGCATATCCTTGCATGTGAAATTTGCAGCCTTTTAATTAATTTTGTTGGGTTTTTTCCTGTTGTATCACAGGACAAAACACAGCACAAGCTGTGAATATCTTCTCCACTGAGTGTCAGAACACTTGGTTTATACCTTTGCATTCTCAGAATATTGTCTACTCTATCACAGGCAAAGGGGATCCTGACTGCATTATTATTTATCTGGCTATTGATTATAAAATATTAAAAGTGGAGCTGACAGAACCAAAACTTTTGCAGAACTAATTATAATAAAAATAGTGCTCAGCATCCTCTGCAGGAATGTTCAGGATAACATACTAAAACCTGAACAGTTGCAAATAGAGCTGAAATTACAAGTATCCTGGGTTTAAATTAAGAAGCATTGAGTGAGTGTAAACAGAGCTGAGGTTCCACTAAATCAGAAGAAATTAATGTGATTTGTTTTCATCCGGAAAGAGAAAAAACTCAAATGAGAAAGAAGGAGTTACTTAAGAAAAAATAAAAGAGGCCACCATACCTAACAGCAATTAATGTGTATGCACACCCTCTGCTCTGTGCGGGGTGCTGGCAGGTGGCAGAGACAGATTCCCACATGCTTGGGGCACTGGCAGTCTTTGAAGGATGATTTTGTGTGTGTATGTCCCTTTGAAATGCAGCAAAACACTCTGCGAAACACCTTCATTTGCACTTCTTAATTATATGCAGTTCTTGCTTTCATGGGATAAAGTGTTTTTATTGGAAACTCCAAGTGTGGTATTTAAAGGAACTTTGCTTTGGTTTAGACTCTGGAATAACTTCCCATAAATCGATCCCCATGCTTTTCCTGTCCCGCCTGCACCATCCCAGCTGCCTGTGACAGCAAAAGCTTTGGGTGGGCATCCCTGTGAGACAGGAGCTTCAGCGTGCAAACCAGGGAAAACTGCGTGCTACTGCAGAATGTCGGGTGAGGTGGGATGAGTTTCCTGCCCAGGAAGGTCCCTCCTGGCTGCAGCAGAGCAGAGGCACCAGGGCAGGGGCAAAGAGCCCTGATGGTGCTCAGCTACATCAGCTAGAGAGCTCTGAACAGCTCTTGACACCTTTTCACAAGGGCATGACAGGAATGGATTTAAACTGAAAGGGAGGAGTTTTCGATTGGACATTAGGGAAAAATTCTTCCCTCTGAAGGTGGTGAGGCCGTGGCACAGGCTGCCAGGGAAGCTGTGGCTGCCCCATCCCTGGAAATGTTCAAGGCCGGGTTGGTTGGGGTTTGGAGGAACCTGGGACAGTGGAAAGTGTGCCTGGCCATGGCAGGGGGCGGGATGAGATGGGCTTTAAGGTCCTTCCAAACCATGCCACGATTGTGTGACCTCTACTGCATTGCCAGGTGTGGCAGGGCTGCTGCAGGTACCTGCTTGAACAGACCCAGACATTGCAAAGCTCCTGAACTTGTCTGTCCTGTTTGTCTGTTCCTAAAAGCAGCACCAATGGAACCACAGGTTACAATGCAAAGTGTTCCAGCAGAGGTGGGAGTCTGGTGGGTGACAGCAGCACTTCTCAGCCTCACAGCTTGTCATCAAGCCAAAAGGAATTTTGGTCACACCTCACCAGCCTCTGCTGCTGCATGTCACACTCAGACACCCCTGTATTTGTGGTCCTGGGAAACTTGAGTTCACAAATCACATTTTTCCATAGTTTTACAAAGTTCTCCAGAGCTTCATCCATCTCCTCACAAGGGCATGTAGAAGTTCAGAGCCACCAGCCTTGGGAAGCAGTGTTGAGCTTCCTCCTTTCCATCAGGTGCTCTAGACCTGGCCTTTGGCAAACCCTCTCTCGAGGACAGCATTTCTCACTCTGTTTCCATCTCCTGCTGTCATTTGTTACTGAATTCCTTCCCCTCCCTCAGCCTCAGCCAGTTGTTTTACATATGGTGCATGGCCCTGCACAAGGGTACTGCAAATGAACATGGTGACGCTCCAGTGTAGATGAAAGTGAAAAATTGATGTCGCATTCCCGGCTTCATTTCACTGTGGCACAATTCATTGGTGCCATCTGTCTTAGTCCTTTTTAAATGGCAGCTCTTCTTGAGTTGATTGACAAGTGAATAGATTTTCTGCCACAAAGTTTTGAGGTCAATCAATCATTTATGTGTATTAATTATGAAGATCTCGAAGCTGCAGTGGGCAATTTTTTTACTTCAATGAGCTACACATACAGAGTTGCTTAAACTTATTTTTAAACAGCTTATTTTTCACTGTTGGTCAAAACTCTGGGCTGACAGATTAAAAAGAAAAAAGGATTGGCAGGTCCTGAAAACAAACTGATTTCACTACACACCACTGTTGGGCTGTATCAGTGATGGCACAGCAGGAGCCTGGGGACACAGAAAGCCACATCTTCCTCCAGATAAGGAAAAAACCCAGTTGCTTAGGCACTTAAAGGTTTTATAACCCTTTCTGCAAGTGAAGGGGTATACAGAATCCTCAAATGGTTTGGGTGGGAAGGGTCCTTAAAGCTTATCTCATTCCAAACCCTGCCACTAGATTGGGTTGCTCCAAGCCCCCTCCAACCTGGCCTTGAAGACTTCCAGAAACACTGTGGGAGAAATGAGGCCTTATCCAATCCCTGCCCAAATTCTGCCATTTCATACAGAAAATTAGGAGCATCCTGGCTGATAGGATGCTGCCCAAACTCCATGGGAAATAGCAATGTAATAATGTTATTTGGATTTGTAGTGCTGCTCTGCACAGTTAAACAGATAATGATTCTCAGCCAGAGACACCTGTAGTTTTATAGTCAGAGCAAAGATTCTTTATACACACAATATTTTTCTATACAGAGCTGCTGACATGTGAAATAGAAAATGCAAGAGATAAGGTAGACTGTATGTATATCCATACACACATAAATTCTAGTTTGTGTACCAGTTTAACTTTATAAAGGGTTTGAGCTTCTGAGCACATAAAGGGGCAACTTAAGCAGGTGTATGTTCCATGAATGTTGAAATTTTCCTGGATTTCATATTGCAAAATTCTGTCAGTATTTCAGACTACTTCAAATGTGGGTGGTTGGAAGAAAGGAAGTTTTTTGTAAGAACAGGTTAAAAAGAAACTGGTTTTATATCCTCTATTATATGAATTTAATCTAACTGCAATCTGATGGTGAGAAAACATCTAACAACCTCTGTGTGTTTTAACAAGCACCAGAAAAGAAAGGAGCTGGTTATTTTGGGAGGTTCTTCACTGGCTTAGCTAATTGCAACCCCTGCAAATGCTGAATTGTGTGAAATTTTTAAACACATTTTGGGGAACATTGAGAATGCTCGATTTTCTCCAGAACAGGGTATTAACAATTTTGTAAAATCCCCCAGCTGCAGCAGGGAAAGCATTTTAATATCCACCTTGGAAATGAGCACAGTGTAATTAACACCTGCACTGAGTCTCAGATGCAATGGAGGCTTCCAGAAAAACAGCTCGGAGAAGAAAGGGAAATGCTTTAATGCAGAGTTCCTGGGAAAAGTGCAGCCCCCACCCAGCACTAGAGGGGTGAAGGGGTCCTGCAGCACCCCTGGCTCAGGACACCCCCAGCCACAGCATGGCCAGGTGGGGATGCTGGTATTTGGCCAAAGGCTGGATTTTATGATCTTGCAGATCTCTTCCAGCCTCTCTGATAACGATTCCATGATCCTCCCCCGGGACATGGACAGCAGGTCTGGCTTTGCCAGCCTGGATGATCACTGCAGAGCATTTCCTCCGAGCTCACCAGGACGTGGCTCAGCTCCACCACTCCTGAACAAAGGCTGGCAGCACTTCCTGAGCTCCTGCTTCAGCTCTGACAGACAGAGGGACCAGTGCCCGTCCCATGGAGCTCTGAGGGGCTGGGTGCTGTGTTTTAACACACATGCAGAGAGAAATCTTGAGGCTTGAGCCCTGTGCTGGTGGACGCTTGAGAGCTTTAGTGCATGAGAGGAATTTGTAAATGATGCAATTGTAATAATTTGTATGTGAAACAGCTTGTCCTTCAGCTACCAATTTAATGCACCCAATTGCAATTCCCAATTTCTTTTTAGGAGAATAGCTTGAAGGAAAACCCGAGGCTGCAGCCCATCTGTGCTTGTAAGTTCCTGTTTATTGCAAAATAATTTCCCATTGCCGTTTTCTAAACTGCTTTGACAGAAACAAAGCAGTGCACTGGAGTGCTGGCTTCCCTCGGCAGTAGTCATGTGGAATTACAGGTTTGACCTCATTTCATCCTCTGAGTATTTAGAGATTGCTTTCATGCCCATGAACCATAGTAGAAGAATATAGATTCCTTCAAGAGAAACTTGGAAACAGTGACTTCTGAAGTCAAATTCTATAGCCACAGAAATGAAGAATTTCTTTCTTTAGGAATGAAAGAAACAGATTTTAGATCAACACAGAAGAACAGCTGCTCAACTAAAAATACCCAATAAAGTGGAAATAAAAAAGCTGTTTCCAAATTATATCTTTTTAAAGAAATCATTATTTCTGTGATTCTCTCTGCTTTCCATATCTATGATGCTATCCAACAGCAGAGGCTGCAGAAGTTAAAGGATGTGAGTTTATCCTGATGTCCCTTTGCATAGGCACAGGGAAGCTAAGCCAGAACTGTCACTAGATTCTATTCCAGGAAAAACGGGCAAATTTCCACTTAGACAATGTGATGCCCAAAAGCATTTTCACTGAATGGGAGGGAAAGAATGGAGTAACTTTAGGCTGTGGGTCTGCTGGAACAGCTTTCTTAGAGGCCCACGTAGAGATTGCTTCCCCTTAAGTGTGGTCATCACAGATTTCTGTGAGGGAAGGGAAACAGTCACAGCAATGAAAGTGAAACCAACACTTTGCCACTTCTGTGGTCTTACCCCCACCTCCCATGTCTGCAGCCTCTGGAAGATTTCCTCCAAAGCAGATTTATTGCATTCTCTTGGAGTAAGTTAAATCAGGAAATTCGACTTTGCAGAGTTTATCAAGTTTTAAACAGAAATTATTGAGAAAGAAATCCCCACACATATGCACTGATATGTTCTCCCTCCCTCATTCTCTTCCTTCCCTCTTTGTGATCATTAGCTGAGCCACATCCCCCTCATTTGCATGTGGTGGACAATAGGAGAAGCTGGAGGCAAAAAGAGCTGGGGAATGATGGGGGTGAAGTACAGAGTACAGAATAATGGAGGTGCTTTAGGCCCAGCAATGGTGGCAAACTGAGGGATCACTGAGTGGGAATATGTAAGAGAAACAGCATTCTTCGCTGAAAACATCTTGGTAATTACAGATTTTATATATATTTAATTTAAGAAGGACTTCACTCTTTCATCTCAGGTAATGGTAGCCGGGCTGGAAGAGCTCCCATGCCAGGTTTAGGCACAGTGCCAGGAATGCTGAGGGCTCACCACCCTACTCTGAGCCATCTTCAACCCACTCCGTGGGCTTCAAAGGGCTTTTCAAACACTTCACATCAGGCCATGAATGTGTATCCATTAGTTACCAGCCCACAGCATCCAGGGGAATGGAAGCAGTTCCTGAGGCTAACAGGGAAAAAATAAATCTCACCATTTGGAAGGTGAGAGCATAGAAGTAACAAGTGCACATGTCTAGATAAAAATAGATGAATACTGCAGGGGCCAAATTGTCTTTTTGACAGATGATATGAAGATAGGGTCATAAAAACGTTCTCTCCCATAACTGCATCCCCCTTGATTTATATTAGGAATAGTGCCAGGAGTCATTATGGATTTAAACACAGCATTTTGCTGCCATGTGCTGTGATGTCTCCAGCCAGATTAGGAGACAGCTAATGGAAATGGCTCATTACACTGTCATTTCCCAGGATAGGCGTGAGGAGTTTGCACACCTTGGTATCAGCATTGGAACCCTGTGGGAGTGATGGCATCAGGAACTGCCACAGGTCAGGGACCACTCTCCTCCCCTGGCTGCAGCAGCACCAGGAAGGGACACTGGGAATCCTGAAAAGCTGCATTTTGCTCTGTAGCCATGATCTTACATCCCAGCCTGCAGGCGTGGATGGAAACCCCTGTTCTGCCTTGGTTTGCAAACACAAATCTTTGGTGCTTCAACAGCTCTTCGCTGCAGCACGAGCAGTGGGTTCATTAATTTGGGGTGGTGATGTAATATCCAGCATGCACGGGGGGCTCATTCCAAACTCTCCAAACCCCTTTTGGCACCTGCCATCCCTGTGGCACATCCCAGTAACCAGTAACTACCACCTGCATCCTCAATGGAGCAAACCAGACCCTTCCTGACTCTGTCTGAGCCATAAGAACATGAAGCAGAAATTGCCTGGAAATACCCAAACGAATGTGAAATAAAGCTGAATGAAATCCAGAGGCAGCTGCAAAGCTCTGGATGCTGACCTGCCTCCCAAAATTCGGAATAGTTGCTGGGACAGGACCTGGAGTGTCACACTCACTTCGCACCTAACTGAGACACAGGACTCCTATTAAAGGTGATTATTAGGACCTGATGTTGTTCATGCTCCTCTGCTCCTATTCAGAGCAGTCTCTGCTGCAGCTTCAGAGGCGTTTGGTGCAGCAGCAGCTGCCAGGATGATGGGTCTTAATGAAGGGCTCCCTAATAAAGGCTTTAATTGCTGGGTAAGAGGAAGGGCAATCCCCTGAGTGAAACATCTCTAAGATTAAAGGCTGCTCCCAGTCTTTCTCCCACTCTTTCTCCTTTTGACTTTGGTCAAAAGGAGAAGCACTCTCTTAACACTTTATTTCTTTATTTCTCTTCCCCTTTGGCAGTCATGCAAAATAAACAGGAAGGAGACAAAGCCCAATAGCAAAGAGAAAAACTATCATCTTTAAAAACTTGAAAACTTTTTTTTTTTCCTTTCTAAATAATACAGTTAAGAAACCCCAGAATAACTCAGCAGGAAAAAAATAGTCTTTAGGTGCCTTGGGAGCTTGGAAAGCAGAGTGTCAGAAAGAAGCTGTTGCCTGTGAGGGTACCCAGAGCAGCCTTGGCTGCCCCAGCCCTGGAATTTCCAAGGCCGGGTTGGACAGAGCTGGGAGCACCCTGATCTAGCAGGAGGTGCTCCTGCTCATGGTGAGAGGGAGAAGGAGATGAGTTCAATGTATCCCACAAGCCAAAGCATTCCAGGACTCCAGAACAGCTTCCAGATCCCATCCAGCAGTGAGCCTGGGCCTGCCTGTGCTGGGATCCCTGGTCCCAGTCACTCTGCTGTGGTAATGGAGTGTGCAGAGGCATTCCCTGCACAGAGGGAATGGTGCTTTAGCTCCCTTTCTCTGTCAGGAACTTTAATCATTTGTCCCCAGACATGCTAATTAATTTGTTCTGAGTGGAAATAAATGTCTCTAGACTTCCTTTGTCATTTTCAATCTCTCTTTAACTCCCATATGTTTCCTTCATGGTTTGTGAACTAAAAAAGAAAGAGGCAAAAAATGGAAAGGAGTTGATTTGAATTTTTCTCATCGAATGCTGTTACCATAGTGGGGCCCTGGGGATCCCATAGAAAGGTTGCACATGGCTCTGCTGAAATCTAAACAGCTGTGGGAAATGCCCTTTTACTGTGGCTGCTGCATGGAAGCCATTAATGCACTGCAGTTTCACTGGGTATTGCCAGATGTTGGCTGGAGGTCACCAGCCAGCTGAGACACGAGCAGGGGCAGTGCCGGGGAGGGGAACGTGCCACACTGGGCTCTCTGCAGCAGAGGGTTCTGGGCACAGGGACCCCCATCCCTAGCCAGCACAGCCTTGGGCTGGGCTCTGACTGCTGCCCTGCCCTGTCTCAGGGCTTGGCACAAGCACGCTGCCTGGAAAGGCTGGGAATGCTTTCTTCCTTCTCTTTGTCCCTTCCTTTCTCCTTCCTCCTCCAGTGCACTGCATGATTCCAGGAGCAGCTGCCACCCCAGATGTCATCCCTGATGCATGAGGAATCACGTTGGGAACAAACCTCCAAGACCAAGCTGTGCCCAATCCCCGCCTTGTCAACCAGCCCCGAGCGCCACGTGCAGTCCTTCGTTCTTGGGCACAGGAACGGGGATGATGGCTGAGGGACAGTGGGTACCAGGGACCAGCAAAAGCTACTGCCATGCCCAGCCTCTGCCCCAAGGCCTCCCTCGAGGCAGTGAGGCAGTGGGAAGTGCTGACTCCTACAGATGGGATCCAGTGAAAGGCAGCCCAGTGCTTGGAAAGCCAATGACATGCATTTCCCCAGGAGACTCTGTTAATACCCAGGAAAAATTGAATCTGCTCAGGTTCAGGAAGCTCAAGTTCACCTGTGATGCCACCACCACCTGCACTGTCCATGAGAGGTCACACACTAGAGGAGCACAGATGGGTGCTCCAGCCACCTCTGCTCCCCAGCCCATCCCTGGGGATGATCCAGGGTCATTCCAGCTGCAGGTGGGGCCTGGAGGCAGGAGCAGGGCATGAGGCAGGATGGGCACAACGTCCCAGCTCGGCAGAATGAGGATCTTTCCCCTCCTCTGCAGAGGATAAAGTCAGTTATAAAGCAGCCAAGACAATTCAGCTGGAAGTGAGCAGGTTGTTCTACCTGGCAGTTGATTTTCATAGCTTTTTTTATATGGTGCATTGACAGAGTAACAAACCCTGTTACAGTTTAATAAACGTGATTTCAGACTGAACACCCTTGTTTCAGGGCTGGCTCGTGTTCAAAGAGCAGGACAGCCAGCTCAGCATTCACTCAAGAAGCTGGGAAGTGGTCTGAAAGCAAAAAGAGGACCATAAATGAAGCAAAAAGCTCTTGCCTACATTTGGGCTTTCTCACAGCTCAATGTTCCAGTTAAATGCACCAGCTGAACACCTTGATTTGAAAGCACAGGGGTGGATGGCTGTGGAGGCAGCTCCCGATGAGACAGCATGACCACCTGCTCACCATGACCTTCTGTGTCCCCTTTATTGGCAAAATGAATTTAACCTCCATGTAATTATAGAAAGAAAATAGTTTTGACCTCAGCTCCATACTTCTCAACTGAATGTGTATAATTGCTTTGCCAGCCATTTATTACTGTCAACATTTCCAGTCGGGGCAGTGGGGAGCAGCAAGGGGAGGGCAGGGGGATGGGGAGGCTGGGCGTGTGCAATAGTAAAGAGCTGTTTACAATTGCGTTTCGATCACAGATACCGACCTGGGCTGTCCCACTGTGCTCAGTCACCACAGGCTCAGAGGTGTCGGAGGGGGAGACATTGCTGCATCCCAGTGCTGCCTCGCCCTTGTTCTGCCTGCTGCAAGCTTCTCTCCTTCCAGAGGTGCTCCAAGGCAGGTACGTCCAAGACTAATGAATTATTGATCAGCAGATAATAGGAGTAGCTTTATTTCTAATGGCTGAATTGCTTATTGATCTGCTTCACACGCAGAGAGTGGGAGGACTGAACATTCACCACGTGTTACTGCCATTGCATTCTTGTCTAATTAACACCCCCTTTGTCTAATTAACACCCCTCTGGGGTGTGTGCTGGACAGGAGCCTCCATCACCTGCAGCTGTCCTTGTCGCTGCTCTTTCCTCTCCATCCTCCTCCCTCCATCCCCACGCACATCTCTCCTCATGCCCACCCCCGGGTCCTCCTCAGGTGCCTTCCCACCTCCCCTGCCGTAGGATCCAGGCTGCTGTGCTCCTGAGCAAATCTGCTTGGGGCGGAAAGGCATTCTGCAGCCCCTGGCTGCCCTTTCCCTGTCTGGGATCCCCTAAGTACAGCCAAGGAGTTTGGAGCTAATGAAAGGAGCAATGAGGACTCACAATGACCAAGTCCTGATGGAGTGGGTTCTGGCACATTTTCAAACTGATTTTAGATAGGAACTCCCTTTAATCCTCCTCCCTTATCTCATTCCCCACCTCACCGATTCCTCATCAAACAGTTTAAATTAATTTGAGCCTGATGTTCTCTGCCCTGTTATCTTTTCCGCCCTCATTTATGAATTTTAAATCAACTTGTTAACAACCTATTTAGTTGCATAATTTCCCTATAATAATCCCTGCCCCTGGCCTATTGTGCATTAATTCTGGAGATAGCACACTGAGCAGCCGATGGCACAGCTGTGCTCACACGGCCAGCAGTGGCTGCAGGGACAGGAAATGACTTTATACAGACCAGTAGCCCAGTGGCCACTGGAATTTGGGCAGCTGGTGCCCACTGTTCTCCAATGCAGACCACGCCACAGCCCTGTGGTGTAGGCAGGAACAGGGGACCCGTGGGGCAGGGACACTGGGGCACAGGACAATTTCATTGCCAGGCAGGTAGCCCTGTTATCTCCTCCGGCCCTTCCCCACCATCTCTATCCAATTTCCCAGCCCAGAGGCTCTAGAGACATTTGTGATGCTGACAGATACCATTTCCAAGATGGAAACTGTAGAAAAAATCTATAAATCATCTCCTAAGGGTTATAATAGTGGATTATGGATTAATAGGAGAGGGTAGAAAAAACATAGGAAGCACTGGAGGCCATAAATCCTCTAAATTAAGTAACTCTGTGTGTCAAATGATGCTGGCTGTGTGCTCAGGTCCTTGTGTGGCAGCAGATGGATTTCCTGCCTTGAGGAAGTTTTAATTCTCACCAGTATCAAGGCCAGGTGCCTGCCCTCCGCTTCCCAGGAAAGGCTGAGGGACAGCAGTGCTGAATCCTGTGGGTTTCCCCTAGGCTTCACAGGTGAAGGTCATTTCAGTGAGATGCTCAGAGTTCCATCTTTGTGAAGTTTAATTCCCCTCCCACGCTTTGCTTTTATCCCTTCTTTCTTGTTTCTCTGAAGTCACTGAGAACAGCACTTCTTTATTCAACCCTGCTGTGCATTTATCCTGCTTGCTCTACTTGCACAGAGACATTCTGAGAGTGCTGCTACTTATTTTTCCCACTTTTTGTTGGTTAGTTTGATTTTTTAAAGTTCAAGGCCAAAGAAGGCTGTAGTAAAATAGAATTATGGAATCATAGAATCATCAATGTTGGAAGAGAACTTTACAATCATCCAGTCCAACCGTCAGCCTAGCATTGCTGCTCTAACCCTAAACCACTAAAGCACATCACCCAGTGCCAGAGCCAGACACACTTCCAGAGATGATGATTCCACGCCCTCCCAGGCATTTCAACGCCTGACCACTCTTACCAGGGAAAAAAAAAACTTATGTCTGTTCTGAATCTCCCCTGTCTTAGTCTGAGGCCATTTCCCCTGGACCTCTCACTGCAGGGGCAGTAGAAGAGACCAGCCCCCATGTCACTACAACCTCCTGTGGAGAGTGAGGAGGTGCCCCCGGAGCCTCCTCTTCTCTAGACAAAGACCATGACCTCTAACAACAAACTAGCCAGAGGACCAGCGTAGCACGGAGTGTCAGCAGCAAGTGTTTTACCTTAGCTGGAGAACACACCCTCTCTTTCCAGCCTGGAGAAGAGAAGGCTCCAGGGAGAGCTGAGAGCCCCTTCCAGTGCATACAGGGGCTCAGAGAGAGCTGGAGAGGGACTTTGGACAAAAGCTTGGAGTGGCAGGACAAGGGGGAATGGCATTGCACTGTCAGAGGGCAGGGTTAAATGGGATACTGGGAGGGATTGGGGGGATACTGGGAATAAGTGGGACATTGGGGGATTGGTGGGACACTGGGAGATAGTGGGACACTGGGGATAACAAGCAGGACACTGGGGACAAGGGGGACACTGGGGATAACAAGCGGGACACTGGGGATGACAAGGGGGACACTGGGGACAAGGGGGACACTGCTCCCGCTC
>VXBI01009823.1:1034752-1056957 GCA_013397375.1 Toxostoma redivivum
GCCATCCCAGGCCGCAGGGCGCCCTCTGGCGGCCCCGCCCAGGCGGTTCCACCACCCCCCCGGCCCCTCCTCGCGGTCCCCGCTTTGCCCGATCCCCCGTCGGGCGCCCCGCACAAGTAGGTCCTTTCCTGCCCAATAATTATAAATCGTTAGTAAGCTGGTATTCCAGGGCAATACCCCATAATTAAACATAATGATTTCTTGGTGTTTGGCGAGTGAGAACCAGACATTTCCAGCTAATGGCTTGCTTTGTCTTTGATTTGGCAGCTATTAGATCCCCATATGGGCTCCAAAGCAGTTATTAGCACAAGTGTCTTTTTAAATTAGCTTTGTTCTGACTTGTATGTTACTCATTAAGTGCTTAGTCTTCAGCCAACAGGAGTCCTTGACCATTTTGGTACCAGATCTGACACAGCTGCCCCAGAATCTGCCACCTGCCTGGACAAGGCCATGCTGTGGTGGGACAGCACAGGCCCTACGCTGCCACAGAGAAGCGTTCACAGGCAGCACCGCTCCTTCCAAGGCAAAAAATTTCAAGGCTAAGGCCTGAAAAAAGCATCCACTGATCTGAACTCATTCTGATGGTGAAGCCAAGCAGCTCTGGCTGCCCCAAGCATTGGGCAGTGCTGTTTCCCAGTGAGACACCACTGCTGCCCACATGGACTGGGAATAAATCACCCCATGTTACTGTTTTCTTCCCTTTATGCAGGAAGAAACTTGAAAGAGAGCTCCTAAATTATAGACATGCTCAGCTGTTTCCTCAGCTCCTGCATGAGATCTGGCACAGACTGTTCAGAGCCATGGAGCTGTTTGGTGAGGACACACACTGAAGGGAGTATCTGCACACTGTGGGTGGGTGCATTGTGGGGCTGCCTGAGAGCCTTTGCTGGGATGCTGGGACTGCAGCCAGATGTGGCTTTTCCTCCTTTTCCACCTTTAATTTTCCAGAAGGTTAGGGTAGCAATGCCAGCCAGGGTTCATGACTGGCTTCTCAGCCTTTTCCTAAGTTTGGGTCTGCCCTTATGTAGGAGCAGAATTTGTTCTGGGTGAGAGCAAGTGTTTTAGAATGTCACTAATGCATTAGTCTCTCAGCTCTGCTCTCTGCTCCAGCCTGAAGCCCTGTCACAGCTGTGATGTCCTGTAGAGCCCCACAGGGGACCCTGCTGGCATCTCAGCCAGCTCAGCATTGCTCCTGACTCCTGCCAGGCCACAGTCCCACTGGAAAGCATTCCCAAGCCCATTGGGCTGCCCACAGGTGCCAGGCAGAGCTGCAGGCGCTGGCAATGCTCCACAGCACCCGCTGGTGGCCCAGAACCGAACTCTGCCCTGCTGCCCTGGGATGGATCCTCTGGGGATCCTCAGGGGATTCACCTCTGCGATGTCTCTGGGAAGGGGATAACCTCAGCCCGTTTGCTGCAGTCTTGGTTGAAAAGCCACCTGGTAAATCTGCTCCCTCCGTGCAGGCAAAAGCAATGAAGATATCAGAGATGTGTCACACCACAGCGGGGGAATCAGCTCTTCATTACTGCGCCATCTGACTGCAGGACTGATTCTATTTTCACATGGTTTAGTGCAGTTCAAAGCCTGCTGAGCTTCACCACGGCATTGTCTGCAGATCTGGGGCGCTCCTAACACGGACATCAAAGGAAGAGGATCGATGCAGGGGTCGGTGGGGTCTCCGGAACATGTGGGAGCAGCTCGGGTTCTTGGCTGAGGAGCCCTCATGACACCACCTGGACACCCCATGCCAGTGGCTGGGGACATGGTGGGGAGATAGGAGGCCAGCGTGGTTGGATGGGGAATGCAGGGAGGTCAGCACCACTGGAGAAAGGATGCAGCTCCCAGTCTGATATGGAGGAAGGAGATGGAAATGAGACACTGATCTGTAATTGCAAACAAGTAAATTGATGAAAACAGGCTCATTCTTATGTACTACATGTGGCCTCCAATTACATTTCGAACGTATTTCATTTTCTGTCTTTTTCCCCCTTAATTTTCCATAGAAGGTAATTAACAATCTTTCTTTCTATGAGTATGTAGTTAATTAATACTTTGTTAATCATGGTCAGGATCATACCGGTTTGATTTACTCAGTTTTAGTATTTTCACAGTGCAATTACTCCCAGCTCTCGTGCCCGGAGTCATAGGTGCAGGAGCCTGGAATAAATCTGCACAGCCCTGCCCACAGTCCCTGCACACAGAATCCTGTCCTGGCTCCCACTGCACCCCTAACTCGTCAGTCTCCCCACACCTTGTATCACTGTGCTCCCACCTCATCCTCCCAGCAGGAATATCTGAGCTGTGGGAGCTGCCAGGCTGCAGAGCCCAGCTCCCCAGGGCTGGGCTCTGGGCACAGCGGTGGCAGCAGGGCTGGGGTGGGGTGCTTGCCACGAGAGGGTGCTCATGGAGCTGGATCCCGCTCTGGAGTGACGGTGCAAGCCTCTGCCTGCACCCTGCTCCTGCCTGTGAACTGTTCCCCCCGTATGGGTCACTAGTACTCTGCCCCAGCCCGAATTTTACAGTGACCAGCTGCTCTGACTGTAAATCCTGGTGGAGCTCTACAAGCCACCAGCACAGCTCCTTCTGATAATTAATAGTAATAATTATATTCATAATCAAGCCACAGAAAAACATCACAGGGCAGCACAGCAATAAAAGCTGCTGTTGAGACACTGATAGCCCAAGGGTGAGGAGATGATGCTCTGTGGCCCTAGGAGGCCTTGCTGATTTACAGGGGATAAATTATGGAATCAAGGAATATCCTGGGTGGGAAGGGATCCACAAGGATCATGGAGTCCAACTCCTATCCTACATCCTATACAGGATGATGCCAAAATCCCACCCTGTGCATGAGAGCATTGTTCAAGTTCTCCTTGAGCTCTGGCAGCCTTGGGGACATGACCACTGCCCTGAGAAGCCTGTTCCTGTTCTGCTCACCCCTCGGGGGAAGAACCTTTTCCTGATATCCAACCTAAACCTCCCAACACAGTTCCAGCTGTTCCCTTGGGTCCTATTGCTGGTTACTAGATAGAAGAAATTGGTGCCTTCCCCAATGAGCATCTCCTGCCCTGAGCATGTCCTCCTTTCCCCAGACTGCAGGGCAGGCAGAGGAGTGGGCATAGATGGGCATTTGGCTGAGGCACTGGCCCCAACAGCTTCAGGCACTTCCCATGTGCCAGCACTGTAAAAACCTGGGATGCTCAGGGTGTGCCTGGGCCCATCATGGGGCCAGTGCAGCCTCTTCTTATCATGCACAGTCCAGCCCACAGCACAGACAGGACCAGTCTGCCCACTGTGTGCCTCCAAACAGCTTCTCCTCCTTTAACTCATGGTCCAGACCACCTCTAGCCCCCTGTGGGGACATGGAAGCAACACCCCAGCCTTGCCTGGACATCACCACACAGCCCTGGCCACAGGGCTGTTCCCTAAAGCTGCACCTGAGCAACATGAGGATGCCAAAATCTCTGCCTGAAGCAGAGCAAAGGTCCTGGGTCCACCCAGGGGAAAAGCCAGAGCAAAGTGCAGCAGAGGTTGTCCTTGGCAGTGTTTGCAGTGAACACAGCCTGTGCCCTGCAGAGCCGCCCTGGGCGCGTGCTGTGCCCATCTCCACGTGGCATTGGGGCGCCCCTCGTGCCCTCTGGAACAGCTCCATGACAGTGGGGTATCCCTCAGCACCCCATCCCAACCAGCTCTGTGCTGGTGAGGCATCGCTCAAGCCCCCACCCTGACACAGCAAAGGGCTCTCATTAACAGGATATAATGTGCACTGAATATAACTGATGATCATCCTGCAGCCATTGATTCTCTGTCTTCTGTAATTCTGCTTTACTCCTGTTAAGGGGCTGTTGTTTTTCCCCACACAGCCCAGCCCAGGCAGCAAAGGCTGAGCCGTGCTCCTCTCTATCTGCCCATTCCTGTACATCCATCCCTGTGCCAGGCCACGGGCAAGGCTCTCCAACATCAGGGCTAAATCAGGCTGCTCGTTGCTCAAGGGTGTTTCGTCGGTGCCAGGGCACAAACCTGGACACACCCCTGTCCCACAGGCAGCCCAAGGTGCAGGAAGAGAAAGAGGAAGGCTTCCCCGCAGGCCAGGAGCTCCTCCTACAGGGTCCTCCTGCTCCGCAGCTGCAAGCAGGGTGGTTTGATACCGGAGGAGGCGTCTCTGCAGCCATGGCTCACCTCAAAGCCTTTGTGGAAGTCAGGATGGGTACTGCACGGCTGTGGTCATCCCATATACACACCTGCAGCAGGAAGGTGGCAGCTACAGCAGCAACGTGGGTGGCACTGATCACCCTGCCATTTCTTGGAAGTGTTCAAGGCCAGGCTGATGGGGCTTGGAGCAACCTGGTCTAGTAGAAAATGTCCCTGCCCATGTAATGAAGTGGAATGAGATGAGCTTTAAGGTCCCTTCCAACATCATTCCATGATTGTGTAATGCTCTCTGCCCCTGTCCCAGCCAGGGCCAGAGCTGGCCGTGGGACCCACAGACCTGTCCCAGCAGCTGCCCGGCCCAGCCCACGGCAGCGGCTGGGAACAGCAGCACTTGTTTGCAGAGCAGAGCCCAGAGTGCTTGGCCAGAGCTGCACACTCAGCATAACCCAAATCTCCCAAAAGAACTGAATAAAGTCCCTGGGCAGAGCAGGAGCAGGCAGGGACCCAGATCCCCTCCTCATGCTTGTCACATGAATGAGCTCTGCAGCCAGGCTCACCTCGCCCCAGGAAGGGGATTGTGCTGCGTTGTGGGGAGGATTAGGCTGTTTCAGGATGTTGGGAATGTCTGTAGGGGTGCCTGGCCTCTCACACTACCACAGGCACCACAGACCAGGGAAAACGGGCTCAAGGCAGCCATGGGGTTGGGGTGCATTGGGCACCCCCCAGGAAGGTGATGGAGGATGGCCCAACACCACAGCAGAGGCAGCAGCAGCTTCCCAGCCCATAACCACTGCATCCTGCGAGCTCACCGGTGAACTGCCTCCCCAAATTCCCTAACAGAGAAGGAAGGAAGGAAAGGAGGGAGGACAGCTGGGGTCTGCCTGCCTCATCCCAGCTGCCACCATCAACAGGTCTGGCTGCCAGCAGCTGGAGCACCCCCTGCTCCTCTAGGAGCCCCCCAAACCCCCAAGCAGCTGCTGAGCATTTCCGGCCTGCAACTTCAGATGTTTGGGAAAACAAACTGCAGGGGAACTAGCTCCCAAGTATTTCCTCAATTCTGCCTGCTATGAAGAGAATTTTATTTTGCTGTCCTGGAGGAAGGAAGGCAACATGGCCAGGTGCATAGAGGAAACCTGTGGAAGAAGAGAGGAATCCACTACCCACAGCTCCTGGCCTGGGGAGCAGGGAAGCACACATCCCCATGGATGTATTGTGGTCCTTTGCTAAAGGAGCACATCCAGCAGATCTCCATCTCCTCCAGTTAGGCAGTGCAGTGGGTTCAGGCTGCAGGGCAGCCCTGGAACACAAGGACTGATTTGAGCATCCACTGCCCACTCACTCATCACCATGGGTAAAGCCAGGGGTCCCACCTGCTTTTGGAGCCCTGAGCCTGATTTTAGCTCCTGTTTTACAGGTATATGTAACAGTGAGAGAGGCTCTGGGAGCCCAGGTCACGTACTTCACAGCACTGCAGATAACTTGGCTCGCAGAAATAACATGACTAAATATAGCTCTGCTGCTGCTGAGAGCTGAGCTAGGAGCAGGGACAGCCCCTGCCCAGCGGGAGAAGCTGGCCCAGGGCAGAGTCCGTGCCCTGGAGCGGTGCCATGCCCGCCATAGCAAGCACTGTGCTGTACCACAGTCAGGGCACTTAAGAGTTAATAGCCTAACACAGGGCAAGAGTAAGCTTCTCCTCCCAATCCAACACACACCTTTCTCTCTCACCTGCATTTCTACAGCATTGGATCATAGCAACAAGTCCCACAGGAGAGCCCAGAGCAAGGACAGGGCTGACACCCAGCTCCAGACGGGGCATGGAGGTCAGCAGTAGAGAACCATGAGGATTTAAAGTGCTCCCAGCCAGCCACATTCAAGCAGCAGGAAATTAAATATTTAAACACTTTTTTCCTTAGAAGCAGGGTTGGCTTCCTGCCCTAGCCTCTCCCAGCAGTGCTGGCTACACCCATGTCAGATGTGGACATAGCCCAAACAGGACCCCCAGTGCCCACAGGATGTAGGGACCAGCAGAGAAGGGCTGAACACATCCTGCATTGCAGGGGACAGATGCTCTTCTCAACAGGCATTGCCAGTGCTTGCTATGGCAGAACAGCCCAGGCTCCCCTGCAGCCCTGAGTCCCACCAGAAACCATCCCACACAGAGAAGGGACCTTGTCTCTATCCACAAAAGCTTGGGTGACAGAGGCAGCTTGCCAAGGGTTGATTATTGAGATGTGAGCCCATCTCTGTGGTCCACCAGACACCCCAGCTATGAAAATACAATTACCTGGCTTTACAGTATCAAAGCTCAGTAACTGTACAACATCCTCTTGTACAAAATACTCCCCTGCCTTTATCATCTACTATTAAAAAAACCCCAACAATCCAGGCTGCTTTATGAGGTATTTAGATCAAAAAAAGGCAAAAGAGGCCTTGCAGCAAAGGGAGAGCAAGGAGAGCAGTTGCAATGCAGGCCCTGAACATGCCACCAATCCAGGGACTCTAGAACAACTCCCTCAAGACCACCTTCATTTAACATCTCATTTAGTTTCAGACCATACAGGTATGGTTCCATCAGCTCAGAAGGAAACAGACAGCTAGAGCATCTGCACATCATTCAGACTTAAGTGCATGTCCCTCCCTCCCACAATCAAGGGAGTTCTCAAGGGTTTTTATAGGTTTCTAAAATCAGAGGGCATGAGGACACTATGCTGTAGCCATCCCAACTGCTAACCAAAGCATCTTCCAGCTGAAAAGGAGCATCTCATCCTCTCAGTATGTGTCCATCTTCCACAGGGTGCTGGAGCAGCAGCCAGGCCCTGCCACAGCCCTACTCACCCTCTCCCCAAAACTGACCCTAAATCTCTGTGATGTGGCACATAGAAATCACACTTCTAAGAAAAAAATTCAACATTTGATGTGTAAATTGTAAAAAAACAAGTTTATTTGAAAAAACTCAGCCTCTTAACATGAATTCTGATCAACATTTACTAGAACTTGAGAGCCATTAACCTGCTCCACGTACATTGAGATATTTTCCAACACTAAAAAATAAAAAATAAATACGTACAAATTCTTTCCTCCCCCTTACGTGTCCTAGATGTGAGAGGTTCAGCATCCATCGCCTTAAGATCTCAGTTGAACAGAAGCAAGTAAAAGAGGTTTCTCTAACAGATAAAAAGAGCAAAAGCAGAAAAAGTCTCAGGGATGTACCATCTCCATCCACCTCATCACTCTGCCCAAGGTCAGGCACCCAAAAACACTTGGTTGGATGGGATGCTCTGGTGGAAACCCACCCCAAGGGCAGAACGGGGCAGCACAGCCAACGAAGTGTGAATGCCAGCACCAGAACCTGAGCCCATTTCACATCCCCCAGCACTGGGCTGAGAAGAGGCACTATTGAGGCAGAGTGGGGAGGCACAGGGGACCCCAACACTCCCCAAGGAAGGCTTGGGCAAGCAGGGCTGCCACAGCCCTGGAGTGGGTGACACTGCCCAACACGAACCGCAGCCATCTTTCTTCAACCTGAATATCCCATGAGAGAACAGCTACAAAAACAGGGATTTTTAAAGAACTACAGTAGCTAAAGTGTTTTCCAAACATACCTAAAGACCACCTAGAGAGCCAGGAGGCACTAGGCACGGGGTTTGAGGAGCTCCTCGCCCCATGCCCCCAATCTCCCCCGCAGAGGGCCTGCAGTAAGAAGCGTGTGAAGCAGTATTCATCCAGGGCTGGCCCTGAAGCCCATCATGCTTCAACAAATCCAGTATCCTGCTTTTTATGGCTTTTTAACAACAAAACTCCCCAGAACACACACATATCCCCCCCACCCCCAAACCCCAAGCAGAATACAGAGCTAAAGCACAGTTTAGAGTTAAGGCTCGTTCAGATTCAGCTAGATATGGAGACTGTAAGGCACATATTAGTACATTCATGTTACTGTTAAAAAGCCAGACTATAAAAGCCCCCCTGCCCCTGGACACACGAGGATACTGCATGTGTAGTCCTGTTACCTTTGTTTAACACAGATGGAAAGACAATTCAGAGCCTGTTTAAAAATGAACACCCGGTTTAAACACTTCTTACGGCCACCCAGCGCCAGTGGAGCAATGCCCCGGCAGAGCAGCAGGGCAGCAGCGCTTCCCCGACACTCCGGGATTAAGACCAGTCCCTCACATGCGGCTCTCCTCTTCTTTGACACCATCCTCCACATTCTTCTGAGGTGAGGGGGCCACATCATTGTTTGCCTCTTTCTGCTTCTCAGCCTCATCAACATTGGTCTCTTCCTCCTTCCCTTCGTTCTTCGCTTTCTCCTCTGCCTTCTGCTCCTTTGCCACCAGGCGATAGTTGATGCCCATCCCAATGAAGAGGTAGATCCCAGCAATGATCAGGACAACCCCGCAGGCCCAGTATGTGTACTTGTAGTCACCATACATGTCATTGAGCTTCCCTAAGAGACAACAGAGGGGACAGTTTAGCAAGATTCCCCCAGAGCAGCTCCAGGTCATGGAGATGTTCCCAAGAGCAGCCCAAGCCCATCACCCTCACATTCAGGCAAGGACCTGTCCCACATTCCTTTATTCCCTGCTCCCCCTACCCCTGTGCCAGGGGTTCAGATCCCACTTCTTTGGCCATTCCTCAGATGCTGGGGTAGTCTCCTGACTGCTGCCCCAGTGCCAAGGGCTGCCCATGGCTCAAGGGAACCCACCATCACTCGGCAAGTCCAGGCAGAACAGCCAGAGTCAAAGAATCATAGAATCGTTTAGGTCGGGAAAGACCTTTAAGATCATCAAGTTCAATCACCAACCCAGCACCACCTCATTAAAACCATGTCCTCAGGTGAGTTCTCTAGGCATAGCACACCCTACCTAGCATAGGGGGTCCCAGAAGCACAGGGCAGCACTCCACGATGGTCACCAGGCCAACAGCACTGGAGAACCGCTGAGCTCCCACCAGGTCCATCAGGGTCTCAAACAGGATCGAGCTCAGCCAGCCAAAGGCAAAGCCAAAGAAGCCAGCATAAATGCAGAAGCCAGCATAGCTGGTGGACATGGGGGCCAAGAGGTGGCAAACCCCATTGTAAATAATAGAGATGGCAAAGAAATACTGGATGCGGGGTCTGATCCACTTG
This sequence comes from Toxostoma redivivum, assembly GCA_013397375.1. Taxonomy (NCBI): domain Eukaryota; kingdom Metazoa; phylum Chordata; class Aves; order Passeriformes; family Mimidae; genus Toxostoma; species Toxostoma redivivum. The sequence goes on from VXBI01009823.1 coordinate 1,044,033, forward strand.
GTGTTTGCAACCAGTCCCATGGAAGGTCTGGCTACCATGTCCACAAAGGCCAGTATGGAGAGCAGGAAGGCTGCAGAGTCACTAGCAATCTTCTTGCTCTTTGCATAATTGCTGAGGAAGACCAAGGGAGCGAACAACCCAAAAAACATGATTACATTGCCTGACAGATAGAGCAGGAAGCCCCTGTGTGTGAATAGAGACAGGTCCAAAAATTTGTTGATTGTCTGGAATAACGAGGTCTTCTCTTTCTTGGCCTTTCCATCAATGAGGTCCGTGCTGGTGTCACCATCATCCTTTTTCCGTGCCTTCCCAGCCTCCTGCTGCGCTTCCTTACTGGCCTCTTTCTTCAGCTGATCCGGCTTGGGACCTATGGGCCGCATCAGGGATCCAGCCACGCAGCAGTTGAGCAGGAGGCCACCCAGGATGAGGAAGCTGCCACGCCAGCCAAATATGCCAAAGAAGAGCTGGTTGACAGGTGCCAGGGTAGAAAGGAAGACAGGGCTGCCCGCCATGGCCAGCCCATTGGCCAGTGGACGCTTCTTAAAGAAGTACTTGCCGATCATGGTTAAGGCAGGGTTCAGGTTGAAGGCAAGTCCAAGGCCTGCAGGAGAGAGATAAGGGGCTCAGGGCTTGGACATCCCCAGCAGCACTGGCAGAAGGGCTGGTAGGACAAACAGGGTTTTTCAGTTCTGGGGAGTTCACAGCTCCATTCACATCTTAGAATCATGGAATCATTTAGGTTGGAAAAGCCCTCTAAGAGCATGGAGTCCAACCATTGTCCCCAGTGCTGCCAGGTCCACCATTAACCCATGTCCCTAAGTGTGACATCCACATGCTTTCTGAACACTTCCAGGGATGGGAACTCCACCAGTGCCCCAGACAGTCGATTCCAACACCTGACACACCCACTTCCCAGCTGCAGGAGCAGGAGTCAGCCCCTGCTGCCAGCTAAAGATGAGGCACCCAGCCAGGGACAAGAACCAGAATTTATGCAAATTCAGACATCAACTAATAATTACTGGGTTGAAGTTGATCCTTTCACTGCCCCACTAGGGCAGAGCTATCACTTACCCCCAACAACCCCAACACAGAAGTAGAGCTCCTCCACGGTGTTGCAGAAGGAGGCTGCGATCAGCCCGCAGCCAGAGAGGCAGCCGCCTGCGATCATGATGGGCCGGCTGCCATACTTGTTCACCAGGATGCTGCTGATGGGACCTGGGCAAACAAAGGAAATGCATCCAGAGGGAAGTGATCTTGGCATCAGAGACTAAACACACACATGCAAGAACACTGCAGCTTTACTGCCAGAGGATCCCAGCTTTCATACAGTGCTGCTTCTCCCACTGAGGGAATTGGGGTAAGGGGAAAGGGCAGGAGGTTAAGAGGCAGGTGGAGATAAGAGAATCACAAAATGGCTTGGGCTGGAAGGGACCTTATAGATCATCTTGTTCCAACTCCCTGCCATAGGCAGGAACACTTTCTGCTAGAACAGGTTGCTGCAAGCCCCATCCAACCCAGTCTTGAACATTTCCAAGGATGAGGGAGACACAGCTTCTCTAGGCTTCTCTATGCCATGGCCTCATCACACCTCAGGGAAAAATTTCTTTCTAAATATCTAATCTAAACCAACCATAAGAGAGAAAGAATTGTTGAAGCACAGCAATCTTTGACTTCTCTGAGCAAGCTGCCTTCTGTGGGCTAAAATAGGAGCTGCCTGGTCACGAGCAGCCCTCAGAGACAGGCTGAAGCCACCTGCCCCATGCTGTGCTGTGAGCCCTGCCCTACTTGTGGCCATCCACCCACCACAGGCTGGAGTCTCAGCCACAAAGCAACTGCACAACTCCTGCCAGAGGTTTCTAATCAAGACCAGACAAAGCTGTGAGAAAACACCTTCTCTGGGTGCAGGTGAAGCTCCCCAGGGCAGAAGCAGCATTGCCTCAGGAGAAGGGGTGCTTCTGTTTTCACCGCTACTCCTAAGGCAGGCAGGGTCCAATTGCCCTTTTAAGTGGTTCACTATCAGGAGCTTTAATCCAAAGCAAACAGTGATTAGACACTGCCAAGCATGCTCTACAGACACTAAAATGTATTTAAATACACTGAATGAACAGCCATTGAATATTAACAGACCTTGCTTTGCTATTAACAGACAGGGAGGTTGTCAACATGTTATTCATGGGTCCTCAGATGGTACTTGACCTTTTTGCCCAGTTTAAACAAAGCCTGGAGCAGGTTACAGAAGCCCTGGTGCTGCAGAGGCTGCCCTCTGCCCCACAGCATTCTGCTCTCTGCCACCAGAGGCTCCAATGCAATGCCACCAGGAATGGGCCATGGCCCTGGTCCTGTGAGAGACAGCAGCAGCACCTAGGAGCTGCCAGATCACGAGTCCCATGGAGCACTCAGCACTTTGCAAAACCTGGACCTTGAACTCAGCAAATGTGATGCCCCTGAACAGAGTCTAAAGGCAGCCACAGTCTTTCCTCCAGGAAGTCCACCTGGAAACAGCATGCTCCAAAGGGCAATGAGCAGGAAGCCACCCAGCTGGGCAGTGCCAGGTACTCTAGGGGCAATTCCTCCCCCCACCCCCTTTTTTTAAAGCAAAGTAATTCACACCCACTCCTATTTTCTAGATTCACAGGAAGCCTTTTTGACTAAGCATACTTCATCTAACTTGACTGCTCAAGCTGCCAAAAACATGTAAGTAATGGAATCTAACCCCAGCATGGAGCTGTCAAGGGGCATTTGACACCATAACATCCAAGCATCCTGATGGTGACTGCACAGGGCAGCTGTAGGGAAACGTGCTGCTTCCTCACACCTAGCCCTGCCCAGGACAGGAGCTGCCCCAGCTCTGTGAGATTCCATAAGCCCAGAATATGCCTCCAGAGGATGAACTACTTTTTCAGCCTCCAAGCAAGCAGATGTTCTAGGAGATAGGGAAAATGGGATGCACACTGGGACTGCTCTGGTGCAATTCAGACTCTCTAAAGGGTTGGGTTTCAGGCAGGAATGAGTGGGGCAGCAACAATTCCCATGCTTCAGCAGCTGGGGAATGAATCATAAAAAAATCCTGAGATGGAAGTGATCATCAAGGATTGAGTCCAACTCCTGGCTCTGCACAGGACAACCCCAACAATCCCACCTTCTGCCTGAGAGCATTGTCCAAAATGCTCCTTGAGCTCTGGCAGCCTTGGGCCTGTGACCACTACTCTGGGAAGCCTGTTGAGTACCTGACCACCTTCTGGGGGAAGAAAAAATGCACCCAGGTAGATCTGGAGTACTTTCAGCATCCCTGCCACCAGCATATGGGCAAGTAGTTCAAGACCAGCAGCTGGTGCAATTTAATGGCAACAGTTCAGTGGAAGCAGGAAAGACAGTATCACCGTGGAGGGAGTGGGGCATGGGGACAATCACAACTCCTGTACTGGAGGAGGGAGTTCTTACCCCTGCTGTCAGGCAGCTCCAGACAGTGCCCCCAGAAGAACCAGCTCTGAGCTATTGGGAGAGGAGGCATGGCCCAGATTGGGTCTCATTAAGGCAGTTACATGGTTTACAAGCTTGTTACAACATTGGAGCAGGGAAATGTGCTGGTCGCTTCGCTAGCTGAGCGAGGACAAAGCAGAGCCTGTTCTCTGCAAAGGAAAAGCCTCGTGCTCAGCCGGGAGCTGACGTCAGCTCCTTTGGATGCACAAATCCAACAAGGCTGCAGGCAACTTGCCAGCTGGGGACTGGCAGCAGGGCCAAGCTCCCTCCCATTTGCCTCTGAAGTGGCCACAACAGCAGGCTCACAGTGTTTCTTTCAGCCCAGCAAAACACTGTGTTTGCAGGCACTTACAAGACCCCAGGGTCTGGAGACCAGAACACTCCGCACGCTTCTCACCCATTAAAAACATGCATAAAGTACTCACCTTGGGAATTAAAAGCCTTCAAAAGGCAGCTGCTGAAGGACAGGGGAGGGAGGGGAGCTGTTTTAGTTTAGGTAGGTTTGCTTTATTCTGCTCATGTCTGTACTTCCAGTGCACACTGCCATCCTCAAACAGCACAAGCTGCCTACAGCACTGCTTGGCACCAGCAAGCAGTAACATGTGGCACAAGGCTGACAAGAAACTGGGGACAGATCCCTAGATACACTCACTATCCCCGGAATTGAAAAAAAAATAAATTTACAAATCCATGTCTTATCTGAAAGAAAGTGTCACTGAGAGCAGGGCTCCCACATGTGGCACAGCAGCTCCCTGGCCTTCAGGAGGATGCTGGGAGCAGACAGCACCTGCAGCCCCCCGTAACAAGGACAAGGGCAGAATTACACAAGTTGTAATTCCCCGGAAAGATTTTACAGCTTTGCAGAGGAGGACAGATTAACCCAGTTTTTGCATTCTGGGCATTAAATGAAACTTTTTGAGCAACCACCTTTAAGAAAACTCATTAGGGGAGGTTTTGTTCTCATATAAGGAGAGAATTTCAACTTTTAACAAAATTTTGGTTGATGTCACTACAGCCAGGTGGGAATCACCAGCCCCCCAGCAGGAGAGCAGCATCCTGTGCTGGTACAGGAGCACATGCACCACTGCCTCCAGCCCACTTACCTCCTGCATACATAACAGCCAGCATGATGGAAGAGATCCAGGAGACTTTGCTGCTGGACGCATTGAAGATGACCTCAATCTCTTTGAAGAACACTGTGATAGATTTGGGGAAGGCATAGGAGAAGCCAATGGAGATGAAGGCTCCGATGACCACAGCCCAACCCCATCCTCCTTCAGGAGGAGTGTATCCTACAGGGCCTCCGATGGCCGGTGGCATCTTGAATCAAGTTGGCGATGACTTGCTTGGGGATCAAAGATCTGCAAAGGACAAAGTGTCGTCTCAGTTGAAAGTAAAATCCCTGTTCCTGGCATATAACTGCATGGCTCAAGCTTTATTTGCAAGGCTGGCACTGCACCAGTGCCCCCACCACCATGAGGAAAGCTGATCCGTGAGGTGAGAGCACCCCAGGATCACCAGCACAGTGGGCCACCCCAAAGCACGTGCTCAGATTGCAGCTGGCCTTTAAGAGCCCCAGTCAGCACACATTTGTAAGCGACAAATTTAAGACACGATACCCTGAACTAAGCTGGAAAGGGCAGGCAGTGTCTCTGACAGCAGCCAGGGCCCATCTACATGGGCAGAGCTCCCACAGCATCTCCAGGAGTGTAACCCCAGCACCGCAAAATCCCAGGCAGCCCCAGGCCACCTAGAGCAGGAGCTGCATACCACAGTTATTAAATGCAGACACACTGAGGGGAAGTAACTCCCCATGCATGAGCCAAACAGGACACCCCCATTTCTGTTGAAAAGGGCAGCTGGGTGTCACAGCATACCCATCGTTCCTAAAGGTCAGGGGCTGTGTCTAAACTTAGCCTGAGCAGTGACTAAGGAAGGCTCCCATATACCACCAGGGAAGGGGGAGGTGGATCCACACAGAGCAGTCCCAGCAGAGCCTGGCTCAGCTCATCCTGACCCAACTACAGCCAAACCCTCTTCCTTGACCAAAAAGGCTACGGCAGGTTTCACAAAGCACCCAAGTACAAAAACAATTCACCTAAAGAGCTCAAAAGCAGAAGTGACTAGAAAACAAAATAAACAGGAAAATGTCATTCAGAGTTGCTGAAGTGTGGAATCCCCTCAGAGAGGCTGACTGGGAGTGATCCAGAGGCTGTAGGGTCAGGCTGCTCATGCATGGGCCCATGCTGCAGCAGAACTAGATCACACTCCAGAGCTGCTGTTACTCCAAATGAAGGCTGGTCCAGGCAGCAGAGCAGCACAAGGCATCGCAGCAAGGAACCTTAACAAGGGCATCTGCTCACAAACAAAGGTCACAACATGCAAGCAACAGCAATTACTACAAGCCCCAGAAATCCTGTGCACCCCCAGGGACTTCAGAAGGCATTTTCTGATGGGCTGTGGCCCTCCCCAGCCTCACAGCCAGAGATACTCCCACCTCACCCACCCACATTAAGCAGCACCAGCCAAGGGGCAACATTAGGCTCCTTCAGCAGAGCCCACCCCTCGCTCTGCAGGCTCTCTGCTGTTCAGGTTTGCACTCGAGGAAAAGCCACTTTCGAGCAGGAGAGCCTTTTCCAGAGCTCCTGAGGCCATACCAGGCAGAGTGACAACTTCAAAGCAGTGTGGTGCTGGCTCAGAGAGGTGCAGCCTCCTATTTATAGCCTGCATCCACCCCAGCTCACAGCGATTACCATCTCATCCGTGGCTGCTGACATGCCAGCATCTACCTGGCACATCCCTACAGCACACACTACAGGACTACAGGCTCCTGCCTTTCACTCACTCCGTGTCACTGAGTGCAATCCAAGGCCGGGATCCCGGTGTCCTGGTCTAAGCACAGCTGGTGATCCAGAGTCATGGGGAGATCCTGCTCCTTCCTACCTGGCACTGGAGGTACTGGCAGCGGTTATCTGATACAGCACCAGGTTTGCCAGAGCCACCTGACACCTGGCCGTGGTGATGCCTACCAGGTGATGCCTCAGACCCACACAGGGCAAGAGGAAGGCACAGGAAGTCGGTTTCTGTAAGCTAAGACTGGTTTAGCGTGACCCAGACAATGGTTTTTCCCTGGCAGGGTATTTTCCTGCATCCTGGCCAGTGCAACACATGACCATCATGAGCAGCTCCAAGCCACCCACCACTCCGACAAAGGAATCATTGACAAGACGCTGCCCCTGGCACGTCCACAGCTGAACTATGCCCAGGAGCCAGAGCCTCTTTGTTCTGATCTCCCCTCTGGGACTCACCAAGGCGAGCCCCTATCTATGGTGTCTGGCTGCAGGCAGATCCCTGGACCAACACACATCTGTGGGCACTCACCTGGGGCCAGCAGCCACCTAGGGAACTGCCAGGCTCGACAGGGATTCCCAATGCAGTCTGGTCTCTTGGAACACAGAGCAGCCCACCCACCCACCATGAGCACTGGGAATTGCTGAACATGCCCTCCCCATACAAGCTGCACATTGGAATTTCCACCACCTCTTGCTTTGAGTCACACTGAGCTTTCACAGCCTTCAGTGAACCCTAAAGCATCATGCAACCACACTGATTTATCCAAAACACTTTTGAAAGCTGAAACTACCAGGTGTTGGCTATAAAAGCTCCCAGCAAGGAATATAATCTACTTATGAGCACTAATTAAAACTACAGGCAATAAAAGCCGTCCAAAGCAAAGGCTGAGGGGGTTCTGATGAGGTGTTGGGGATTTTTCTCTCCTGTTTCTGAGACATATACACTGGTTTAATTCTTCCAAGAGAAGGAGCTCCCAAGGAACTCAACTGCTTCAAAATGACTGTGGCATGATTAATTTATTTTTTCTTCCCCTACAAGCAGCATTCCTCCTCCTGCGGGTGCTGAGGTGGCATCTCTCTGTAAAATAAAAGGCTCCTGGCAGGTTAGACATGACCTCTCTTGCATTGCTGAGGCACAGTGAAAAACTTCGGGCTGAACAAGGTTTTGAGACCAAAGATTCCCAAAGTCTGACACTAGGGAGTTTACACCAGGAGTTCTGCATGCCACAACACTTTTCCCTGACTCACTGAAAATTCATATTAAGAAAGACCAGTTTTAGAAAGCTCATCCTTCAACCACATTAGGTTTCTTGACTATTTACTGCTTACCCCAGTACACAGGTAGTTTCAAACGAGCAAGGAAAAGAAATAAAGCACATGTTAAGGCAGCCAGCCTAACTGGAAAGATTGCTTCCCTTTTGCAAAAAGGGAAATTAAAAAAACAAACAAACAACAAAACAAACAAACAAACAAAAAAACCAAACAAAAAAAACCCACAAAAAACAACCAGAACACATAGTTATGACATTGTCAGCTCTGTGAAATTCTTCAGTTTTGGAAGAGCTGCAACCTGTAAGATGTGATTAGAAATCAAATTCACAGCTGCCAGGCAACCAGCTACAGTTTGCCCTATAAGGAAATAAAATAACCATATTTGCAGTAATTAAGACTGATGAGACCAAGTAATGACAGAGTATCACAACTGCTCCCTATAAAAGTCCTGACTAATCTGCAGGAATGGGTAGCCTACAGCCACCCTCCTCTGCACAGCAATAGTGAGAGCAGGAATTGAGGCAATGAGGATGGTATCACCTCAAAACAGATCCCCCAGGAGACTAAAGCCTTGCCATCTCCCAGGTCCCACCCACATGCAGTTATCTTTTCTCCAAAGGGGCCCAGAACAGTATGATTTCAAGACTTTTAGTTACATAATGCAGTAAATTGCTGCGCTTTTGAAAGCTCAGATTGGCAGGACTCCAGCACAGAAAGACAGAGGCTCACATTTACAAAGTGCTGCAAATGCCCCTAAGTATTTCTGGGGCAAAGCCTTTATTAAAGTGGCTCACACTGCTCCTTTTTGGGGTCAGAGGAAGAGGGACATTCCTCCACCCAAGCAGAGGCTCTGCCCAGGCACAACACACCTCTGCCTCTACTCACACATCCCTCCAGCTGAAGGCTCCCCTATGCAGGGCATACACTCAGCTGCATCTGCTGCCCTAGGAGCTCACAGCACCTTTCCTCTGGAGCAGGGCAGGCAGGGAGCCCCAGCTCCTGCTCCCATGGAGCATGACAGGCAAAGAGCCCTGTATCTTTCTCCCACAGCCTACCATCAGCTTAGTGCCCACACAGGCTTGTGCTACTGCCAGCAGAGGTTCACTGGCATCTTAGCAGGTGAAATCCACAGTGGCTCATCCCAGCCCTGCTGTCTTTGCTTCCTGCTCCTCCTGTGCTCCCCCAGCTTCTGAGATGGACATAGCATTGTCCAGAGCAGGATCTTCACGGCAAAAAGATGTCCAGGGATGTCCCAGCTTCCAACGGCCATTTGAGCCCCTTGTGCCTTTGTCAGCTGGACCCAGCCTTTGGCCTGGGAATGTCAACACTGAAACACCTAGGCCAGGCAGGATGGGCACAAAGGTGTCCCTTGCTAGCAGCACAGATCACACTCCCCGAGGGAGCTCTTCCCTCAAGCCCCCAGCAGAAAGGGGATGCTGCTACCCAGGAGCCTGTTCCCATCACCCCAGCCCAAAGAATTAGCCACATCCACCCCTCCCAAGCCCAGTTCACCACAAGAGGCTCTTCCAGTGCTCAGCACAGGGCCATTAACATCCATGGAACATTTACCCAACATGGGGAGCTGGCAGGCCCCCAACATCCCTTCTGATCCCTGAAACTAAACGGAGATATCTTGCTGGGGAAATGAAGGGGCTGGCAATCATCAGCTGTTCACAGCCAATAACACTCTATAGCTTCAAATTCGGCCTTATTCTGGCCTGAAGTAAAATGAAATAGAGATTATTGGGAGTAGAGACACCACTTTCACCAGTTTTAAGCAGGTTTAGAGCATTATGCACAGAACTCTAATTCCAGAGGGCACCCACAGCCCGGGTTTAACCTGGCTGCACATGGCCTACGTGACTCCCCAGCGCTTCCAAGGGCTCTGCATCAGGACAATAGTCAATTGAGGCCCTGCTCAGCCTTTGCTGCCAGGGTGACCCAAGGTCAGCGGCACAGGCAGGGCTCACTCAAGGCCAGCAGCCCGCACAGGCAAGCTCAAGGTTTTGGGCAGAAGCAGCTCAGCCCACTCAGTGCCTCTTCCCATCAGGGATGGCCAACACACTCCCAGACATGCCCCGGTCTGCCGGCCCGCTTTGCCAGCGCCAGCATGCAGACAGACAGACAGACGCCATGGGGCACAGCACTGGCAGCCACCCCCTGCCAGTTCCCCACCGGCAGCACGAGCCTCAGCCCGCAAAGGCACAGATCATCCTGCGCACCCCAGCGGGCATGACCACGGACTTTCCCTGAACAAGCACAATTGGTCTCTCTGGTGGACACAGCCCCCAAAACACTCCCAGCATGGCACAGGGCATAAAAGGCTGCAAGCTGCCCTGCAAAGTGAGATGTTGGGATAGTTTGTTGGCAGCTTTGGGGGAAGCCAAACAACCAGAGACACGAACAGCTATTTCTGTCCACCAGATAAGCTCCCATCTGGGGCTGCTGTGCCTGGTTGCTAACATCAGCAATGCTCAGTAAGGACTGTGCATCTTACTGGTGTGAGAAAGCATAAAGTCAAGCTTAGGCAGTCCAAGGGAGAAAGCCTGGCTTATTTCTACACCAGAGCCTTGCTGCGGTCATGGCTCTAGAAGAGCCCTCTAACCCAAAACCCAAGAGGGGTTTGCAGACCAGTTACAAGAACGTTATGTGAAACAAGCAGCTCCTGCATGTAGTCTGGGCTCACATCAGCTTCAGCCCCCAGCACAGCATCTAGTGTCCCCTCTCTGACTCCCCCATCCCTAGTGAAAGGGATTCTCACAGCACCAGCTGCTAGCCAAGCCCCTGCCCCAGGAGGGAACAGGGAGTGCTCAAGACCCTGTACAGGGTTTCCCAGTCACACCCTGAGCACAAGCCATGCTCTGCCAGGACACAGAGTTGATCCTCCCCGCATCAGCAGCGCTCAGGAACGCTCCCAGGACACCCTGTGCCCGCCCGGAAATCCTCAGAATGAGAAAAATGTAGGATGGAATAGCATCAGCATTCTTTCACTAGAGACCCACAATGCCAGCCAGAGACAGCTCCGGGTGTCTTGGCAAAGCAGGAGGCTGCAAAATCACAAAAAGTCACAGCGGTCACCATCAAACAGAACTGGCTGTCCCTTCCCGAAGAGCAGGAGTCTGACTTTTGATCCCAACCACTGCCACATTATTGCTACCTTCGAGCCCTCAAACCACAGGTGAGTAAGCACCAGGGTAGAGGTGCACACCAAGGACCTAAAAGCACAAGGATGGAGGTGGGAGAGGGGGTCACGCCAAGGATCCAGGAGTACACAGATGGAAGTGGGACACTCACACTGAGGACTCAGCCCCCAAACCAGGACCAAGGCAGCACTGGGATGGAGGCAGGAGAGGACATCAAACCAAGGGCCCAGTAGTACTCCGGTGATTGTGGTTTCAGTAATTAACTACAGCCCCTCGTGGATTTTCCTTGGCTACAGAACAACTACTCTGCAGCAGCTCTAAGGATACAGTGAGTCATACCAACACCACTGGTAAGAGGCTCCCACTTTAAGAGTCTGTTATAGGCTGATTCCAGAGAAGGAAATGGGAAAAGCCATAAAAGTGCAACAGTAGATTTGCACTACAGGGCTTAATGAGATGCACCTCCCAAGCCTACGTGCAGCTTTTCAACTCCTCATAAAGGAGATATAAAATGACAGCATGAAAGTCACTGGGTGTTTTCCACCTTAGCTGCCAGATAAATCAGGCCAACTGTGCCAAACAGGAGTCAAGAGAAAGCACATGCAACCATTCAGGCCTTTTCCAGGTAACACCTTCGGGAAGGGAACAATGTTTCAGACCTTCCCAAGGGGCTAGGACAGCCACAAGGCACTCCCACCACTTTGGGACAAGGAGATTTGCCATACACTAGCAGAACATTTTTGTAGTTAGGAAGTCCATCACCCCAGCGGTTCATCTAAGACCAAGAAAATTCCTCCCCAATAAAGGCACTATCAGGAGCTCGGGGAGTTTCTTTACACCCAGCACACCACAGCTGTTCCCTGCCCTGGCCCATTTCTCAGCACTGTTCTTTTCCTTCCAGACATAGCCAAGGAAACCTCAGTGCAAAGAAACCTAGGAGAATCCAACAGCACTAAATTACCTCACTTAGCATGAAAATGGGATGCCTGTGCACCACAAAAAGACTTAAGGCTCACAGAAAGGCACAAAATCAGAATCACTATACCCGCTTCCTTGTGATGCAACTAAGAAAATCCATCTTTTTCCCCAGAAGAAACTTAAAGCTGGAGAACATGAGTAACCATTGTGCAAAAGGTCCACCTTTAAAGGCCATGGTGTGAGCACTCAGGCTATTTACTGTTTCAGGACACAAATCCCACCGCTCCTGCCACAGATACAATTCACAATTTCCTTCTGATCCTCCTGTTCGCACTCATTCCTTTGCCTGAGTCAACTTTCAAACCCTCCGGCGTTGTTCACTTTCATGATGCATTCGTGCACCCTTCAGCTGCAGGACTCTCACCCAACGTGCAACACTCAACTCCAGCAGCATGTCTGGAGCCCAGTCCCACCGAGCTCCCCAAGCATCTCACCCTGGGGCCAGCAAACACCTGCCAGAAGCCAGCAGGCTTCAACCAGAGTAGGCCCCAGAACTAGAGCTGGTAGGTGCTGGCTTTAGGAGCGTTCTGACTGCCCCTTGCTGCCCAGCGAGTGGTAAGCTACCAGCAGCCACCAGTGAACTACAGCAGCCCCAGCTTTCTGCAGCTGGTCACCGCAAGGCCTCGCCAGTTGAAGGATTCGCACACCGGAGGGTGGATGCACGCCCCAAACATGTATGGGGCCATCGAGACCTTACTAGCACCTCCTCCCTGAGCAAGGCAGAAACAAGCACTAAAGGCACCTTTCCTGGAGCCAGAGCACGCAGTCCATCCTGGCATCGCAGCCAGCGGGGGATCACGGTGCTGAAGGACTTGCGTGAATCACGCACCTGAGCAGCCTCGAATGCCCGAGGTCCAACTCTGAGCACCTGCCAAGAGGAGTCACCTGAAGGCCAGCATGAGCGGCATTGCGATGTAGTCCTCACCCAGGTGCTGAAGGCTGCAGGAGTGCTCCCCATGGGGACGGAGGGTACCCCCGTGCATCCCCATAGCCACTCCCAGGACACGATTCCCACGCAGCTCCCTGCCTTTATCACGAGCCAAACACACCTCTTCCCTGCGCCCCAGCGTTTATCAAGCACCCTCAGATGGTGCGGATATTCCCCCGCAGGCCACACAAACACTCTGGGGGAGCGGCCTGAAGGGCTGGGCAGGGGAAACGAGGAACTCTCCGGGACAGGGACCCCCCCCCCCCACCCCG
>VXBI01009823.1:1062743-1072941 GCA_013397375.1 Toxostoma redivivum
CCACTCTGCCCACCCACCCTACTTGTTCTGCCCATTCTGCAGATCGTCACAGAATCAGAGAATCATAGAAACATTCAGGTTGGAAGGGATCTTACAGATAATTTCATTTCCACACCTCCCCACAACAGGCAGAGATGCCACACACTAGACCGGGTCCCACTCTTTTCTCTGAAATAGTGTTGTGCATAATGGTGAGCAGAAAGAAGGTTGTTTTGGGGAAGAAAATATATTTACAGAGCCCAAGTCCTGCCTTCCAAGTCAGCGTTACTGGAGGTAAGGTTTGGACACTGTGAAGTGTCTATCAAAACTAGCTCTCACTGGCAAATTCAGTCCTGCCTTTTCCACGTGCTGCTTTGTGTTGGGTTTACACACATTCTGATGACTGAGCTCTACAGGCAGGAGGAGTTACATAAAGCAATTTAATGAGTCTTTTGTGCAAGCCATAACTTCTTCTTCAACTGGACAGGTGCCTCACAAACTGACTTTTGACCCATCATAGTGGCACAACCACCCATGGCTTGACAGCTACATAGGCACAGGGTGGGTGCACTATGCTGGCTCCAAAAACCCTCCACAGAAAATATTTGCAACAACCCCAGTTACAAATCCCTGATATTCCATAATCAGAGAAGAGGGTTAAATGTGCCTAAGAAGCTCATTCTAAATTGCCATTACCTCTCTAATAATAGCTGATAAGCCAGTCTTTTGTGGGACAACAAACATTTCTGTTATTCCCCAAGCCCAGCTTGGGGATAAATAAAGCCAGCTCTTGTTTTAAAGCAGGAGGTCATGCTTCATCTTAGGATAAAGGCACTGCTACCCTTTCCCTGGTTTACAGGCTTAAAGGAACAAAATTGAGTGATACAAAATGTCAAAGAAAATTAGATTGTAGAGGCAGCAGCTAAAGACAAGTCAGACAGACTGGCCCTGAGCTCCCTCCACATGTGTGTTTAGCAGATAATTTGTTATCATCCCAGTTCAAAGTTAACCTGCTGGAAAGCTGCTGTGCGAGAGTTAGTTGATCTGCAGTGTTTCAGATTTCCATGTTTCTGTTGGGCACAAACAAAAAAACCTCAAAAAGCTTGGTTTTGATTAAGCCTGTTGCTGCCGGGTACAAATACTTACTTTCTGGGTGGAAGTTCATTAGGGCACAAGCACCAAACATGATTAATCACACAGTGCCCAGTGCCATGCCTTGGGTGGTGGCAACTCTCCATGCTGCCCTGTGATTTTCAATTCCCTGTCCTGAGCTGGAGAGACGAGGGAGGAGAATTTCATTACACCCCTCTGTCTTTGGGGATTCAGGCACCAGCCCGGGTGGGCCAAGGTCTCAGATCCCTGCACTGGCCACCCTCCTCCCTGAGCACACCGTGAGTCCCCATTTGGCTCCAAAGGCCCCAGTGCAGAGACACAGGGACTCCTTCAGCTCCATTTTGTTGGGCCTGTGGCAGGAAGCTGTGGTCAAGGCTGTTTGCCTGTCCCAGCTCATCTGCTATTCTTACACACCTCGTGGGGGTGAGCTGTGTTTTCACTGTCTCAGAGACGGGATTTGCCTCTGTTATGCTTTGGAAAAGCAGCCAACTGTGGTGCAGGGAGAGGGAGGGGAGGCACATGGTCTGGGCTTGCAGCAGATATTTGTCGTAGGGCCAGTGGCAGCTGCAGACACTTCTTCCAGGTATCCTGCAGCATCCCAGCCCCCTTTGCCTTGTGGGATGCCCTGACCATGGTCCCCTAGGATGCCCAGGGCGCAAGTCTCCCAAGATGGAGAATTTCCCTCTAAGTGTCTGAGTTCTGTCAGAACCAGCCCAGCACCTCTGCTGCATTCCAAGCTGTGTGGCTGCCTCTTGCCTTTGCCCCAGGAGCCCATGCTCGGGGCAAGAACCTCAGCCCCGGTACCACCAGGGCAAGAATGGCCACTCTGCCACCTGCCAGTGCTCCCCAGGGGTTCAGCTCTCTGCCACAAAGCCACAGCACCCTGTCCCAGCCTCTTGTGTGTCTTGGAAAATCCCAGGTCCCAGCTGTGACCAGCCACCCTTGACTAAATGACCCCTCCTCTGCTGTCTGGTCTCAGATCAAGCCTCAGCAAACGTACATCCCAGGCAGGTCCTCATGTGTCACCAGCCATGGCCTCCATAGTGCTGCACATGCACACGGCTGTGTAATGCCATAACGAGATTACTGTGACATGATGGTTGTGAAATAATCCACAGTATCATTCAGTAAATGCCAGGATCCAATTACCTTTCCACATGACACCCCTTCCTGGGCATGGAGAGGCCAAGGGGCTGCAGCCCAGTGCCCTGCCCTTCCAACAGCCTCCTGCTTGGCTCCTCAAATCCCCTGCACCTCTCTGCCTCCTTGTCATTTAAAATTATCAAGGTTTGTGTTTCTCTGCAGGAGTCCCAACCCTCTGCCAGGCTCTGCTGTGTTTTAACAGCTGCCTGTTTGCTCCCCAGCACCGCACTGACCCCCCTGCCCAGCCAGCCCTGGCTCCCTCACCACCCCAGCAGCACCTGTCCCAGCTGAGCTGCTGCTCAGCTGGCTCAGGCAGTGATACCAGCCTGCCCAGGGTGTGGCGAGGGGCCAGTCTGGCTGGCCACGGGTCCACAGCATGCGGGAATGCTGAGCACAACTCTGGGTGTTGAACCCAGAGAGCTCCGGCGTGCACCCTGCCTCCCACAGCAGCAGTGTTGTTTGCAAACATTCTTTTTTTCCAGGTCATTTTCCCTGTCCTGGCAGAGCTGCTCCCAGGAGCCAGAAGATCCCTTTCTGTGAGAATAAAGCCCGGGGCACAGGTACAGCCGCGCTTGGCGGCCCAGCAGCGGTGCCAGGGCACGCACGATGCCCCGCGGCCAGCTCGGCGCGCTCCACTGCGGGCGCCACGGCTGCTCCTGGCCCTGGCAGGTGCTCAGACACCAGCACTGTTGCCAAGTCAGACAGGGAGTGTGGCCAGCTGCAAATTTCAGCTTCGTTTTTGGAGCCTTTGAATCACTGGCCAGCCGCCAGGGTTGTTATTTGTTAGTCTAAGTATTTTTTTCCCAAGTGAATTTCAAGCTGGCGAGAGGAGCCAGGCAGAGGAACTTGGCAGAGGGGCCTTCGGTATCCTCAGCGCGGGGGCAGTGGGAGTGAGGGCAGGATACTGTGGAATGGTCTGCCAGGCCCCAGGCAGCAGGACAGCAGGCTGCACCAGTGCTGGCAGAGCCTTCACACCACTAAATCACTTCCCTCATGGGGAACTCAGACAAAACTCCCACTTACAGGGCAGAATCCACGCTCCAGCCTGTTTGGAACAGAGTTTGCACCTCAGTACATCCCTAATGCTGCATGGGTCTCGGTGAAGTTTCAGAAGCTGTGAACCCAGACATGGATCCCTGGGGCGAGCAGGGGATTACTATCACCCAGTTCTGTCTGAAGAAAACCAGAATCCCACCTGAGCCAGAGCTGAGGCCATGCTGAGGCTGGGATTGTGTCCCATCTGGATACCAGAGCCCAGGAACCCTAATTCTGGCCCTGCTTTCTCCTGCTGTGCTGTCCATCCACCCTCTGAGCTGCCGCTTTGTGCTTGGCCAGCTCGCACTTGCTGAGCCCAGGGTGCAGGCAGCTCCCTGGGAAAGGCACCTGGCTCCCACCCCCATCCATGTGAAGGTTTGGGCAGAACTTACAGGGGGCTCATACTTACAGGAGTGGCCCTGGGTGCCAGGGAGAGCCATCACAGAACCTGTGAGCTGCCCCGGTGGCAGCAGCCCCGGCTTCTAAGGCTGTGTGAGAAGAGACAGGAAATAAAACAAAACAGGGGCAATTTGCATGGGAAGAAATTGCTTTTCTACCTTGGAAACCTGAGCTTCAGATCCACTGGCTTCCAGAGAGAGGAAACAAAGACTTTGGGAGGGAAGGGCTGCCGTGTCCTTGGAAGAGCAGAGAGCCATGGGGCAGGGAGCTGCGGGACAGGGAGCCATGGGGCCAGGGATGAGACTGCGGCCCGAGGGAAGTGCCAGCAGGAGGAAGCCTGCCAGGATCTGGTGGGGCGGTGCACAGGCAACCGGAGCGTGCCCTGTCCTTCCCCCCACACTTCCCATCACTCCATCACCTTTCCAGCCATTGTTTGGCAGCCCCGGGGGCTGAGGTACAGCACGGAGAGACGTTGCCTGTTCTCCCTTCCTGCCCCTCCACCTCTGCTCCCACCCCACCACCTTGCAGGTGATGTCTGAGCCCTACCACCAGGCCTCAGGAATGTGGGTCTGGGGCACCCAGTGCTCTTGCCTGTCCCAACATCCACCACTGTGGGGAACAGCAGCTGGCTTATGCCAGGACAGTGTGGCACCTCCCCAGGAGCCAGTCCATGGCCAGGAGCAGGGCCAGGATTCAGCTCCACACAGCCAGAGACACCCACAGCAGTTGGAGGGGCTCCACGGGCCTCTCTGTTTAGATGGATAAATCTTCCATGATCCCATCTCCAGGCAAAGCCATTTCTGTCATGTTGCCTCATTCTCCTGACATTACCATGATGGATTTTGTGAGGGACCTTTCTACCGAATAGTCTGAGTGTCTTTTCTGTGGTTCAGCAGTGGCCACTCACGGGCCATTGCAGCCACATCAACCCGTTCTCTCCCAAGGGCAATCCCAGCCCACCAGATGGCAGATTGAAGGGCTGTTCTTGCTGATAAAGTGGGGAAAATGTCAGTGCCCACCCAGTACATGGCACAGTGGCCTGCAGCTCTGTGCTGGGGAAACACTCCAGAACCCTGGAGATCCTTTTGTGTGCAAGGACCCCACTGACATTTCCCAGCACAGAGCTGGCAGCCCATGAAGCCTCCTAGAAAGCACAGGGGGCACGTAGGAGCCCCCAGTGCCACAGCTGAAAGTCCCACACGAGCCTGAAAGATTAATGACCTTTTCCCAGTGTTTGCTTTAGGCAGACAGTCGTGCTCCAGGGCTTTGCTCAGATAACAGTCTGGTATGAGAATAAGCTCCCCTGGTGAGGTACAATTTGGAGAACTTGAATGGGGGCTACAAAACTAATTGCAAATAAAGAGATTAGGATCAGTATTTGTCCTTTTGTTTTCCTTTTTCCTTCCTAGTGGAGCAAAAATATTCCTGTTTATTGCTATAAACCCTTGGGGGCTGTGTGGTAAACTCCCAGTGGGAATTACTGTCTCAAGAGATCAGAGATCCCGAGAACATCCCCTTGCCAAATTTACAGTTATCGTTAGTTCTAATTAGCCTTGTTTATCTCTCCCTGCAGTGGTATTTGGGGAACCAGCTCAGGTCAAACACAGGGCAGTTCCCTTATTGTTACTAGATATCCAAAATCTCCCTTCAGGCCACACCAAACTGTCACACTGTGGACACCTTCCTCAGGCCTCTCAGGACCCCGACTCTGGGCTCCTGCATGTCTGCCAGGAGGAGTAAATGGCTGCTGGGAAAAGGCCAGGAAAGGAGGAGACCCTGTTATCCACCCCACATAGCTCCCGCAGCCCCCAGCCACTCAGCTGCGACGCCTGTGCAGTCACACCCTCCCTGCTCTATATTCTTCCTAAGAAAATAAAGCATCACTGTCCTATTAATTGTGTGAGTTCTGGAGCAATATTTTTCCCAGAGTCACCTACTGGTTCACATATTCGTTTTCCAGGCAGCTTAGCCAGTAGCCTGGCAACACGGTGACCTTATGCTCTGCTCAGCTTTGAGCATTTTATTAGCCACACTGGACTCTCTCCACCGCTCCATATTGCTGAGCCCCTCATTAGTACAATTAATAAGCCGCTTCTGTCAATTCAATCAAATGCCAGGCTCGACAGCAGGAGAAAGCTTTGGCGGATCAAGCAGGGGAGATTCTGGGTAGCACTGGGAAATTGTAGGAAACCTTTCATCTCCCCTAAGGAGCCGAACAAGAATGGAATTGTGGGATTGGGATTCTCTCAGGTCATGTTTATTTATCGCTGGCTCGTTAGTATAATAAATCAGGTCCCCTGTCACTTTGAATGAACTCATAGGTTTGCTGGAAGGAACTTGGCAGAACACCTTGATATTATTAGTGATGGTGTGGACAAAGCCCCCTGAAAGGCTGGGGTGCATGGGCACCTCACACGCACCCACTCAGCCCTGCACCCCACCAGGACTGGCGCGGTCATGCCAGGGGACCAGGACTGACTTGGGACACACCACACAGCATGTCCCAGGCACTCAGTAGCCACAGGAATGGATGATTCTCCCTGTTCCTGTGCTTGCTTCAGGAGACGTGTGTGGTGGGACACATCCCCTTGGCCCCACATGTGTTGCCAGTGCAGAGCACTGGACAGACACTGCGGGCAATGTCCTGCACTCGCAGTCACGTGGATCAGGCACATGTGACAGCACTTTGCCTTTCACACCTCTCAGTGTCCTGCCAGACTTTGTCCTGGCTCTGACGTCGGTGTGCTCTTTGGATCCCATGCTGGTTCCAGGAGCTCCTGCCACAGCAGTGCTGGGAGGTGCTGTGGCTGCAGGGCAGATGGGTGGCAGGCAAAAGCCTCGTGCTCACACCAGTGCTCACTTGCTGCGTGGCTGTGGCTCCTGAGCCTGATCCCTATGTCCTCTGAGTGGGACCTACCAGCAGCAAGGGACCAGGAAGTGGCTTTTGCATTTCACCTCCCCCTGGCACACCCAGTGGTCTACCAGAGGTGCTGGAGACGTCACAGTCTCCTTGCCTCAATCTGGCATTTTTCCACACCAGAGAACAGAAGTGCAGGTTGGTTCCTGCATTAGAAATAATGCTGAGTGATAGCAAGCAAGAGTTGTGATTGGTGTCGTAGTCTGAGTGCCCCAATAGAGCAGCATCACAAGTGTATGTCCCAAATTCCTTCCTCATATAAATTCCTCAGGAAATCCCTTGATCTGGTCTGATGGTGAGAACATAAATTTGAATATAGCTTAAAGGTTACAAAATAACCCTTCTGTTTTATTGTTTAATGTAACAAAGCATTTAATATTAAACTGTTCCTAATTTTCTTTTCATAGACCTTCTCTTTGAAGACTTACACCTTTCACTTTCACTGCAAGTCAACTCCATGATCTCTGCCCTGCACCACCCTTGAAATGCAGGGATTCCCAAATCAGCTGTGTGCTGTTGGAGCATTCCCCATCTCCATCCCAGCCTGTTGCTAGTCCATAAGAGCCTGGGAAGTTCCTGGGGCCATGCTCCTGCTCATTAGCTCTCTTGACTCCAGCTGACCTATAAATGTTGAAGGAAACAAAACAAACTGCTGGGAGGGAGAGGAAGGGCTCTAGGTGTTGGCAACATGTCAGTAGAGCCAAGCCAGGCCCCAGCTGAAGATTCTATTGTGTCCCAGTGATTTCCCTGGAAAAACAGGCCTGGAGATCTCCTTACTGTTCCTGGGAAGAACTTGATGACTGGGAGGGTGTGGATTCAGGACACTCAGAAGGCTGTGGGAATGTTGGAGGCTTTTGACAACATTGTGAATGTGACCCTGAGCAGACACAATTATAAACCTGCACGACTGGACAAGGCACCAGTGCTCAGCTCCAGCACAATGGCTGGAAGTGCCAAAGCTCGGCTCTGGCTCCCAGACAGACAGTAGGTGTCTGCAAAGATGTGCAGGTGCTGCACTTGGAGAGGTCCAGAACACAGGCACAGCAGCTGCAGAGTGGTGGTCCATTGGCCACCAAACCCATGGACTGGGAGCCAGGAAGGAGATTGTGGCAGTGGGAGTGTTTCTCATGTGTGCTCCAAGCAAGACCTGTGAGCCCTGGCCAGGCCCACGGCTGCTGCTCTTTGCCCTTTCAAGGGCAAAGTTCAGTCTTGGTTTGTTGGCAGAGTGGATGAGGGAAGGATAGTGTCCTGCTCCTGGAGCAGGTGCACAGCAGACTGCTGCATCCCAGGAGTGTCCAGGAGAGGCAGCAGTGACACCTGGCACTCATCCCTTCCTCCCAGGAAGTGCAGTGGCCTGGATACTGGGGCCATGGCAGACACAGCCAGTATTGCCCTTTTGCATCCCACCCCTCAGAGTTCTGGGTGCAGACACCCTGGGAATGGACTGGAGGAGACAGGAACATTCCAGGAACCCCAGCCAGAGCTCAGCCATCTCTGTGTCATGAGGAGGGTCTGTGGGTGATGAAGTCCTCCTCACAGTGCCAGTCCAAAGCTTCAAGGCAAATCACTTCCATCTTTTTAAACATCTGGCTTAAACCATCACCTGAGCATCCCATACATCCCCTGTCACTGCCCACACTCAGCATGGTACATGGAAAGCTGTCTGGGGACACAATGCCCTCTCCTGCACTACAGGGGAACCTCCTGCATCCGCCCCCCCTGGACAGACCGTAAATGCCCCCTCCCTCCTTATCTTTCCCTGAGCAGCAGGAGTCTTAGCATCTCCTTAGCCCCTGTTTCCTCTTCTAGTTCCTGTTGACACAGTGGCCGTGGGAGAACAATGGGGCCAAGGGCAGCAGAGAGACAACCTGTCTGTTCCCCTGGCTGTCTGCTCACTTTCCTGGGCACAGCCGGGCCACAGGGACCTGCAGCACAGCTGATGAGGTGGCAGCATCAGGGAGAAGCCAGGGCAGGGTGATTCCACAGGAGAGCCACAGCCTGAGCAGTCTGGCACTGCCCCATACCAGCACCACAGCTCTGGGCATCCCACAGCATAAGGCCACCCTGCATTGCCTGGATGCTGGATGTCCCAGTGAGGAAAGGGATGCAGAGTTACCTCTGTGCTGATGAGAACAGGACTGAGAGGGCAACAAGGGCAGATAGAAAAGTGGCTGTTCAGGGATTTGGGGGAGAGAAGAGATTTTGTTGTGAGCTATTGGCCAGGCTAGCACCCTCTGCCCTCCGGCATTATCATTGGCACAAAGAACGATATTAAATAAAGAGCTCGTTTCAGGCCGTGCTCGTCAAGGCCAGCAGGTTTAAAAGCCTCCCTGAATTTCCAGCCTGCGAGGAGCAGGGAGGTGAGCTCACCCTTAACTGGAGGGAGTGCTGGTCAGGAAGAAAATTGCGTGCTCCTGAGGAGCGGCTGGACGCCCACCCGGAGGTGCGGCAGATACTGCTCAGCCAAGGTCAGAGTCCCGCTCCGAGCCAGCCACCGCCAGCGCCGAGGGCGACGTGGAGGGAGCAGACCTGAGGGGCTGGGAGCTCGGCACCTGCCAGCACCTCCTGGCACCCCCCGCTCCTCTCGGCAGCTCTCGGCGCCCCCGGCCCGCAGCCGACAGCGGCTCGCTCGGCAGCCCGAGCCCACCGGGCTCCTCTGCTGGGGCTCGTGCGCCATCCAGTGGCGAAGGCAGCTGCAGCACATCCTGAGCCGTCCGCGCCGCCGCTCAGCGGAACCACGCTGGGCTGGAGCCTGGGAAGCATCTCGGCGTGGAGGACCCACCGTGGAGTTTGCAGACAGCAATGGGATGCGCTGAGTCTCCATTGCCACCCAGCCAGGGAGGCGTGCCCAGGCCAACGATGCTCCTGGCAGGGGCCCGGGGACTTCTGCTGCTGTAGCAGGATCCCAGGCTTCCCCTCGGAATGCTCAGGGAAGCAGTCCAGGTTCTGGGAGAGGAGAGTGGCCCGAAGGATCCGAGATCGACCTGTGCTGGGGAACGGGGAGATTCGTCATCTCAGGGAGTTAAGTCCTTCCATGGCGAGTCCCTGACCACTCCATCCGTCTTGTCCCAGCGAGGGACAGGAAAGGGATCGAGTGCCTCCTCCATTTTAAACCACACAGACACTGATGGCTGGGCTGGAATTACCTCCAGCAGGGTCGTTCCAGCTGTACCCCCGGGCATGTCGCTGCTACCTGCTCTGCGAGGGCCTGTGCCCACTTTAGCACGGTCAGCAGGGCTGGGCTTTGAAACACCTGTGGGCAATCCTGGGCACACAGGAGGTGTTCTGTGTATAGCACTAGCCCTGCCTGGGCAAATGGGTTCCACAGCGCCATCCTCCCCTGTGTGGGAACACAGAATGGGTCAGCTTGGAAGGGACAACAGTGGGTCATCGGACCCCTCCCATTGTTATTGGGACTGGGTGCGGCCTGTGCTTGCCCCACCCTCTCCTGGCCCTGCCTCTTACACCTTCAGACTGAAGGTGGCAGAGGGGCTTGTGGTGGCACCGCCCGCTCTTCTCCCTGCAGACCGATGGTGCGATCCGGGGTGGCGACCGTGTCTCTGTCCCTGCTTGCCCTGCGCCCGAGCGGCCCCCGCGGGGCGGGGCGGGGCG
>VXBI01009823.1:1073044-1120024 GCA_013397375.1 Toxostoma redivivum
GGGCGGGTGTTGCGGGCCCGGGGCCCGGCGGCGCGAGGCGCGGGCCGAGCGGCCGGCAGGGCTCGGGTCTCGGTGTTCTCACCTCTCTAACTCCCTGACAGGAGGGTGCAGCCAGGTGGTGGTCGGGCTCTGTTCCCAGGTAACAAGCGATAAGACGAGAGGACATAGTCTTAAGCTGTGCCAGGGGAGGTTCAGGTTCGATATCTGGAGGAATTTCTTCTCAGAAAGGGTGATTAGACATTGGAAGGGGCTGCCTAGGGAGGTGCTGGACTCCCAATCCCTGCAGACGTTCCAGGAATCACTGGACGTGGCACTCGGTGCCGTGGTGTGATTGACAAGGTGGTGTTTGGTCATAGGTTGAACTCAGTGGTCTTGGAAGTCTTTTCCAACCTAATTGCTTCTGTGATTTTGTGCGCGGGATGTTGGCACGGAGCCCGGAGCGCTGCGGGCGGAGCGGCCCGGCCCGGCTGTGGTGCCTGGCTCTCCCGGGGGCAGCGCCGTGGAGAGAAAGAGGGTCTGGCCCCGAAGGCTCCGTGTGCCGGGGTCCCAGCGCGCAGTTCCTGCTTGCTTTGCCCTAGTCTGTGACGGCAACAAGTGAGAGGAGGGTGGAGCACGGGCAGGTTGTAGTTAGTAAGTCACTTATTAATGCCATTCAGTCCAGGATTTAATGTTGTTTCAAGTTAGGCTTTAGGACTGTGCTTGGAAGTGTTCCTTCACTTCCTTCACAAGCACCAGCCTCAGCTGTGTTGTGTTACTTCCTGTTGCTTCTGGTTTCTTCTGCATCCCGCTGCTGCTGTGCAACTTAGTAATACTCTTCTTTTCCCTCGTTGTGGACTCCCCATGACATTTGCTGCCATTGTTTTTCTAAAGAAATCCCACAAAGCAATTCAATGCCACACTTAGTCTCTGCTCCCGAGTGTTCAGTAAGCCAATGTGCTAAATAGTGTTCACACAGGTCAAGCCTTTGACTTCTGCTGCCACTGTCATTGTTGCTTTTGTCACCTTTGGCTATTGCATATTTGGGAGGAAGAGGTGCTGGGATATGAGGGAGATCGAAACTTGCTTCTGTGCACAGTTCTTAGTCCCTCTTGGAGTTCTCAGTCTTCCTAGTTGATTAAAATGACATTATTCCAGACCAAGAGAAAATTAAGCCTGTTGGGAAGGTACTATAAACATACAGATCACTGGAGTTAGCTCCAGGAATTCCTTTAGCAGGACTCAAGAGTCTGATCTGTGTTAAAAACTGGACATGTCCAAGGAAGCTTGTCACCTTCTTGCCCCTTATGAGGTTCTGTAATTCTCTCCTTTTTCTGCATAATCAGCAACTGGAAATATTTAAGAGAAAGCATGTTTTTCAGCATAGAGTTACAACAACTTGTGTGTGAAACCTTTGGTGTTTAGGGAGGTACAAAGATATTGGAACTTGTCATGGAAGTTGTCAGTATCTCAGAAATGGAGTTGGCAGTTCATCAGGAGGCTAAAAGGCAAAATGCTATCCATGCTGTTTGAAGAGCAAGTTTTCAAGCTTCAACAAATACTTGCATCTTGTACAAGCTGATAGAGGGCGTGTTCAAAGCTGCTTGGCACAACGTGCAGTGGGAAGAAGCCCAGCTGACACTGTGCTGTGTTGTGCTATCTGACATACTGCAAACAATAATAAGGGCATCATAGACTGCTTTGGGTTAAAAACTCATCTTGTTCCACCCCCTGCCATGAGCAGCGGCACCTTCCACTAGAACGGGTTGCTCCAAACTCTAACCTGGCATTGAACACTTCGAGGAATGGGCCAACCACAGCTGCTCTGGGCCACCTGTACCAGGGCCTCAGCACCCTCACAGCCAAGAATTCCTTCCCAAAATCCCATCTAACCCTGCCCTCTGGCAGTGGGAAGCCATTCCCCTTTGTTCTGTCACTCCAGGCTCTTGTCCCCAGTCCCTCTCCAGCTCTCTTGGAGCCCCTTTAGGCACTGCAAGGGGCTATGAAGTCTCCCTGGAGCCTTTTTTTCTCCAGGCTGAACACCTTCAGCTGTCCCAGCCTGGACGCAGAGCTGAGGGGCTCCAGCCCTGTGAGCCTCTCTGTGACTTCCTCTGGACTTGCTCTGACAGCTTCACGTCCTCCTGATGTTGGGTTCCCCAGGGTGGGAGGCAGCTCTTCGGGTGGGGGTCTCACCTGACTGGGGCAGAGGGGCAGAATCCTCCCCCTTTCCCTTCCCTGCTTTAGATGGTGGGGGGTCAGCCCAGTGTTCGGGGGTGTGTTCTGGGCTGCAGATGCAAGTTTATGTTGAACTTCTCATCTACCAACATCCCCAGAGCTGCTCTCAATCCATTCTGTGTCTATCCTTTGTTGTGGCTTTCAGGATTTTGGCATATGAAGCGTGGATGATGTTTTTTCTTCACTAGGACTACTCTAGCAGTTCTGAATCTAAATGAGCTATAATAGATACCTGCTGTTTAAAATTAATCAAAGCCTAATTTTTCTCACATGATCAAGTCCCTGATGTGCTTTTCTCTGTTAGTTCTGTGATACCATTTTGACTGGCACTGAGGACTAAAAATGTTTCTTTTTCCTAATTCTCAAATTACTTGCAGGTGGTGCTTCCAGTGTGTGTGTGCAGGTTGGTTTTATTTTCACTTTTTGTTTTTAATAAAGCCAGGAGAGCAGAACTTGGTTTTCTTGATGGAAATACTCAGGCAACTAACTTCATTTTTCCTCTGAAGTTATATATGTTTTGTGGCTAACCTGGTGGATGATGAAAAGCATTGTGAAGTTAGGGAGTTAGGAAATATTTTTTTAAATGTCTGCATCTTAACATTTCTTTAGAGCCCTGTGTGTAGGGGCAGCAGGAAGCACAGTGCTGGTGGTCACTGCCTCCAGTCCCATAGTAGTAAGTGTGTTTATATATCCTGGTAACCAGAGAGATGATGAATAAAAGTAGTTCAGGTATCAATTAAGTATTTCACCAAGTTCCATTCACAGTAGATTTTTTGGCTGAGCTCAACTGACTGCCTGCATTCTGCATCAACACCTCTACAGTGCCACAGTATGCTCAGCTTGGCTGAGCATCATCCATAATCAGTTTTGTATGTGATCTGTTTTATTTATTTAAGAAATAAGTACCACTTAAGCTCAAAATGAATGTTTAGATGATGCTATATACAATATCAGATGAATCTCTAAAACACAGATTTTGCATATTTGCTCTGTATTCTGCACAACTTGGGCCTCCCAGTTACAGTGCAAAGGCTGATTAAAGTCTGGGTTCTTTGGTTTTGGCTTTTCTAGAGCAAGGGGATTGCTCTTATCCTGGTTGTCCAGGATAGCAGGAATCTTAGCTGTGGGATTGAATGATCTCTAAACACAGAAAATCAGCCAATGTATTTAATTCTGTATTTTGTGATCTGTTGGTCTGTTTGAAAAAGAAAAGCATCAGTAACAGAATATAGATATAAATCACATCAGAAATACTTTAAATATCAACTACACCCAACTTCTTCAAAGAGGACTTAATGTAATAAAAACTTTATTGTAGTTCAAATCTGAGTAATAATAGAAAAATACTTCCCTGTGCTTTCTGAATTAAAATCTTAATTTTTAACTCAGTAATTAGGCAGTAGGCTTCTGGAGGGAATACCTGGTTGTTAACACGTCCTCATCACCCAGGTCCCATGGCTGTCAGTGTTTAAGAGAAATTTGGACAGCATCCCGAATAATTTTAACTTTCGGTGAGTCCTGATGTGGTCAGGCAGGTGGACTAGAAGGTTGTTGTAGGTTCCCTACCCAGGTAAAGTATTCTATTATATTCTTCTTCTGAAAGCCTTAGAAAAATCAAGTTTCAGTTTTCTTTGTGTATTAATCTTGCTTCCAATATCTATGTCAGTGCCCACTAGCTATGCCTGACACACAGGTTGGTCTGGCTCTGAACCCATGGCCTGGTTTTGCTCATCAGTGGAGTATCTGCACACCTTGAGGGATGTGTTATCTTCCGTGGCCGTTGTGTCCCTCCTCCGTCTGTTGCTCTTTGGGAACAGCCTGGCTCAGTACTTCCCGCTCTGCTTAAACACATTGCTCCAAGTTTAGACTGCTCAGCACTGGCTGCATGCCTGCATGTTTGAAAAATGCAGGCAAGGCTCCTGCTGGGATTTGGGATCATGTCTCCCTCCACCTGTCTGTGCCAGGCTCCTGTGGATGCCCAGAGGCTGGGGCTGAGCTGGGTTCAGGGGAATCTGGGCAGCTGGAGAGAGTCTCGAGCATTCAGCCCCTGAGGTGGGAAGCCTGCTGAAGAGCAACTCATACTTGGCTGTTTTTGTGTTTTACCTAGTGTTCAGGCCTGCCTTAAATACCACATGTCCTGAGGAAGCAGAGCTGCAGAATAGTTCTGCAATTGGCTGCAGTTGTTCTCTTCTCCAGGTTCTCTTGATTCTTTTTTAATTGTTTCCAAACCCACGCTGCTCTATCTGTATGATTTACATCTTGGTGTAATTGAAAGAACACATTAACAGCTGCCTGACTTGCTGTGACACCCAGGATTTTAATAATTCATTGTTAGAACGGAATCTTTGCACTGAACCTGGGTGAAAGTTAACGACTATAACTATACTATAGAGTCTGTCAATTGTCAATCCATGTTGTCTCTTAGTAGGGCTTTTGGTCTTACAGACCAAAAATAGTCTGCTAGAGCTCAAGGAGTGTTTGGATAATGCAATCAGGCATGTGGTAAAATTTTGGAGTTGACCTGTTCTGGGCCAGGAGTTGGACTTAGTGATTTTTGTAGGATCAAGTTTGGCCCTCAGTGTATTTGGAGTCAAGCACAAGCCCAAAGCTATTGCAGGAACAGAGGAGCATGTGGCTTGTCCAAACCTGGTTGTCAGTGGAAATATTTTGAACTATACTCATTCACATTTTGATATTAATGTTTTTTTGGTTTAAACAGAGAAATAGAACTGTTTAGACTTTTATTGCAAGTGACCACTAGAACAAGTGCTTTTCTTAGGTGAAGAAGGAATTGTATAAAATACATAAATAAAGTTTCAAACTTGAGATTGCATGAACTATACATGTTTTGGGTTTGTTGAAGGTTTTTTATTATCATTCCAAGACCTAAATAACTTTTTTCTCTTTTCTCTAGGGATTTAAGTCATAATCATTTATTATCATCCAATTGGAGCATTGATTTGTCTGTCCATACTCTCCAAGAAGTGTAAGTTGTTTTTTATGAGAATAAAGTCTAAAGATATCCTACCTAATTCTAATTACGTTTTACTGCATGTCAAGATACCTGGTCTGACTTGCAGAAGTATTCAGTGCAAGTTAATTAAAAAGGGATGCTCCATGTTGGCAGCACATTTTATATAGAAAACTGTTCTGTCATGAGCAGAAATCTTTCCCATGGAAGATCAGAAGACCAATATTTTTAAAGAGAAATGAGGAGTAGTTGCTTTGGCTATAGCTGATTTTAAATGAAGGAGAAGTAATAGTATCCATGAAAATGAGAAAAGCTAGCATGTTTCACTGTTCAAATTATTAGTATTTAAGCTCTTGGGAAATCTTTTTGGTCAACTACTAAGTATTAATAATACAGTAAAATTATTAAATGCATTGGTTTGAATTATTTCTACTGTGTACAGAAGGATTTTTCTCCTTTTTGAAGTGTCAATAATTTTTTTTGCCCTCTATTAAGGAAAATGAATTACAATGAGCTAAGTGAAATTCCGTATTTTGGAGAAACAACTTCCAATATAACTCTTCTCTCATTGTAAGTAATAGCTCATCTGCTTTTTTCTTGTTTAACAAGTGGGAGAACCATGTTAGAGTTCTGCTATCAAATTGTAGGAAAACATCATCTTTTTTCTTGAAATACTGCTCATGTAAAGAGCATCAGGGAATATGTAATCACTCTTTAAAAGAAATACAAGTCAGACAATGAAGTCACCCTAATTACCAATAGAAAGCAGTCAGCCAAGGCAGGCAGTTTTGAAGGGGTGGGATTCAGTCCAGGAATGACACTTCCACAAGAGCCAGCTCAGCTAGAGGCCTCAGAATTTGAATCTGTTCATGTGTCACAGTGGCAAATGGCTCTTGGATTTGCAGAACTGCTTTAGGAATTAACGTTTTTGGAAGCATGTCCCATTCATGAAGCTCACTAGTACTGTTGATGTACAGAATGCTGTTGCTGTTTCAGCTGTGTAACTGGAAGGTGAGATATGTGATAATCATATTTATTGCTGATCTTTTTCAGGGTGCACAATACCATTCCAGAAATAAATGCTGAGCAACTCCAGGTCTACCTTTCATTGGAAAATCTAGATCTTAGTTCTAATCTTATCTCAGAAATTAAAGCCTCTTCCTTTCCACGAATGCAACTGAAGTACCTGTAAGTATGAGTGATCTACTGTCTCTGGCATTCCTGGCTCTACAATTATAACGTTGGAGACGTCATTTCCTCTTAAATGAGTGTCTTAAAGTCAGCATCATTACACTGCTTTGAACTGGTAGGAGTGCTTAATGGAGCTACAGATGTCCTTGAAATAAAATAGTTTTCTAACTAATCTGTATTGTATTTTCCCAAATAACATGGAAAACAACAGTTGCTGTTGTCAGAATGCAGATACGTAAGCCATCAGAGACAGGGTATAATCTCTGCCCTGTTTGAGTTGGTCGCTGTGGACATTGTGTTAACCACTTCTAACTGAAACATGGACGTGCAGTAAAAATCAGCTCCTCACACTGATTCCTTTGGGGAAAAGGATTTAGCTTGTTATCCCAGAATTCAGATTCCTCATGTGACTTCAGAAGAGTCTTGGGTTCTGTTAATCAGTGGTTGCTCTGAGTTGCTTGTGCTATTGTGTTCATCAAATTCTCTGTGTTCTGAAAGGCTTTTTTCCTTCTTCTTTCCTTCCTTAGGAATCTGAGTAACAACAGAATAACTACTCTAGAAGCAGGTTGCCTTGATAACTTATCTAGCTCGCTAATGGTGATAAAACTCAACAGAAATAGGATTAGTATGATTCCACCAAAGATCTTCAGATTACCTCATGTGCAGTTTCTGTAAGTAATAGTCTTGAAAACATCAAAACAACATTTACTGTTGAGCTGTTAATCTCAACATGTTCTTGGCTTTCACACAGTGGTGCTTGTTGCAAAGTGTCTTAATATTTGAATGTCATCTTTATAAAAGGGAACTGAAAAGGAACCGGATTAAAATAGTGGAAAGTCTGACATTCCAAGGACTGGAATCCTTAAAATCCTTGAAAATGCAGCGCAATGGGATAAGCAGACTAATGGATGGAGCGTTCTTTGGCCTGGGTAATATAGAGGAATTGTGAGTATGCCTGGTTGTGGAATTTTTTTAGCAAAAAGAAAATGGCTCTGGAGAGTTGTGTCCTGTGTGCATCTAGGCTATGCTGAGATATTGATGAAATCATAGGAAAAGAGTATTTTCACATTATTTTTATGTCATGTCTGGTTACTTTAGAAGTAGAAGGATGCAATTCCCTATTCCTCGAAGTGTTCAAGGCCAGGTGGAATAAGGCTGAATGGGTTGAATAGAGCAAGCTGGTCTACTGGAAGGTGTCCCTTCCCATGGCAGGGAGTTGGAATTGGATGATCTTTGAGGTCTCTTCCAACACAAACCAGTCTTGTGATTCCTTATATTGGTCCTCTTTCCAACTTCTTCCAACATGGCGATCAAGAATGTTTGCCTCTCTAGTTGCTTTTTACTGGTTTTCATTTGCAGTCCCCATAACATGGGATTGTTCTTTCCTCTTTGACAGTGTGAACACAAGGATGTATGATGTGATGTTAGCAAAAGACTTCTTTTTTTAAAAAGTTATTTTTGAGAATGGAGATTATAGTTTTGTTTCTGCTACTGAATCCCTGAAGCTGGTTACTCGGTTGAGTTACTCAGTTCTTCATATACCTTAGTTCATCTTTTGAATTTCAATAGAATTGAAAGAATCATGCATTTTGTGTTGTCTAAGCCTTAAAGTCAGTAAATCATTTTGAGATCCACAAGGCGAAATTTTGTAAGTAGATGTTTCATTGATTATCTATTTGGCGAATGTTTTTTCTGTCTAATTCATTAGAGAACTGGAACACAATAACTTAACAGAAGTAAACAAAGGCTGGCTGTATGGGCTGCGGACATTGCAACAACTCTATGTTAGCCAGAATGCCATTACCAGGATCAGCCCAGATGCATGGGAATTCTGCCAAAGACTTGCTGAGCTGTAAGTCCTGGGCTGCTATTTATTGGGGATTTTTGGAATGTTGCAATGATTGATTGGCCAGGATGAATTACCAAAGGAAGTACTCCCATTTCCTTGCTAGGCCCATGGCAATGATGTATTTTAATTATAAGTATTCTGTTAGAGAAATTAGAACACAATAGTTCATCAAGTCAGATAGTATCTTAATAATTAATCCCCCTGCTTGCCTTTAAAGTGTGTGTTGAATGTTTCCAGAGACTTGTCATACAACCAGCTCACTCGCCTCAAGGAATCTGCCTTTGTGGGACTTGGCTTATTGGAGAAGCTAAACCTGGGTGACAATCGCATTAATCACATTGCTGATGGTGTCTTTAGAGGTCTGACAAATCTTCAAACCTTGTAAGTACAGAAAGCTTCAAACAGAAATTTCAGTTTAATGCAATTTTAGTTTAAGTGGAGCTTTTGAAAGTAGAGATAATAGATTTATGACACTGTGGAAGCCTGAGATCATTGTTGGTTCTGTTCTGCCTACAGGATAATGTTTTGGCTTGCTAAGATGACAAAATTCCAGCCCAGCTAAAACAAACTAACCGCTCAATTTTAGAGGTGGTAAGAAACAGTGGCTTAGTGACACTGAGTGCTCAGATGTGTGTCCTGCCAGTTCTGAGAGGTGTGGGTACTTTGTGTATCCAGTTGTGGAGCAAATAGCCTGGAGCTCTTCATTCTAGAGGATTTCCTTAGGTTTGGAACCTCAGAAACCAAGGACTGAACTCTTTTGTGTTGTAGGTGGTGTGGTTTAGCCCATCCTGCTCATGTGCTGACCTCACAAATGTAACAGGGGGTGTATAGAGTTGCTTCTTCCTGTTGAAGGCACAGCTTTGCACTTGCCAGGACCTTCTGTGGCAGATCTTGGATATTTCTGAAAAAACCCAGTTCTGTTCCAAGTAGATCTGAACAGTTGTAATTATCCTAAACAACAGTACTCGAGAAAGGAGTGAAAATTTATAACCCCTCTGTCACGTCATTAAATAAGCAAACTCACCAGAGAGATTTATGAAAGCAGTCATATTCTGTTAACCTTAATGCAACCTTTTAATGAAATAATTAAACCTAATTTCTTAGGTTTAGAGTAGCATGAAAAAGAACAGGAGCAGATTAATTAGTAGGTTTTCCTGGGCTCTCAGGGGTGTCAACAGCGAGGGCCTGGCCCTTTACTTCGGGATTGGAATGTGCAGGATGGAGAGCAGTGGTGATTAACAAGGCTCCAAGCATTAGTGCCCAGCCAGGCATGAGGAGCCAACTCCTCTCTCACATAATGAGGGGCTTTCCTTTTGGGCTGCTCACTTGTTTTGCTGAGTGGTCTGCGTAGTAGAGTGTGAAAAAACTTGAAAAAACAAGAGATATGGTGTGGTTTTGGTTCCATTGTTGGTTGTGTGCTGGTTGTTTGGTGGGGCTGGTGTATATATTTCTGTGTGTTCAGCTCCTGCCACGCTGCAGTGTAGAAGAATGCACTGTAAAACTGTACATGAACTGCAAGTTAGGATTACAGATGTATTTAAGAATAGCACTGAAGTTTTGAAGTTTTACGTATTATCGCATTATTTACTTCATAATATTGTGAGCAGTTTGACATTTGTATTCTCCAGCACTCACAGTCTAATATTCTGAAACAGATCTTGAGATGTGTTTTAAATCACAAGAATTAGCAACTTGGAAATAAAATTGGCATATTATTCATATAGTCATTATTAGCTCAGCACCATGTTGGGTACCTTAGCTTGAATAATTTTCAGAGGAAAAGATTTAATTTGAGCAAGTTTCAAGGCCATATTTATTCAGACCTTGTGATGCATGAAATATGAAATTCTTTTCTTTTTGTCCTTAACTTGGAAGTGTGTAAATACAAGTGTGTGGAAGTGACTGCTGTGTGTGATTTTAAAAAGACTTCTGTATTTCAAAGTAAGGAAAGTAAGAAAATTGTTTGTTACCGCTGGTGTTATCCTGAAGGTTGATCCCAGTCTCTTCTACAATGGTGTTCTACACAGTTTACAGTCTCACATAATGGGAAAGTAGATACTTCATTTTCCCCTTATTAGCACAGGGAAAGAGGTATTTATATGAGTGATATATGCAGTTGCCTGTGTATGCAGTCTGTGAGTTGACTCGTTTGGATGTTTCATCTAGCTATTGCATAGAATATCTGGTAAAACACAGGGCTGACTTTTTATTAGCGTGATTTCCTTTAAATACACTCCTCTCTCTGTGCATGGTGGTATCAAAACAGATGTTCTTGGCTCAGTCCGTGCCATTCAGGCTAAAAATGCAAGTGAATTTATTTCATCTTCTTTCTGAAGAGCATTTAATCCTCTCCTAACTGTACTGCTCTATCGCTTTTGCTGTTTAGACCTCTCTTCTCCATGAGGGGCTGAAGTGCTGTGCTGAGGTCAGTCAGAAATCCCATTAGCTGATAAAGAGATTTGTGAGCAGAATATCAACTTCATTTTGAAAATCCACCATGGTGTGCCTGGCAGGCCTACACTGTAACCTGGGCGTTATCCCTTAATATGCTAATGCTGGTATAAGCCTGTTACTTGTGAAGATTAATGCTGCTGGTGTATTGGTTAATTCCCTTACATGAACCAACTTGTTTCAGGAGCCTCTCCCAGCTCCTGGCAAATAGCTCATCACATGAAAAGTGCTGGTCAGACTGGGGCTTTCCTTAAATGCCACATCAAGAGGTTGTGCTGCAGAATTTGTTTGTGGTGCTGACTGCAGCACTTACCATGAAGTGGTAAGTTTTGCCCCTTTTGCCCCTCTGAAGTGAGAAATTCATCTCCTGACAAGCTTAAAAGATTTGTAAAAGATATGAGACTTTGCAGGTGATGCTGCCAGAGCCCCATACCTGACATGTCTTCCCCAGCTCACCACTAGCCCTGGTCACGAAGATTTTCCAAGGCTTGTTTCTAAGAAATGTCTTCTCCTGCAGGGACTTGCGAAACAATGAGATCTCCTGGGCCATAGAAGATGCAAATGAAGCTTTTGTGGGACTCAGCAGGCTGGATAAACTGTATGTATTACAAATTAAGGGGACAACAGCACTTCCCAGGCATGCAGGGAGGGAGAGTGCAAAATACTAAGTACTTGTAAATCAATGACACAGCCTTTTCATAGTGTTCCACAACCTCTTGATGTAGTCCTAGGTTCCTTGTTCAGGAGCATCAGATCCAGGTAGCACTGCATTTCCTTACAGCACAAATTTGGTGAGATTAAGCATAAGTGTATATGCATTTATTATTGAATGCCTCCCTTCCTCTGTGTAATGATTATCATTTTTTGTGCTACTTTGGTTTAGGTAAAAGTTACTATTTATCAAAAAAAAAAACAACCCCAAAACACAAAGTATTTTTGAGTAAATTTGAAACACCACTGCATTAACAAATTTCTTGATACTTAGACTGTGCACTTTTCATCCAGTACCATGTGCTTTGTAGGAAGCTCAATCCTGTGTAGTTATAAATGTTGCTTATAACAAATAGCTCGATATGAGGGTGCAGTCCAGGAAGTTGTGTGGTGGTAGCAGGTTGGTATTAGGAAGTTACTGCTTCACTCCTAAGTTCTACTTATTGCTATTTCATCCTCCTGACTTAAATTATCTTCTGACACATTTCTAGCCCAAAACTCTTAA
This sequence comes from Toxostoma redivivum, assembly GCA_013397375.1. Taxonomy (NCBI): domain Eukaryota; kingdom Metazoa; phylum Chordata; class Aves; order Passeriformes; family Mimidae; genus Toxostoma; species Toxostoma redivivum. Next base: position 1,084,934 of record VXBI01009823.1, read on the forward strand.
GTTGAAAATAGAAATGAAGCCCTGTTCTCGGGAAAATTAGTTGAGCCTTTAAGCTAAAAAAATTAGTATTTAGTCCTGTGTCTCAGCTAGAATTAGGAAAAAAATGTAGTTAAGCATCATAGGGAACTTATTTTGGGTCTTGTTTGTGAACTCATATTGACATTCAGACTGGTTTCTGGGCCTTTATTTTCAGAATCTTGCAAGGAAACCAAATTAAGTCAATTACCAAAAAAGCATTCTCTGGTCTTGAAGGACTTGAACATCTGTAAGTATTTGAATTTGTTGAACTCCTAATTTGTCAACTTCAGTCTTGTGTTCTCTGTGAGATTTTTAAGAATTTAACTGAAGGCAGCATATGAAATCACACTGACTCATTAATGTGCTCTTTGCTTAACTTACAGAGATTTAAGCAACAATGCAATAATGTCCATCCAAGAAAATGCCTTTGCCCAGGCTCACCTGAAGGAGCTGTAAGTTCATGACAATTATTTAGAGATTCTTTACAAGCCCTACCTTGGAAAGAATTTTTCAGCCATTGTAGGCTTGTTTGAAGTTGTCTGAAGTATTTCTACTTTCATCACGAAATATTTGCAGCAATGCTGGTAAATTATCAACTCAAAGTTGGTAGCAGTATATTTAGATTGAAGGTTTGATAAAATCTTCACCTGCATTTCTGTAGTTGCAATTAGTAGGAGTTAACTTTTTCTTGCATTACTGAACCATTAAGCTTTTCCTATCCTATGATTTTGCAGCAAGCTCAGCACTGCATGTAGGCAGTGAACAAAACAAATAATTCATCAGTAATCTCTCAGGGGGATTAGCAATTAGTTTTTTCTTCCTATTTTGGGGGGCTAGGGAAAGGCTTTAAAATTCACAGCTAGACAAGATTTTGTATATGCTCAGCAGATGTTTAAGCTGATAGGGTCTCTTGTGTTCTTCAGACAGCTGAAGTAATATAATGTGACGTGACCTTCACACCCAAGAGTAATCCTACTGTAATGCAGTCCTTTCTGTGAGATAAAGTCTCTTGACTGTTGTAATCTGGTCTAAAACTGTTATTCCATTAGTTAACCTTGGCCAGATGGACTTAGTCTGCAAGATCTGCCGTTGTGAGGAGACAATTTCAGGTGTTAAAGACTTTTGTTGCCTTCTCTGATGTATTTTAAAAGTGATGAGTCATTGATATGTACAGGCAAAGAGCAGGATGGAATCTTGGCTTGTTTGGTGCCTCTTTTCTGCCACGGCTGGCTTCATCTTAGGGCAAATCACTTCTTGTTAAATGCTGGACTGTCTCAAGTCAGTCATACTCATACTTGGAGTATGGTAAACAAAACTCAGCCCCCCAGTGTGATGAAGGTGGTTCAGAGGTGGTATCTGGCGCTCCAGAGAATGAGTAATAATACTTAGGAAATTGTAAAAGCAGGTGGTGGGAAAGAAGAGACCCATCATTGTTTCCTGCTGGTAGATTTTCTGCGGAGCAGAGAAAATGAGCTGCAGTTGATACCTGTATGAAACAAATCACTTTTGGCCTTAAATATTTATCAGCTGGCATTAAAATGAGAGTTGAGGCTTCTGCTCATTTCATAATGGCAGTTGTGTTAAGTTTGAAACATAGAGCAGCTCTGCAATGTTATGTTCTTTTCAATTGCTTTAAAAAGGGGTGAGATAATTGTAAAGACAGGCTTAGTGGTTTTGGGATTATTTTTTTAGAAGTCGAAACTCTGAGTTTATATTCTCCAGGATTAAAATGAAATGAAAGGTTTTAATGCTGACATAGAGGGATTGATTCTAGCATAAATACTCATACATATAAAATAATACTGTAAAGTTGATATTTCTGTATGTGTATGCTTTAAGTTGCATTGCTGCGTGAAATCACACATATGCATGTAAAATAAATTTCACTCACCCTTTGTTTTTCCCTGTTTCTGCAGAGTGCTGAACACAAGCAGTTTGCTTTGTGATTGCCAGTTGAAATGGCTCCCCCAGTGGCTCAGTGAGAGCCGTTTGCTGCAGGCTGTCAGTGTCAGCTGTGCTCACCCTGAGTGGTTGGCCGGACAAAGCCTTCTCAGTGTGGACCCTGATGACTTCGTTTGTGGTTTGTATTTTTAGTGACTTTTGTTACAGAAGCATGGTAACACAAGTCTTGTAGCTGAAATCAAGCTGTAGTGCTGGGGAGGTACTTGGTCCTGGCTGTGGTCCCCATGTGGGCCCATGTACATCACAGAGTCTGCTGTGACTTTGGGGTTTAATTCTGCGTCTCTTTGCTCCGTTTTGTGGTGTTTGAGCACCGAAGATAGCCTGAGGGAGTAGTGCTGTTGGACGTTGTTTTTTATTTAGCTTACTAATAAAAATGGATTATGCTTCCATTCTCCCTGCTTATGGCTACCTCTAGCTTTGTAAGGTCTGTTTGACACTTTCTTCCTGGTTCTTGCCCATACCAGCAGAATATCACAGAATCTTAAAATAGGTTGGGTTGGAGGGGCCTTAAAGATCATCCAGTTCCACCCCGTGCCATGGACAGGGACACATTCCACGAGGTTGCTCCAAGCCCTGGCCAATCTGGCCATGAGCTCTTCCAGGAATGGGGCAGTCACAGGTTCTCTGGGCAAAAATTTAGAGTACTGGCACATTTTCTGGTGCTCCATATCTGTGATGTTTATGGTGGTCTCACACTCTTTGCCCAGAGTCTGGGTGAAGTCTCTGGCAGGTTTGGAATTAGTCTGATGTTTCCTTTTCCTGGTGAGCAATCTTATAACAGTTATTTTTGTATATGCAATTCTTTCATTGCTTTGGTGGCAAAGGCTACAGTAATAATCATGTAGGTGTACGTACCCACTTCTGCACTCCAGTGCCACCAGGGTGGGTGTCTATGAGAGTGTCTGCTGAAATAATGGATATGGAAATCAGTTTCATCCAGTGGGATGAGATAGCAAACTGCCAGCTTGTTATGCTTTGTGCTTGTTGAACTTCAAGGCTTTTCAGGATATTTAAACTATCTGAAAGTAAGTCTCAGTCCTTCATAAAAGGGCCTGGCTCTTCAACTGAGCAAGATTTTTGAGTTTGATCTAAATATAGCAAGTTTCAGACAGTTGCACAAAAGGCAGGGCTGCTTAGCACTGCACTTCCACACTGATTGTATTCAATGCTGATTCTTCTGCCTCCTTCACAGCTTGATTTCCAGCTCAAAGCAGCTGAATTTATCAAGCAGGACCTCTGTTCCCAAAGTTTTGGCTATGCTTACATTGTCTTTTGAGTGAGTTTAAGTGGAAAGTAGCTAATCTTGGTGCTTTTCTTTTCAGATAATTTCCCTAAGCCGCAGATCAGAGTGCACCCCGAGAGCACGGTGGCCCTGCGAGGCACGAATGTGACGCTGATGTGCAGTGCTGTGAGCAGCAGTGATTCCCCCATGGCCACGGCCTGGCGCAAGGACAGCGAGCTCCTCTATGATGCAGAGGTTGAGAATTTTGCCAGGTACCAGCAGCAAAGTGGGGAGGTGCTGGAATACACCACTATCCTGCACCTCTTCAATGTGAATTTCACTGATGAGGGGAAATACCAGTGCATTGTCACCAATCACTTTGGCTCCAATTATTCCAACAAAGCCAAGCTGACTGTCAATGGTAAGTAATCATGGTAAAAAAGGAGAAACACTCTGAACCTAAAACTTAAAGTCCCTAAAAGTCTATTTTTCACTAAAGCTGGCCCAAAATAGTTGCAAACATCAGTGGGATTTAGAAGTATCACACATCATTTTATAAAGCTGGAAATAAGTGATTTTTTTTTTTGTTGATGAAAAGCCTCTATTCCCTTTTTGAAAGTGACAATTATCTCCTTTGTTTTATTAGAACACAATTAGTTGTTCATCTAGTTAATTGCAGGTGGAATTCTTTAGACCAAAAGCTCCCTCCACTGTCTTCTCCGAACTCAGCACCTTTCCCATATATTTGTAAAACTGGGGAAGACTCATCTGTGAGTGGTAATAACCCTGTGGTAAAAACCCTGAAAAGTCAAAAGTAAAGTATTTTTTTTACTTTTAGCCATCATGATTATTTTTATTTTGAGGGAAGAGGAGGTAAGGAGACAATGTTCACAGCAGTCAGCAGACTACTGATCTTCACAGTACCTCAGAGCAGGGATGATGAGATGGAAGCTTACCTTCCCTTTTACCAGGGAATGAGAATGTGGCAAAGACTTTTCTCTGGATTCTTCCCATGAGAAATCATCACCGTCACGTAATCTTAGAGGAACTTAATGGCTTTACACTGAAATAAGAGTAGGTTTACATTGGATATTGGGAAGAAATTTCCCCCTCTGAGAGTGGCAAGGCTATGGCACAGGTTGCCTAGAGCAGCTGTGGCTGCCCCATCCCTGTTAAATGTTCAAGGCCAGGCTGGATGGGGCTTGGAGCAACCTGGGAGAGTGGAAGGTGTCCTTGCCTGTGGGCATGTATTGTCTTAAGGGTTCCTTCCAACCCAAAGCATTCCATGATTCTATGAACACTGTAGATACTGTATTTAAATTATGGGATGACAGCTCTTGGAAATAACCACTGAAAATTTGTGCAGTTCTTCAGAAGAATCTGTTCCTCTCTCTTACGGAATGTTTCAGATATGTTTTCAAATTTTTTCTCTGCTGTGGAGCTTTTGCTGCATTTTACCTGATGCTGAAAATGCTGCATTGATGTCCCCTTTGATCCAGAGCTCCCTTCCTTCCTGAAAACTCCCATGGATCTCACTATCCGCACCGGGGCAATGGCCCGGCTGGAGTGTGCTGCCGAGGGCCACCCCCCACCACAGATCTCCTGGCAGAAAGATGGTGGCACAGACTTCCCTGCTGCAAGAGAGAGGAGGATGCACGTCATGCCTGAGGATGATGTGTTCTTCATTGCAAACGTGAAGATGGAGGACATGGGCATCTACAGCTGCATGGCCCAGAACATTGCAGGGGGACTCTCAGCCAATGCTACCCTGACTGTGCTGGGTAAGTGTGGCCGGCCTGTGCTGGCAGATGGATCCCTGCAATCCGCAGTGCAGGTGTAGCTTAGCTACAAGTAGCAAGTTGAAATGGTGGAGAATGAAGTTAAAATGCAAAGAGCAATACAAACACTGGTGTGATGTTTACACAGTGAAGCTCTAGAAGCTGAGTTGCAGAGCTGCCTGGTGGAGTTGGAGTTAGTGTGATCTTTGCAGGGAGCTGAGAGGTATATCTTAGTCCAGCAGTGTAGATTAGACAAGCAATTTGTGTTGCCTTAGAGCAAATTTAGTCACAGGTAACAAACTTGCCAGGAAGAAGACCAGGGAGATCTTGGGATGCATGAGAGGGCATTGCCAGCAGGTCAGAGAGGTGATCCTGCCCCTCTGCTCAGCCCTAGTGAGGCACATCTGGAATGCTGTGTCCAGTTCTGGGCTCCTCAGGACAAGAGGAATGCAGAGTTCCTGGAGCAAGTCCAGCAGAGGCTGTCCCCTGATGAAGGGACTGAAGCATCACTCTCATGGGGAAATGGTGAATGATTTGACTTGATAATCATAGGCCTTTTCCAACCTAAATGATTTCACGATTCTATGAAAAGGCTGAGAAAACTGGGCTTGTTCAACCTTGAGAAAAGACAGCTGAGAGGGGCCCTCATCAATGTGTGTCCTTGTCTGCAGGGAGGGGTCAGAGGGTGCCCCTGGCTATGCTTGGTGATGCTCAGCAAAGGGACAAGAGGCCATGGGCAGAAACTGATGCACATCAAGTTCTGCATGAATGTGAGGAAGAGCAGGCTGCCCAGAGAGGAGAGTGTGGAGTCTCCCTCACTGGAGACGTTCCAGAACCGTCTGATTGCAGTCCTGTGCTGTGTACTCTGGGATGACCCTACTTGAGCAGGGAGGTAGGACCAGATGCCCTGCTATGGCCCTTCCAGGCTGACCCATCCTGTGAACTACGCTGAGTAATAGTGGAAGGTCAGTTCCTTCCAGAGTGCAGCATTTTTTTAAGACGCTGACTTTTAACATCATGGCCAAATTTAAAATGGACTGCCACAAGTTTCCCAAAGCAACTGTGGCTGCCCCATCCCTGAAAGTGGTTGAGATGCTTGGATGGGGCTTGGAGCAACCTGGTCTAGTGGAAGGTGTCCCTGTCTATGGCAGGAGATGAGACAGGATGATCTTTAAGCTCCCTTCCAACCTAAACCATTATAGGATTCCATGATTCTTTGAAGTTCTCTTACAATTCCACTTTTTGTCCCAGAAACTCCTTCCTTCATGAGGCCCCTGGAAGACAGGACAGTGACCCGAGGTGAAACTGCTGTCCTGCAGTGCATAGCTGGTGGCAGTCCTGCCCCTCGCCTCAACTGGACCAAGGATGATGGTCCCTTGACAGTCACCGAGCGGCATTTCTTCGCTGCAGCAAACCAGCTCCTCATCATAGTGGATGCAGGACTGGAGGATGCTGGGAAGTACACATGCATCATGTCCAACACACTGGGCACTGAGCGTGGCCATATTTACCTAAATGTCTTGGCTTCCCCCAACTGTGACTCTTCGCAGAGTGCCATTGTCCATGAGGAGGATGGCTGGACAACAGTAGGGATCGTGATTATTGTTGTTGTGTGTTGTGTGGTGGGAACGTCCTTGGTGTGGGTTATCGTCATCTATCACATGAGGAGGAAGAATGAAGATTACAGCATCACTAACACAGGTTAAGTGTAAAATCAGCAGTCTCTGGTCCTGTTTTTAATCCAAAACACTTGAAATTTCTGGATTTGTTACAAATGGATAAGATTAAAGAACTGAAGATTTCCTTCTAAAATCCCTCCAGGGATTTGCTCAAATTCCTCCATTTTAGAGGTTCTTGTAAATACCAGAAGTGTGCTAATTCTATTCCTTATACACTAGATTTGTCCTACATTGAGGGAAAGCAGTAAAGTTTGGAAGTAAATATTTGAATAAATTTAGAAATGTTTTCAGGGCCTGGAATAATAGATGTAAATTTTCTTTCTGGCCCTGTCAGCTTTGAACTGGCCATCTAGGTTTGTAATTACTGAGGTAGAAAAAAGATACCTACATGCAAGTTGAAATTCTGGATATTCTTGTTAACGTGGGGAGTAGGTCTGATAATACCTTGAAATCCTCACACTGTTTAATGTCAGTGTTATTTCTGCCTTGCAGAGGAGATGAACCTACCTGCTGACATTCCCAGCTACCTCTCCTCCCAAGGAACACTGTCTGAGCCTCAGGAAGGCTACAGTAACCTGGAGGCAGGGAGCCATCAGCAGCTGATGCCTCCAGCTGGCAGCTACATGCACAAAGGCACGGATGGTAAGCAGAGCCCTCAGGTGTGTTGCCAGTGCACAGTCTCATCCTCACAGCTTAAGTGTCAAGGTAGATCTTTATCCTATTTCTTTCCTTTGGCATCTCGAGAGCCTAGGAAGAAGAGTGGAAATAGATTTTGCTTGGAAGATGACTATCTCTGCCTCCTGTCCTTGGTAGAAAATTCCTGCTTGTGCCAGGCATCTGGTTGGCTTGTTACAGCTACCTTGTCATAACTAAGGGCTCTGCACTATTTCCCTACCTTGTTTGGACAATTTTCTAGAGGTTTGTGTCATTGAGCTTACAGAGATGCTTTCTTAGCCATCAAAATGCTAAGGACTCATCACTCATCATATAGGCTGGCTTGGGAACTGATGCTCAGTGTAAGCTTTTCACACCTGTCCATGTTCCCTCCAGCCCAGTCCCATTGCACAAGAGTCTGTATCAGGAAGGAGTTGAGAAGCAGGTTATCTAAGTGACCAGCTTGTCATCAGCTCTGATGTGTGTGGGCATGCAGGGGCAAGTCAGGTCCAAGATGGATGTGGGCAGGTATCCCGGTTTAATCCTGTTTAAGGATTAAATCCTGGTTTAAGGCTATTTTACCATGGTGCCCAAGCTGGCTGGACCAGCATGGTACTTTTTGCTCATGAAACAGGGGAACATATCCATGGTTCCTCTGGTCAGCTTCAGAAGAACGCCTCTGTGTAAAATTTGGATGGGGGGGAATCTGGGGGGTTTCTCATGTGACCTCTCAAGCCGAGTGCTCTGTTACTCCCTTCACTGTAAAAAGGCCCTTCAGTTTGTGCTGGTGTAATAAATGATCATAACAGGACATAAAGCCTATGGAAATCTGGCATCCTCATCCTTTTCATCCTTTTTGAGAGTGTTTTATTTTTCCATTGTGTTCATCAGGTGGTGCAGCACCATTAGTGATCTGCTCAGACTGTTACGACAATGCCAACATCTTCTCCCGGACCCGAGAGTACTGCCCCTATGCCTTCATCACCGAGGAGGACTCCCTGGAGCAAACACTCCCCAACCTCATGGTGCAGATGCCCAAGGAAATGTACACAGCACACACTCAGAATGAAACCAGTGCTCTGGGTAATCTCTTAGCAGACAGAGATGTGCCTGTTTTCCTTACCAACCATGACAAAAAAAGTGATAGGAAAATCTCTTCCCAGCAGATTTTTGGTGAGTGTCCGCTTTTCCTTTTGTTGCTTTGTATTCCCTGATAACTTTAGCTTTCATTATGCTGCTCTTCACTATTGACACACAGCTAATCCTTGAAGTGCCAGTAGTTTGTGGAATTACTCACATTTATTAACCACTTATTCTCCAAATGCCCATGTTGCATCAGCAAACAGCTTGCATCCAGTACCTGATATTGAAGAGGGTGATGTTAAAAAGATGGAATTTCTTAATTTGCAGGTTTAAGTTTGTGGAATGTCAGCCTTTGCTTATACTTCAAGGACATGTATTAACCAAAAGTTTGAGCTTCACATAAGAAATTCAAATAGCCTTTCTCTTTGAGCTGGTCTAAGTTCAAAGAACTCCCTAAATTGCTTGCTTTTCTTTCACTTTCTTCCAGATCACTTTTTTAAAAATTCACACTGAAGCTCTGTGTGCTCCTGGTTACTGGAAGGGATTACTGGAAAAGGAGAGCATCTAGTAAAATATACTCTCACAAACAGAGAAAATCAGCTGAGAACGATTGTAATTGCCGAGTCACAGAACTCGAATCTGTTTAAAATCTGAGTGTGATTGATCTCTGCTCTTTGTGAGCTGTGACACCACCTGAGGGAAACGGCTGGAGCTGTGTCAGGGATGGCTTGGACTAGGTATCAGGAAAAAGTTCTTCCTCCAGTGGGTGGTCAGGCACTGAACAGGCTCCCCAGGGAATGCTCATGGCCCCAAGGCTGCCAGAGCTCAGAAGGTGTTTGGACAATGCTCTCAGGCACAGGGTGGAATTTGTTGGGGTGTCTGTGCAGGAGTTGGACTTAGTGATCCTTGAGGATCCCTTCCAACTTAAGTTATTCCTTGATTCTATGATCTTGCTCCTGTTCATCTTGAATTTTTCTTCCTTAGAGCCCTTCCAGGTTCCTGTGTGGGGAGGCAGCAAAGACCTGGCTTGCTCTCACCCCCAGTTCCTGCCCCATCCGTTGGCCCCCGAGGTGCCACAGCTGCCGCGGAGCGGCGACCGGGACCTGGCGGCACCCCGGCCCTGCCACCGGCCAAGGGAGGAGAACTTTGATTTTAACAGGACACGGAACGTTCACGACCACAGTGAAACCACATAAAACACTCACAAAGCCTTCAAAGCAAATCCTGATCGACTGACTGTATTTACTACCTCAGGACTGACCCCAAGGCCAAAGATGTTCATGTATGTGTCTGCAAGTACTAAACAGTCAGACTCTCAGGAGGACGTGACACATGCCCTTTCTTCTGCAGTTTCTCCATTGGGAAATGAGAATGTGCACCAGAAAACGTAGATAATTAGTGCAGTCTACAAAAATAGCGTTAAAACATGGATTGTGAGATGCTGGAAGCAGCCTCTGTGGTGGTGTGTGCTTTGGAAAGCTCTCAAGAACGTGTGTAGCTATTTCACAGTGCTTTGTCTGCTTGGAAACAAACCATCAGGGCCTCCTTGTGGAATTCCCCCAGAAGTGTAAGCATAAAACTCTTGGCCAGCTTTTCCTTCCTGAGACTGTTGGCAGGTGTCTGTTACCAGTCTAAGTTTGGGGCTTGTTTTCTTCTATGAATAATGGACTCTAGTTGTAAATAAACTCTCATTTATAAATATTTTGTATACACTAAGCATATAAATGTGTTGGCTGTAATGTAAATTATTTTTTATTATGCCAAAGTATATGTTATACTGTTAGTCTTGACAGCTGCATATCAAGCCATATGGGGGGACTGAAAGCTTGTTTGTGAGGGAATGGAGCTGTCTTTGTTTTGAAAAGAAGTGCATTTACTTATAGATATATGGTAGAACTGTGATATTGATGAATTTCATTGTTTCCTAAAACTGTGTGCCTGACTGACCTGGCTGCAAGCTGATCCATTTCATGATATTAGCAGAATTTCAAGGTTTATCTGAGCTTTCATCTATAAAAAACCCCTTTGTATTGTGTTTGTTGAGAGGGTCTCCATATGTTTCCTAGCTGACAGTTAAATGAACTTTTAAAAATAATGTGGTGATGAAAAGCATGAGGTAAATTGAGAGAGGACTTGATAAATACTTATTTCTTCTGCACAGCTAAAGGCATATGGAGTTTAAAACACTAGTCCTTTTCTGTTGTAAAATATCAGGCTAAACTGTTGAACTATTAGTTCCCTTAAACCTTAGTGTGGTCAAAATGTTTAAGTATTTGGCAGGTGAGAAATTATACAATGCAGGGAACCCCTTGCTACTGAAAAATCTTGCTCAGACTTGATAGTTCCAGTGAGATGTGCCTGATAAAATGAGGAGGAACAATGACATTACAAACACTTCCTGAAAAGTTTTTTTTGGGGGAAAAATGCCCCTTTCTGTAGAAGGTGTTGAAAGAGTCCTCAGGGATGGGTTTTCAGTGGGTGCATTGTGCACTGTGGTCATGCCTTTAGAGTGAGATGGTCACTACTGCCTGCTTTGGAGCTGTAGGATTTGTACCCAGATAAAACCATCTGTGCAATATTTTTATAAAGACACAAACCCCTTTTTGACCCAGCTCAGCTGTAGGTATGTGAGAATTCTCATTGATTCATTCCTGGACTGAAGGGTTTGTGCCTCAATTGTCACGTCTAGTCATGCAGAATCACAGCTGAATTTAGAGACTGTGGTGAAGTATTTGAGTAAAGGAGTGGAGAAACACTGGGAATAATGTTGTTTTTCCCATGGCTCTTTAGATGGGAATAATAGTCAAATCTTTGCAAATGAGCAAATATTTTCAAGGGCTTTTCCCATGCTCTCAAAGCCAGCGTGGCTGCTTTGGTAGACAGCAGCTTTAGTGGGAAGGGATCGAATTGTCCTTGACCTTTGGATAAAATAGAGAGAAACACAGGTATGTAAATTTTTTTATTTTGACAGGTGAAATGTTAAAAAAAAATCTGAAGTTAATTTCTTTCTGTTTTTATTTCCTCCAGACATTTACTTCCCAACAGCATTTAAGGCACAGTGCTTATTCTGAATCCAAAGTGATCCCTGCTGCAGGGACCCAGCACTGTCAGTTTAAATCCAGATGAGAAAGGTCATGCCATGAAACTACAGCAGCAGCAAAGCCTTATCCTTTTGGGCTGCTCTCTCAGGCAATCACTCAAGCTACTGGGGCAGGGGGCTGCTGGCACGTGTGATTCCCAGGAGTGGGAAAACTGCATCTCTCCTGCTGCTGCTGCTCTCTCACCATTTGGCAAATGCTTGCTATTCCTTTCATTCCTCTTCATAGGAGCTGAGCTCACTCAGATCTGTCTGTGCAGCTGGCGTTGTCCAGACCTTGGGACTACTTGGGGTACAACTCCCATGGGCAAGGGAATTCCATTTAGGTAGGTGAGACCTGCTTCACCTGGACCAGGGCTTTAAAATCACTGCTGTCTGACCAGGACTATGCTGGCTGTCAGAGAGGGCAACTAAAGCTGCTCTGACTTCTGTGAGAGAGTGGCCTATGAAAGCTGAATCCTGAATTAAGGCGTTTACATCCTTCCATGAGTGTTTAAAGTCCATAAGCTGGTTGTAAATAGCTGATGCTTGTAAGTAGGTGACACTTTGCTGCACTGTGGAAAAACTGCTTTGGTAGACTTGGAGGAGAAAATCATGTGCATCTTCTTTCCCCTTTGCAGAGGGGACAGAGTGGCCTTTCTTTTTTCAGTAAAAACAAGCAATTGCCTCAATCAATGCCAAAGCACTACCAGTACAGGAACTGAGGGGTCAGAAGCAGCAAGAGCAAAGCTGCTTCTGTTCCCTCTTGTTATTTCCTGTTGTCTATTTATATTTTTTTTCACATCAGAATGTGTATTTTGTATAGCATATGTAATATATGTTTGTCCGTTGTAACATATGTTCAAACAATAAAATGCTGTATACATTGAGTGTTTGGTGTAACTGTTAGTTTGCAAATCGAATAATGTTATTTTTTCCTGTGGTATTTAATTTTCATAGGGGGAAAAAATAGAGTAAACTTTGCCAACTGCCCATGGTCCTGGGACTCTCAGATCTGGACAAGGTGACCTCCAGAGGGTGTTTCCATCTCAGCCATTCTCTGACTCTGTGATTCTCATTTCAGTTTTCCTGCAGGAAGTACCTGTACCCTGTTTGGAAAGTGGGGGCGGGGTGGTTCTTCCATCGTGGTGTTGGCTCTGGGCCAGGAGCCTTGCAGATCACTGTGTTCCCCACATTTTTCCCCTGCTTTTCCAATGCTGCCCTCCCGTAATCCTTGGATCCTCTGAAAAGGAGATTTTGTTTCCAGTAAAGAACTATCAGCACAAGTTGGTGGGAGCATCTCCCACGTGCTGGCTGCAGGAGGTGCTGCTAGCCCAATCCCTCCTGAAAATCAGCGTGAGCTTTTTATTCTTTTGAATGACTCCCTCTCTCTCTCTCTCTCACTGCATTCTTCTACTGGTTCATGTTCTGATAATTAATCACCTTTGTTCTGTCCTCCTCCTGTGGAGTGTTCTCCACTCTTGTACCTGTTCCCAGATTTCAGCACCATGTAGCTTTTCCTAGGTTAACTTGAGCTCCTGCAGCTGCCTCATCCCCTGCCCTTGCTGACAAAGAGACTCCCAAGAGCTGTGTGTGCCTTGTTCCTCCACACTAGGCACTGACTTGCATGTTTATTCTGGAGAGGGACTTTGCACAAGGGCATGTAGTGACAGCACAAGGGGGAAAGGCCTTAAGCTGATGAAGGAAGGCTTAGACTAAATATTAGGAAGAAATTGTTCCCTGTAAGGGTGCTGAGGCCTTGGCCAGATTTTCCAGAGCAGCTGTGGCTGCCCCATCCCTTGAAGTGTCTAAGGCCAGGTTGGGCAGGGCTTGGAGCAACCTGATCTACTGGAAGGGGTCCCTGCTCATGGGCAGGGGGTGGAATAAGATGAGCTTTTAAGTTCCTTCCAACCTAAAACATTCCATGATCCTGTGATTTATTGGCTCATATTCCTGATAACCAGGGCTTCTTCCAGCCTCTCCCTGGGCTAGGACACTACCTGGCTGGGCAGGGGACTGCAGAGTCACCTGCCACCTTAGGAGGACCCCCTTATATTTATAAACCCCATATTGGGGTTTCCCTGGAGCTGAAGCATTCAGAGTATCCACAGCATGCCCCAGATCCCAGCTTTTTGTGTTCTGTTAAGTATTTTCAAGCCACCTCAATTGCAGGACTATAGACTCAATCATCCTAACCTACCCCACAAGCCATGATTTATCCAGGAGTGTTGTGGAACCCCACCCCTGTGATCATTTCAACAAGATGCTCAGGAAAAACCAGCTACTGCCTTCCCTGGCAAGTTCAACTCTCCTTAGTACTGTGTCACAGCTAACAGCTCTTGCAGATAAGATCATGAATAGTTAATGTTCTCAGTTATCCAAGCATATTTTAAAATTAACACAAGCCTGGTGCTGATGAGATCAAAAAACTGGGCCATTAAAGACAGGAAGAAAACAGTAAACAATTGCATTTACCCTTGGGCTTCATTAATGACTGGGTTTTTGTAGAGGATCCTAGTCCTTCTTTAATCCTTCAGTGGTTTAATACTGGATGCTTCATTAAAGCACCTTCCCTCTTGCCTGCCATGTTCTCCTCCCCACCTTCCCTCCCACAGGAGGAGCTTGTGCCCTCCAATTTATGGACACTGGGGGAGAAAGGGAACCTGGGAAAGGAAGCTCCCTGGAGACCTGGCACACACCAGGCCCTGGGCTTCCACCCAGTGCTTCTTTGTGTATCTGACTTGGCTGGTTCTGGATCTGCTCTGAGCTGACCAGGATGGAAATGAATTAAAACACAGCGTAACAGAGAAGGAACAGCCACAGAGCATGTCCTTTAATTCAGGGGCCTTTTCCCTGCTGTGCCCAGAGGCAGCCCTGGCTGGGGTTGCTATTTGGAGGGCAATGGAGTGCTATTAAGGCCACTGTTTATCTTGTTTTCTCCCGATGAGTTGCCATTTATCTGCTCTTTGAGGGACATGGCACTGATCGAACTCTGAGTGGTTACTGATAGAAACAGCTGCAGGGTCGCTCCTGCTCTGCCCTCTCCATCTCGTGGTGATGTTTCACATCAGAATTTCTCTCACACAAGGCAGAGCTGGGCTGAGGGAAGGGTTAAAGCTCCATGCCAGGAGCCCCAACCAGGGATCAGAGCATCCTCTCTCTTGGATCAGGGCTCTCATTCCAGCTCATCTCTCTTGGCAAAGGCAAATCTTTTCTGAACAAGATCCTTGCACATAGCTTGCATGTAACACAGGATAACTGCTCTGCTCATCACTTGGAAGGTTTGGTTTCACATTAGGTTTAATATATCTTCTGAATCCATGTAATTCACCTCAGAAGTTGGAAACATCTCTGCTGTCCTTGCACAAATTTATCCCATACACCATTGGCCTGATGCTGGATGCTGCAGTTGCATCTATTGAGCAGAGTGCTGTGATTTGTGATTTGCCAAAGGGGATTTTGAGATGCAGAAATAAATGTGCCCTGCTCCATTAATAGCTAACAGCCTGCTGAGAGTATCCCTGGCAGCATGCATGGCCTAGGAAAGGTCTGGCTGAACTCAGTGAGGAGCTGTTATGTAGAACAGGACTGATCCTGTCCTGAAAAATTTTAATTAAAATAAATGCCCAGGAAAGGGCCAAGCTGTTGCTTCCTAGGCCTCATCCCTGCTAATTAAGCAGTGTGTCAGTGCAAGTGACCTACAGCTAATGCAGCACCCAATTTGCATTTAAATTAAAAATCATATTTTTAAAATGAAGGTTTCATTAAGTCCTGTTTGTCTGTCTGTCCAGGCACACACATTATCAAGTGCTTCGCCGGTTTTTATTGACTGGCAGCAGCTCTAGGAGCCTGCATAACACAGGAGATGTCCCCTTTCCCTCAGATGCTCCAACATGGCCAGATCCACAGAAGTTTTGGCTGAGCCTCTGCTTCCAGAGCTCTGGTGTCCATGTCCAGGCTGTAAAACCTCGGGACACTGCTTCTGACAGTGAAGGGTTCTCAGTGTCCTTCCAAGTGGGTGTAATTTTTGCATGTGGTGTTTTTCCTGTCTGTGTTGGCACTGTGCACAGCTGCAGAGGTTTGCAGCTCCTTGGTGGTGCTGGGGCCATGCCAGTGACTTTCTGGAGAGGTTTTCCCTCTGCTGCTTCCCAGTGCAGCACCTGCCTGGACCAGCTGGGCTGCCCAAGGCAGCTGCAATGTTTGTGAGTGGATTGTATAATGGGTGTCATGACCCCACAGTGACTTATGCTAAACCAAGTGCCCAGAGGAAGCCAGAGCACCCAGCCTGGGAGAAATGAGTGTAGGGCTCTGCAGGGGCCTGGCTCCAGAGGGGACAGGTGGAGGGGAGAACCTCAGACAGCAGGATGTGTTGTTCCTGTGTGGCTTCATGAGGGGGATTACAGGCTTCATGCAGGGTCCTCCTAGTCCCTCAAGCTAAGTGTCTGCCTGCAGCACCTACCATGCTGTCAGTCAGACCCTCATTCCAGTGCTGGGGGATGCCCGAGGTCCTTAGTGAGAGTCAGGAACATCCTCTCTGGAGGAGAGGTCTGTGTAAAGGGATGGGATGGAAGCATTTCTGGTTAGTGGGAATACCTCGCTCAGCAGAGCCTGACTGCTCATTGAAACACTCCAGCAGCACTGCCTCTCTCCCAGGCAAGCCCTCTCAACCTCACTTCAAGTCATAGTTCTGGTTCTTGTATTCATGTATTGATGTATTCACACATTCATGTATTCATGTGGTTCATGACACATAGCCTGTATTCAAAAGTGGATCAGATCCTCTCTCACTGGGAGCTCTCTCTTTCACATACCCATTTCTAAAATTTTAAGTATTGAGGCATAACAAACTCTTAATGAGATTCCTGTCTGGGTGATGCCATGCTCTACATGCTTGACACCAGCATTCCCACAGACTGGAGAGGTGCTGCTTGGCTTCTCTCTGGGGAGGACCTGGGAGCTTTGGCTGTGCTGGGCAAGTCTCTCCGTGGCAGAGATGGGACCTGAATTTTGGTGAATTTCTGAGCTCAAATTACATGTGGAGGGCACATACACACCCATAAATGCAGTGCTCCTGTTAAGGGAAGATCAGGCCATCCTCATCCAGTCTCAGTGGCTTGTGTCACCAGAGCTGTCCCCATGGGGATGGTAGTCCCCCCTTGGCAGCAGGTGCCTGAATCCTTGCTGTGAGCTCCTGGGCTCCAGACCCCTGGTTGTTGAGCTGGCATAACCTCTTGGAGCCCAGCTCCTCTGGATACCTTTTCATCTAAGACAATCAGACATCCTCTGGGTTGTTTTTATAGAGGCTGAAGCAGCAGCATCTTGCCTGGCTCCATTCACCTCTGCAGCCAGCCTGCAGCAGCTATGCCAAATGCAACCCTGGTGCCTGGCTCCCCCCATGCCCTGTGTCTGCTGTAGGCTCATGGCACCAGGTCCTGCCCTGATGGATGTGGAACATTACTTGAGTCAAGCACAGTGGTGCCTTTCCCTTCCCTGGGCTCTGTGGCCATGGAGCTGGCAAGACACTGAGCTGGCTAAGGTGACACCAGGGTCCTCTCATCCTCTCTGTGTCCACATCTCAAAGCTGAGATCCTACAGTGGCTGGGATGCCCCATGTCCAGTGGTAGCTGGCTCCTTGCTGCACTCCTGCCCTCCCTTTCAGCCTCTGCTTGGGTCTGACTGTTCTGATTTCTTGCTCCTAGTTAAAGAACACAAGGTTTTTGACAGATGCCTTTGCCATTATTCTTCCCTTAATGCTGTTGTTGTTTTGTGTTACTGTCAAATTGCATCTTCTTAAGTCCTTCCCATCCTGTCAGCTGCAGATGAGGTGCACAAAGGGCTGAGTAATCTCCTGGCTCTGTCTGGGGAAATTGCCTTTTATTATTGATATGGCAGAGCTGCCTTTGGAGGACATGACTCCACTGTGAGCTGGAGCAGGAGCTGGGGAGCAACGCTCAGCACTGCTGGTGCCTGTGGGTGCTCCCAGGGAGGTCAGTCCACCCCTGGCCTGAGCAGGTGGGGAAAAGAACCAAGCAATGCTGCAGCAAGGTGAGTCTGACGCTGGGAAACTTTTGTCAGGCACCTCTCCTGGAGGAGAAGCCTGCTGCAGGAAAGGGGCTGATCCTGCTTGAAGCATGCCAGCTTCTCCTCCTGTGCTTCACAGGGAGCAGGGCACCCATCCTCCCACTTTGTGCTTGTCCCCATTGCAGGTGAGTAGTGTGGCACCTGGAGGCATGTGTCCACCTTGGCTGAAAGACAAGCCCTGTGCGGATGGGACAGTGGGCAGGGAAAATGTACCATCCTGGCTGATTTGGGCTGAGGGCTGCTGTGGACAGAGGTGAGCTGTGCATGTCCACATCTAAGCTCCCATTTCATTCAATCCTCTTGGGTCCTGGTGGGGAGTCAGGGGGAAAGAAATCTGGGTCATAGCAAGAACTCTCTCTCTGAACAATAAATATTTATGTGTGTTTACAGCATGTTTCTGCACCTGGCTGCACAGGAGGGGCTGCAGTGCTCAGAGCACTGAGTGTCCACACACACGTTGTAGAGTGAAGGCTTAGGTGTGACAAAGTGGCCATGGGCCCCGTGGCCACGTGTGGCCCAGACATGACTGGCCCTGGCCTTGGCTCTGGTTCCTGTGCCCATGGCTCTGCTGCTGCTCTCAGAGGGTCTTGGTTTGTCCCCACTCAAGATTAGCACTGTCTAATGGCCCAGTGGAGTACCTAGTCCCAGGAGCTGGAGGTGGAGGAAAAGGGTGGAGGGTGCTGGCTGAGAGCACACAGGAGAAGGACACTGCTCCTCTGAGCACTAGTATTCCCTTTTCAGAGTGAATCTTGACCCACCAAGGAGCTCCAGTTACACTTCACTCCATGAACAGTCCCACTTTTGTGTGTGACTGACACTTCCCATGATGTGCTAAAAAGTCCTTAGCACCAGAACAGTTCCTGCAGTGAGGTTCAGCTGCTATGAGCTGTTCCCACCCCCAAAGCTCTGTGCAACAGACCAGGCACTGTTGGACTGCTGCAGAACAAGAGGAGCAGGGCAGACCCTGCTCCCAGGTATGGGAAGTGGCAGCTTGGAGATCCATGAGGCACAGGGCAGGTGGTCCCATACAATTTATACCCTCCCATGCCCCACAGGAGTGTGGCCAATGCTCAGCTGCTCCTTTAGCCTTTTTCCCAGGCAGCCACACAGGGATCTGCCAACAGAGGGCACAGGGATGGCACCCCTGGTGACAGTGCTGCATCCTGAGATGGATCCTCCACCAGGACCTGCTGCCACCACTGGTACGTGTGACAAACTGTGTTGACCCTGCTTTGTGGGTACTCTGGGGCAGGACAGACTGATGGTCCCAGCTGCCCAAACAGGATCCGGTTGTGGATCCAGGCTCTTTGCAGGATGGAGTTCATTGTGCTTCCATGAAGGTCGTTCCCTTGGTGTGGCTTCCTCCTGCTTGGCTTGCTGGTGGAAGCCCAAAGTCCAAGGTGGTCCATATCCCAGTGGTGCTGTGAGCAGAGCCCCCAGGCTGGGACGGGGCTGAGGGCTCTGTGCTAGCACCCTTTGGTGATGAACTGGGCAGAAAACTGCCAAGTCAACACAAACCCAGCAAAACACTTTGTTGGAAGCCACCATAGCAAGCTCCACTATTTTGCTGATAAATCTGATTTTTAAATGAGCTGCATGTCAGGCTGGTAAATAATGCATCTGGTAAATGAAGAGTGCTGGAACCAGGCTGGAACGAGCAGCCGGTGCTGCAGGTACAGCAAGTCCCGCACAGCAGGGAGAGCAGTGCCTGCAGTTCTTGGGAGCACATTCCCTGCACTGCTTGTCAAATTGCTTTTTAAAATCTTCAGTTCCTACAGAACATTCCATAAGCTTTTCCCATAAGCATAAATCCAGGAGTAGGATTGATGGGAACAAAAAGGTGTTATATATATATAAACTTCAGAGAGCAATAGGGAAAACAGGAGGCTCTTGAGGCAACAGCCCTTGGAAGAGATGGATCTTTCTCATTTCAGGAGCATTTGCAGCCACATCAGAGCCATTCTGGTGGTCTTATTGCTCCAGATACTGGCAGACAGCTTTTCCTAGCCCCTTATCACCAAGACTTGAGTAGAATAGATTGTTAATTACTGTTAAAAGGTTCAGGAGCTGCATAGTACTGCGTACTTCCTACCTGTCTGGAACAAGTGGGACAGAAACTCCTTGAGGTCTCAGATACATGTGGCTTTGCACTGGATAAAACTCCCTGTTACCTCCAGCTTTTTATGGGTACGTCCAGTCCCAAGTGGGCTGTGCTGGGGGGTGGTCTGGCCTGGCTGCAGCCCTGAGCTCACTGCTCTGATCTGAAGGGTGAGAACTTCAACTCACCATGGTTGATCAGTCTTGAAAATCACTCGTGCCGAGGGCTCTCATTGGCTGCTCGTGGCATATCCCCCCTGTACACGTGCTGGCCATACAACGCTCCAAAGTTGTCCTGTTTGGGTTCTGGCTCCTCCACAGAAGTTTCAGGTTTCTTTGGGTGCAGCAGCCAAAGAGACCTGTGCTAGGGAAGTCAGAAAGCACTTGGACTGCATAGCAGGTGGAGCACATCCCGATGAACAGGTTTCCTCAGGGCTCTCACCTGCCACACAGTCAAAGGGGCTCAGCCAGGACCAGCTCTGGTGCCACCAGAGAAGCAGAAGGGGCTGGATGTGGCTGTGGTGCAGTGGTGTGACCCTACAGGGACGTCCTCCTCTGGGATAGTCACTTTGTGCTGATATCTGTGGGTAAAGACTCCTGCTACAGCAGCATTTATACAATTGTTCTTTGCTCAATTATGTCTTCCTGTTGCTGCTTCTGAAGGATCATGGAATCACAGAATGGTTTGAGGTGGAAGTAATTTTAAAGCTCATCTCATTCCACTCCTGCCATGAGCTGGGACACCTTCCACTAGAGCAGGTTGCTTCACCCTGGCCTTGAACACTACCAGGGATGGAGCACCTCCAGGATGGCTGTTTGACTTCCTTTCTCTGCAATGGCAAAGGCCTTTTCTGGGGTTCCTGTGATGAAATCACACCCTGACCAAACCCAACACCAACACCTCTGGAGCAAAGGTCTGGACTTGTGCCAGGCTGCCATCGGCAGAGCTCAGCCAGCAAACAGTGCCCAGCAAATGGCAACCAGGCATTGTGTTTGGAGGCCTCATTTATGGAGCTGCTGATGAGGCATCAGTGACTTTGATAATGTTAAGAACTAGAAAGTAAATGCTTCCACTATAAATCTTGCCTGCTTTAAAAGTAGGTTATACTTTCAAAGTGCTTTAGTTCTTAAGAATTTAATATTTCGATGTCAATTGTAAGACAAATAATTGGATGGGGAGACGCTTGTTACTGGAACCTGAGATTAAAGGCAGGATTTGAAATGCTGTGTTGTGTGCAGGTGGGTGTTTTTGTTCACTGCAAATGTGACTCTGGAGGTTTAGCACCATTTGTGTTTGAAATCATGGAAGCATATCCTGAATATCCTGAGCTGGAAGGGATTTGCATGGATCAGCTCCTGGCCCTGCACAAGAGAACCCCAAAATCCACCCTGTGCCTGAGAGTGTTGCCCAAATGCTTCTTGAGCTCTCGCAGCCTTGGGGCCATGACCATTCCCTAGGGACCCTGTTCCAGTGCTCAGCCACACTTTGAGGGAAGAACCTTTACCAGCCTAAATCTCTCTGCACCCTCTCCCAGCACTTGCCATGCCCAGGGTACTCATCCACAGAGTGGTGTGTCCATGGAGGGAGCGACTCCAGACCTGGGCTTAATCCTCCCTGGGAGTGGGTTGTTTCAATCTCACTGAGTAGTTTATATTGAGGTTATTAAAAGCTCTTTCTGTCCATGCTGGGAGATACTTGGGCTGCTTCTAGCAAAAATTCTGCCTCCTCCTGCCCTCATTTACCCCTTGCTGCCTTGGGAATGAGTTTCCAACCTCCCATGAGCAAAACTTCCCTGGTCCATCCCTTTCCAAATTGCAAGCTGCACTACTGTGAGCTGCCATCAAGACTCCGAGGTGAGTCCAAGCCCTCCCTGTGGGGCTGCAACTGGACATGGAGCATAGCTGCAGCACCATGGCCATGGATTCCCTTGAAGGGATGAAGCAGCACTGGAGGAAGTCCTGGGGCACTCTCTGGGGAATTGCTGTCCTTGTGCTGTGCTCTCACCCGAGGGGTGCCAGAACCTTGCAGCCGTGTCCCAGAGCTCCATGCCCAGCCTGCCTGAGCTGTGAGGAAAATGGGCTCAGTTTAATGACAAGACTTTGATATTCCAGCCTTAAACTTTCTGTAAACCAGTGGCTGCTGGACAGGTGAGCTGGACTCTTGTGCCTGATGTAGATTCATAGCAGATCAGCTTTTCTGTTGTAATTTGCATATGACCTAGAGAATTAGCAGAGAGGATCTGTTATCCTGCCAGTGCACTAACGACTCTGGCAAGAGAAGGGCTCCCCAGGGAAGCAGTGGTATTTGCTAACCTTTTCCCAGTTTGCTTTACATAATAACACACTCCTCCAAATGTCCTCAGCGTGACTGGCCATTCCTCTTCGCCAGCACACACCTTGATATTTTGCTTTTTAAATTTCAAGACTATTGCACAGTAAGAAAAGGTGCTGAATGTCTCATGTCATTCATTTTCCTTCTCCCTTCAGAGGCTATTCTCAGCCATGCCATCAGTTTAGCAATTTAAAGGGAGGCACTTTTCCTTCTCAACGTCTCTAAAGATTTGCTGTATCCATATGTCCAGCTAGAAAAGAAAATCAACCTAAATCTGCCTGCCAGTCTGCCCTTCAGCTCACTGGTTTTCTCCAAAATGGGTAGCAAGGATGGGAACATACCAGAGACCCTCTCCAGGGGCATTTCTAAAGCGTGCTGAGGATCGGGCAGGACACCCCAATGACACGCCATCCCAATGAGTGTCACTGCAAAATATCATGGAGAAAAGGACCTACGCCTTCATCCCGCCCGTGTCTTCCTCCTGCCCATGTCTCCATACTGCCAGCCGTGGTCTTTAAGAACAGGCAGCAGCAAAGCAGATCTTACTCCTCCTCTAGACCCAGAGATCGCCTTTTCCCTCCAGCAATGTCTTTGGGAAGGTTTTTTGCAGTGACATTGTCCCTGTGAATGTTGGTGTCACCCCAGTAGCAGGTGCATGGTGCCACCTGCCAGGACAGTGCCTGCAGCCAGGCTCCTGCCAAGGACAGGCATGGGGAGGGTGGTGTCACTGATGTCCCCGTGCTGGCTGCTGGGTAACAAGTGTCTGCTCTGGTTCACCTGACAGTGCTCCAGAACACAATGCACCTTCCCTCAAGAGCTGGCTGCAGCTGGCAGCCCTTCATCTCTCTGGCTTAAAAATAGTCACAGGCATTATAAACAAACTTGCATAGAACACAACAGAAAACTTGTTTTTCATCCTCTCCATGTTCCTTGTGGGAACAAATGCTCTTATCTCCTTTCTGTGCTTGGTTGAGTGCTCTGTGCAGGAGAGAGACATGAACGATACAGCATAACCCGCAGCCTGCCTTGTGTAAAGGAAAATATTTATTTATTTATTTATTTCTGCTTCTGTGATGCTCCAAGTTCTTCAGGGGAACCAGGACAAAGCAGCAGCTTAGCAGCTATTGGTGAATTGTTTGGAGATTGGTACCCACCAGCCTCTGAGCTTTCAAAAAAAATCAGCTTTACAGAGGACAGATTTTGGCTCTTTCTCAAGAGCTCCTCCCAAATCCAAGGGCTGTCTGGCAGACTCACGTTAATAAACACTTGCATATTAACAATTACAAAGTTTTTATCTTCTGCTAAAAAGGTATGAATTACGCAGCAGGGAAATACATGAGTTAGTGGTGTGTAAAGAGCTCGGAGCAGCCCATGGATCCTCTGTGCGAAGGTGCCGCAAGCCCTGGGGTTCTCCTGTCTCTGCCAGCCTCATTCCAGCTGTTGGCAAGTTGGCTCACGGGCTCCTGTCCCAGTTTGGTGCAAGCCAGTTCCCAGGCTGGCCTGGGAAGTCTGTGAGAAGGTCTGGCTCTGCTCATCCTGGGAAAGACACAGCTGCTGGTGCTGGCCCTGTCCTTGCCAATGCACCAGCTTCACCACATCGGGCTTTCCCCAGAGAGTGGAGACAGTGAAAACCAGAGCCACATTGCTTTGCTGTAATAAGGCATTTTCTGTAATCCTTCAGAGCCTTCCCTTCACTGACACAGGGGAAAGCTCTTGGAGGTGGCTTTCAGCCTGGCAGTAGGTATGGTTTTTTGGAACCTGACTACATGAGGCTAGGTGGTTCATGCCACCCACGTGCTGGAGATATGGTAGCATTGCCTTCCCGACTTTGTTCCCTAAATCAGCTGCTATTTAGGCTTTGTTTATAGCTCTGCTTAAAAAACTGAGTATTACATGTAAAGGTTCTTGTTAATCATTTGGAAGATGAGGGGGTCTGTTAAATTCCAGTTGGAAATGAGTTGTGGGAAGGTCAGGCTGCTTGCAGATCAGCTTTGAAGATCAGCTTCTTTGCAGAAACTTCCTCATAAAACAATGGAACAGGACCACGGACATGGAACTCATGCACCCCATGGCACTGCCCTGGGAATGAGGGACAGCAATTAACAAAATTAACTTCATAGAATCATGAAATGGTTTGGATTGGAAGGGCCCTTAAAGCTCATTCCCTCACCTCTGCCATGGGCAGGGACTCCTTTTCCAGGCCAAGTTGCTCAGCACCATGCAAGATTCTGTGCTACAGCTCCCAGGTCCTGTTGTGCCACTCACGCACATGATGCTCTCCTGCTTTACGTACACAGTAAATCCCAAAAGATTTCCTGCCTTTTTTCTCTTCCTTCTCTTGATGCACAGCCCCTGAACAGCCACCTCTCTGCCTGTTGCTCTGTATGGAATTTTTACTGGTGTAATGTATATTTTGACAAGGATTGTGAAGGCCCAAGGGTGACAGAGATACTAATTGCACACTGAATTTTCCACTCATTACTAAGACAAAGCTTCCCATGAAATAATTCACGAGTGGAAGAGATGCTGAGGAAACTTCTCCAGAATAGTGTCCAGGCTCCCAGGAGCTGAAGGAGAGAGTTAATAACAAGCAACAGGCAAACAGTTTGACATAGCTTTATTTTCTCACAGCACCACTATGATCTATGTCATAACAGGCAGATCTTTCCAAAGAAGCTATAAGAACTCGTTACTATTCATGCTGCTTAATCATGAAGCAGCAACGGCACAGGAACAATCATACCCAATGAGTTTTGATGCACTGAGCTCACATCCCTAGAGGCTCCAGCTCTGTTAGCTGGGCTGCTAGGTGATGGACAAGAGGCTCTGCTCCTCTTGTCTCGCTCGGGCTTGTCTCCCACCAATCCAGCCACTGCTGTTTTCCATCAGTCTGCATGTCTCAGCCAGAGGCTGTGCAGTGGGAAAAACCCCACTACTGTGTTTACCCATGCAAGCCAATCCTCGGGACCTGCTTCATGGCACCAGGCAGCACTCAACATGGACCTGCAGTTAATTATGTGTTCTTGCTGAAATAACTGAGTACCCTACATTCTGGTTGCTGTATTTGCATCCTAATGAATTTATGTGTCAGCTTGTTACGTGCAACTTTGGTGTTCTGTAAATACAAAATTAAGTTCATTGCTCAGTCTTGAGGCACCTGAGGCACAAGTACTCCACAACCAACCTCCCAAATGGAGAAAGCTGGACTCGATGATCTTGGAGGTCTTTTCCAAATTTAATGATTCTATTATTCTATTCTATAGTTATTCCAGGAACTCAGCTGGGGGAGGGCTCAGTGCTAGACCTTACCAGGGACAGAGTTGGACTCTGCTGGGCAAACAGTGGGATGTGGCTTCAGTGCCAGACCAGTGCTGGGTGCCCCCTGCCAGCAGCCCCAGCTGCTAGAAAACACTGCTGATGTTCTGCTAGTCCATGGAAGGGGTTCCTGAAGAGTCAGAGAAGAAACTACAAAACCATAAATGAACCTGGAGAACAGAAAAGTGTAATCCTATTGACTTCAGTGAGACTTAAAAGCAAACAGTTCTGTTAACTATTGATTGTTATAATTGAACAAGATCAGAAGCCCAACCTGTGTACTATGAAGAAAATTGAAGTTTCTACAAAAGTTACCAAAATTATGCCATGGTCCCTTTATGGCTCTTTACAGAACATTACTTATTGTCAATATTTTTCATGTTTGCTACCAAAATACAAATGATAGCTCCCTACAAAATTGTGCATGTTAGTTAACCTCATTAAATCCTAAAGGATTAGTCAGCTGTTCCTCAAAGTTATGTGCCTTGGAAAGTGATTTTCTAATATGCAAACTTCAAAGGAATTTTGAAATCCTGCAGCGTAAGCAAGACAGACAAATGTTAATCCACTGGAGTGCAGCTTAATGGCCTGTTTAATTTTTTATCTTGCTTGGTCTCTGTAAGCAGCTGGACATGAAGGCTGCTTGCAATTCAGCTTCCCCTTGTACCACCCCACTCATTGAACACAGATTCCTCTTCCACATGGATAACAGTGCATGCAGGTATGGCCGTGTTCCTGTGTCCTTTCCCTGACCTACAGCTATACACAGACACAAACCCACCCAGGGAGGGACTCCCCACGCCCACTGGTCAGTGATTAGAATGGTTTGAGTCGGAAGGGAACTAAAAGTTCATCTCATTCTAAATCCCCTGCCATGGGCAGGAACCTCTACCACTATCCCAGGTTGTTCCAAGCCATGTACAACCTGGACTTGGACATTTCCAGGGATGGGACAGCCACAGCTTACCTGGGCAGCTTGTGCCAGGGCCTCAGCACCCTCACAGGGAATAATACCTAACCCAATTGCTGCCTGTTTTAGTTCGAGTTAGGGAGCACAGGGAGTCTGTGCCTGCCCAGCATATCAAATGGAATTGGCAACCCACCATCTCACAGGCTTGGTGGGGACTACCCTAACTCAAATAAACAATGTTATTAACTGTGAAGTAATGAAGGAATTAAACACACTGCATTTTGAGAGCACAAGGAACAGAAACCCATAAATTAATTAAGGTTCACAGTCCCCCTGTGCAATGCAGAGGTAATTGTTCAGTTCATGGTTCACCTGGGAGAAGAGGGAAAGGGATGTGGCACAGTGGTAGCGGCTCTGTAAAGTAATAGAAGAAGCACAAGTGTCACTTCAGACCCAAGAAGATTCTCCTCCTCCAAGAAGCTCTTCCTTCCTCTCCTGGGGCTCACAGAGGACCGGAGGAGCTTGTACACTGGCTTGTGCGCTCCAGTGCTGAGTGGAGTCTGGACAGAAGTCCCTGGCTCTGGTCCCATCCCTCTGCCCCTCCTCATTAAGCCCTGCAGCATCAGCCACGTTCTGCCAGGACACTCAGATGAATCTTGGGATCCCCACTTATAAGTGCTGGAAGATGTTGCTGTAATGGAGACAGCCAGCATTAAAGTCAGCAATCCAGGCTGAATAATGTATTCACTGCTGTGTAATCAGCTGGGAAACCTGTTAGTAATAAAAATACATGAGAAGAAGCAAGAGCACATGAATGTTTAAAGGGACGAGGGCATTCTTGAGGATGACACTTAGGCAGGCCCAGCATGAGTCCAAGTGTCAGACATATCAAAAGGCTGCTGTATGGAAGCATTTCGGTATGTCTTACATACTGGGAGCACAGCTTTGCCTCAGGGGTCTTATTTCATTCACCTAAAAATGAAAAGCATCACACCATATTCTGGAGACCAGTGAAAGATCCTGACATTTGACTCAAGGATCTCAAAAGTATTTTCCAACCTAAATAATTATCTTTTCTTCCAAGTAAAGCAGTAGTATGAGAGGATATGGCCTCAAGTTGCACCAGGAGAGGTTTACGTGGGACACTAGGGAAAATTTCTTCACTAAAAGGGTTGTCCATCATTGGAACAGGCTGCCCAGGTCAGTGGTGGAGCAACCATCCTTGGAGGGATTGAAAAGATGTGTAGATTTTGGCACTTGAGGACAAGGATTAGTGGTGGCCTTGGCAGTCCTGGATTAATGGTTGGACTTGACAGTCCTAAAGGTTTTTTCTGACCTAAATTATTTCATGATTCTTGACCCTTATGTCAGTAACAGATAGTGTCCAAACCCACAGGAGCCATCTAGCAACAGGGCACGCTCTTTTCTTTTTGCCAAACTGTTTTTGAGGGCTGACAGTGAAAGATGAAGCACTGTGTGCTCCCTCCCCTCATCCTTCAGTGAGGTTGAGCCCAGCAGAAGTGATATCTGTAAAACAGATGCCTCAGCAAAGAAATAAAAATCCTTGCTTTGTGAGAGGGAAATTAACTTTGACATCTTAATTATAAGTCAGAGGAAAGGTTGGTGCTGGAATAGTCAGCTTTGAAGATTATCATCTTGTCATTATTCATTAATGACTACAAAAGAAGCTACCTCTAAACGATAATGATGGAGTATAATGGTAAACCTATGAAGCTTCTATTAGACCCCATTTACTCCCAAACTGTCCTTTGCTGATAACTTATTAACAAAACCCAACAATATTAATCAGGTTTTGGCTACAGTGACATGTGTTGCTGTACAAAAACTACCAGGAGAAAAAAGAATCTAAAAAAACTTTTTCCTTCTGTTTAGAGTAACAATTTAACAACTGAATTATAACAGGACAGGAGCTCCAGAATTATGGATATCATAACTAGTGGGTTTTTGTCTGACTGGTATGGGAGGGAAAAAAACCCAAAAAAATGACATAAAGGTGCTTCACCAGTGTTCTCAGAGGAGCAGTGACATTGGTACATAAGCTCTGGCTCTGAGACTGCTTCTGCAATGTTCTGAAAACCATGGTGAAAGGGAGGAACCCAATCCAGAACTGGACACAGCGAAGTGGGAAGACAACTATTTATTTCTCAGTGGATTCTCAGCCGCGGCACCTCTCAGCAAGAATGCTGTGGAAGTCACAGAAAACAAGGAGACTTTTACATCTCAAGCGTGAGGAGCTGTGGCTGAGCTGCCATGTAGAGCCCCAACCCAAGGTAACTCTGAACCCAAATTTTTTCCAAAGTTCTGCCTCTATTGTAGCCACAGCTAGATGACCTCTGCCTTGAGGTGAACTTTTTTTCTGTCAGAGTGTGTTATTCTACTTCTTGTACTAAAATGTAAATTAACTTAAAGCCTTTGTAAGCAGCTTATTCAATATGAGCTATAATTACAGCTGAAGCTGTAAAAAATGCTCTCTGTAAAACTTCTATCAAAGTTATTTTGTGTTATTATTGCTTTCTGTGATGTGTCTGGATTTCCCAAACAGCAAATATATAATTCTGAACTTCTCTTGGTTCCTTTGATAATATTTTTTATGACAGATCTACTGAGACTCTAGCTACATCATTAACATTTAAAAAGAAGAATGGGGACAGTCTTTTCTAAATAAGTCTGTGCAAACCCTCGCATGCTGCTGCTTCAATACTAATCATGGAAAGACAAGGAATGTATTAATCATATAGATTTGTACAAGTAATGTAACCAGATCTGCATGAGCTGTTGCTCAGAATTACAAAGGCAGTCATCCTTCAACTGGGCAAGGCTGATCTGGTCAAATGAGGCTTTCTTGAAGGTTCAAGAAGTTGGACAAAGTGACAAAACTAAGTGATGTCAGTAGCAGTCAAAGAAAGGTTGGCTGTGTCAGTCTGAAATCACACCTGGAACAGCAGGGAGCGATCCCAGGAGGAGGCTGATGCACACACAGGTAACTCTAGTGCTCCCTCCAAATGTGGGGGGGAGGAAGGAGACTTGGTTTCCACTTCCTAACTTCCTAACACTCCACTGCTTCTCCTTCATCCTCTTTTCTAGAAGTCAAGAGAATTGTTAGTGTGTTGTTGCAGCTCAGACCCACCCCCCCCTCAGTCAGTAGGGCTGGCGGAACTGGAGAGGGCAGGACAATGCCTCAGTCCTCTGTCACTGGATCCAGTCCAATCCACTCAGACCTTTCAAGGTGTCTGTAAAGACAAGCTCTGACCTCATGTGCAGGACTCGGGCTGGGAGGCGATGACTGGCAGGAGTGGGCATCAACTCTCAAGAAAACAGATTTTCCAACCTGACCCACTCTGTGATCTGTGATTCTGTAATTCAGTAGCTCTCTGCCAACAGTTCCTTGGTCTTGTCATGCTTGTTCCTCACTTCCCAAATACCTCGGTCCTGCTTGCCTCTCTCAGCCATGCATTTTAGTCCTTTTCTCCAGCCTTGTTTATTCTTCAAAGCATTAAGCTCTAGATCTAGACTTAACACTTCATTACTACTTTTAGGCTCTAAATCCAATATGTAGACTTCAAACCCACTGCTGTAATTCTGTACAACCGTGTGACTCTCCACTCAGTGTTTGACTGGGCCTTTATCCCCTCTTTGCATTCATTGGCATCGGCTTGATCACATCATCTGCATCCCAGAGCAAGTAGCGGAGGGGTATTTGCTTAGGCTGCTTCTTTATTCACATTGACAAGTCCTCTTAGTTCATCTCATTAGCTCTACCGCAGCATCCACAGTACTTGGAGCAGGCACACGTGGAGCAATCTCTGTTACTTTTTAAATTTATTCTGGAGGTTTTGACTCCTATGGGGGAGGCACAGAGGAAAGAGCAAAGAGGATGAAAAGTGCTTGAGAGTATATGACTGTATGTCCTTTACAACCCTGCACAACACCTACTCTTGGAAATTATTCCCCGTTTTGGAAGTGCCTTGTTTTTGCTCTCCTCCCCCTATTTTTTCTTTTTCTTTTTTTTTTTTTTTTTTTTTTTTTTTTTTTTTTTTTTGTTTATTTTAAATCTTTTTTTCTTNTTTGGCCAGCTTGAGGATAACTGAACACTGCTGTCATTGTACAAAGCAGTACAACACAGGTCAGGAGCAGACTCATCCTTTGCCCAAACTTTTAACCTGTTGGCAGTTGTTTGTGTCAAACAAACAAACCATTTTGTGTCAGTTTTTTCCCATATTATCTGTCCCACGGTAACAGCTTCCTTCAATTGAGGTGTCTTTCGTTTCATAAGTATTAGTTTAAAAGGATTTGTGTTGTTTCAGATGCAAAATGGTGTTGAATATGCAGTTGGAAAATTGAGGCCTACAGAGGATCTGTATTTACTCTCTGATTTACTGTAAAATTTTGGTTGAAACATCTAAAATTCCCAGCCCAACACTCTTGCTGTTTACAGGATTACTGAGAAGATGACTGATGAGAGTAGTACTGCAGGAACAACATGGAGCTTTGTCAGAGGAGGTTTGAGCTGGATATTGGGAAATAGTCCTTTCTCCAGAGGGGGCAGGAGTGTTGTCATGGCCAAAAGGCTGCCATGAGCAGCCAAGGAGTGTTTGGACAACACTCTCAGGCACATGGTAGGATTTTGGGGCTGTCCTGTGCAGGGCCAGGAATTGGACTGGATGATCATATTCTATGATTCTCTGATAGAATTGAATGCAATGATCAGTAGTTCTGCATTGCTCAAGAATGGTTATTTATTTGTGAAAGAGGAGCAAAGAAGGACGTGCCACTGTGTGGGTGCTATTCCTGCTGGTACTGCCTCCTATTTGCCTGCTCTGCTGATGTGTTTATGAAATACAGGCAGACTTATAGTGCAGCTCTGCATCAGTGAAGGATGCACTGATCCCCATCTACAGCCTGCTAGGTTGATACATTCTGCATTCCCAGGTGAGGCGCGCAGACACCAGGGATTAGTCAGCCCAGAGTGACAAAGACTTCTCTTGAGGCTTGGGTTTATTCTCTAAGCTTTACAAAATTCCCTGGTAAGGCCTGGTTCCATGGCAGCTTCTGCTCCTGTACAAGTTAATTTATGACATGTTTAAAAGTTTGCCTTCACATAAATGTATCTTAGACTCACACAATTTTCAAATAGATAGTCCTGGATATGTCTGTCAACAGAACAGCAAGTGCATGGCTTTGAACCACTCTTATTCAATTGTGATTTGTTTGTGCTTCCTCAGAGGCATGGAGCTTCCTGAATAATTTGTTACCCTGTGTTTAAGATGAGGGCTCTGTTAGGGAAGAACACTGTGCCCACTGCTGCTTCCTGGCAACTGTTTTTGTTTTCAGTTAACGCAATGGAGTTAACCATCGCTTCTTGGTTCTCCCAAAAGCTGTAACAACATTGTGGTCACGTAGTGGTGTTGTGAGACAGCTGGACCTCCTGTGTGCCCAGTCACCAGGAAAATAGGAAATAACACCCTTCTGCATAAACAAATGCCTGCTCTGTATCAGTGCAACTGGCTTTCATGTCATCCTTGCTGAGGATTAAGATGTTCTTATTTTGTGTTTGTGCATGTTGTGAGTATTTTGCCTCTGTGGGGGTCCCCTCCCTGTAAGCACAGGACAGCTGACCTACACGTCACACCAAGATTTGCATGGCAGCATTGATCAAGAGGAAAAGGACTTCAGAGGAGTCCAAACACAACACCACAATTTCTTTTCTAATCACTCTGAGAAAGTGTGTCTTCATGCTCTAATTAAACAGCACTTTGACATGTTTTTGCTGTTTTGATTGCCTTTGAACTTTGGCAGTGTGATAAACAAACTTTGCTTTCTTTCTTACCAAAAGCTGTGCTGCCTTGAAGCAGTTTATGTATTTCATTCTGATGTGGCAGAGCTTAGCACCCTTTTCTTGCGGCATTCTACATGTGCTGACGCCAACAGTGGAATGGCAGCTGCCACAGTGTGATGGGTGATGAGCCAGGGATGCTGGAGCTCTAATATTTCTTTTACAGCCCCTTTTAGCTCACTGAGAGCTCCAAACATTGATGATTCCTCAGCCCTTGGCAGGTCTGCACTGGTGGGAGTGCAGGGCACGTTCCCTTCTGATCATACCTAAGGCTGTGCAGACACTTCATGTGTGTGGGATCTGTGATGAGTAATCTGGAACAAGGAATGAAAGCAGGACAAATGGACTAAAACTACCAGCCAGTTCCCAAACAGCCTGTACATGTTTCAAAGTTTATTCATGGAGAACAGTAGAGCAGGTCCCGTAGGGTGAGATGTGCTGTGTGGGGTGGGCTATCCCAAAACCACCATGTGACCTAGGGGGCCTGCCTCAACCTCCAGCAGTGTTCAGCCCAGCAGACAGTGGGGATGCCAGGGCAGAGCTTCAAGGAGCCCCACAGGCTGTGGTCATTACCTGAGAGCAGTGCCACACATCTGGATTAGTCTGTGGTGCTAGAGCATCCACATGCCAGGTGCTGAAGAGGAGATGAGGGATTGGCAAGTGATGCAGAGAAAATACATTCAGCAGCACTTTTTTCTCTCTCAGAATACAGTGAGACTAGCAGGTAGATGTGCAGCTTCAGAAGAGGATTATGGTTCATGTAATGTACAATGAACCTGTCCAACTTACTGGCATCATAAAATCTGCAAT
The DNA here is from genome assembly GCA_013397375.1 of Toxostoma redivivum. Classification (NCBI taxonomy): domain Eukaryota; kingdom Metazoa; phylum Chordata; class Aves; order Passeriformes; family Mimidae; genus Toxostoma; species Toxostoma redivivum. The sequence continues at coordinate 1,117,805 of VXBI01009823.1, forward strand.
GATTAGGCAGCTTGTTTTGGCTTTTAAGTTTATATGGAAGCATACGCTTAAAGACAACAGCACTTTCATTTCAGAACAGCAGTTTCATGACTTGTTTTTTTTACCAGTATTATTAACTGGCACATCTTAACATTTTTGGGGCAGCCTCCCATTTCAGGTATGTAAATACAGTGGGCATTTCAATCCGAGGTTTGAAGTCTTGGCCAGTGAAAGACTGAATCGCATTTTCGTAAGGTGAGGGGTCTGCTTAGGGGGATGGACAAACTTCCAGCTCTGGAGCCAAAAGGACACTCAGCTCTTCCTTGAGATGTCCACACTGTCTACACAAGACTCTGTGCATTCTCTGGAACATCTGGCAAAAGCTACTGCCAGCAGCTTATAAATCACAGCTCATGCCTGATGTCACAATTTCATGTGAAAAATTGAAGGCTGATTTCAGACAATGTGACTCTGTCCCTTTTAATGTCCAGTTCACAAAAAGCTTTCAGCCTTCTTGCTTGCCTTCTGTAAGTGTGAGAGAAAACTTATCTCTGGCAGTTTTTTCTGTGCCTGTTGGCAGGCGGCCCAATGTGTGTCAAATAGCAGCAAATATGATGAGCTGAACTTATGCTTATTGCAACCACATTAGTGCTGGAGGCATTGCACCTCAGATCTATCAGAAGCGTTTGATTAATGTCCCCACACAAGTTTGGATTACATTGTTTTATCCCAGCAAGCATAATTTTACTATAAGATTGGTGTTCTTCTGACTTCTTTGGAAGCGTTCTTACTTTTTTTTTTGGTAAAAGTCATAGACTAACAGGCCTTAATGGTAGAAAAGTCTCTAAGAACTGGAAAATTCCTGGTTGCAGAAGTTACTGGCTTTTGTTATGAGCAGGTTTCTTAGTGGTTTCACTTGCTGCTATTTACTGTTGCAAAATTCAGTATTGAAATCTGATACTTCTAACACACCGAGTTGTCCAGACTGAGGTGAACACAGAGACACAGCAATAGGAACAAAAATCCATTGTTTTACAACTCAGCAAACATTCTTTAGGCTCTGCAGACACCAGCTTCTTCACTTCCTCCTACAGAAGGGAAAGTCATCCCTCTTGATTTGCAAACTGTGGCAAGGTTATACCTTCTCAGGACTCAGGTTTTTTTGCAGCTCTTCTGCTCCTTAAGGACTGCAGCCCACTGGGCACAGCTCGAGCCTTCAAGACACTCCTAAAACACTGTAGACATCACAAGAGATTTGCAGTGGAAATTCAGCCTCTGATTAAATGAAAAAAAATTGAGGACTGGGCAGTGAAATTTGCAATTTGAACCAGAAAGCTTTCCAAGGATTAATTTCCAGCTTTTATGGCAGTGACATTGATTTTGAATGAACTTTCCAGTGGCTCACACTTTTTATGTTTCCTTTGTTGCTTTGGCAGCTGTGCTGTGCTTCCAAATGCTGTCATGTGCATGGCACATACCTGGCATGTAATCTGCACACAGCATGAGTTAATTGCTATGCTGAGATCCGTGAATCACCGCTAAATAAACAGGCTCATGTGAGGAGAAAACCCACTGGATTTGTGTTTTCCAGTTGAAAAAGTATCTGCATGTTTATATCTAAGTTGTACCCACTATTCTAAGCTCTGCTTTGGCCTGAGGTGCTCAAGCTGCTCTGGACCAACTGGTTCCAGGGGCAGTAGCAATGGGAATGGTGGGAATACACAGGAATGGTGTCTCTGCCTGTCTGGTTGTGCAGGCACTACATGCAAACATGAGAGTGCATCATGGAAACCCCAACTCAGCTCTCCCACCCATCTCAAACCCAGCTGCCACCCAAGGGGGGCTCCTGGCTAAGGGGTGATCCTGGCAGAAGGTAAACCCTTCCTTAGGTGGGAGCTGACTGAGGGCTATCAGCCGAGTGAAGGCCCTGGCTGACGGGGGCTCCTGTCTGAGGAGAGATCCTGATAGAGCTGCTGGCTGTCAGGAAACCCTGCCTGGCTAGGGCACTAACTGAAGAGCTCCTGGCTGAGGAGGGATCCTCCAAAACGCAAGCCCTGGCTGAGAGGGGGCCCTGCTGCAACGGGCGCGCGCCGGGGACTCCCAGCTGAGGGGACACCCCGGCCTAAGCAGGCATCGCCTCAGGAGCTCTTTCCGGACAAGGCGGCCGCATCCGGAACGTGCCGCGGCTCTAAGGGTGGTCCCGGCGGGGCCGGGTCGGGTCCAAGTCCCCGCCACGCCCCG
>VXBI01009823.1:1122391-1175496 GCA_013397375.1 Toxostoma redivivum
TTTTTTTTTTTTTTTTTTTTTTTTGCAAGGCTGCCACAGCTGCTCAGTGGCAGTTTTCCAGTCAGGGTATATATATAATTAGGAAAGTTGTTGAGAAGGCATTCTCTGTGAAGACCTATGACTTTGAATTTGGCTTCCCTTTTGATCCAGAGCCATCCAAACCTGCCAAGTTTTGGGAGGCATCTGGGAAGGTGCGTGGGACCATGTGGGTGGTTGAGATGAAGGGAGTGAGGGCCAGGAGCTGCTGGTCCCTGGTAGGCTCATAATTCATCTGAAGTCTCAAAGACATGTAGTTGTGTCATTGCATTTCAAGATCCTGTGTTTTGTGATTTTTCCCTAGTCAAAACTCAAACCATCATTTGAAAGGCATGGAGTGCTCTGCCGGCAGACCTTTGTGTGTCCCATGGCTCTTCAGTCTTAGGTGCTATTGGGGCAGAAGTCTTAGGCAATCCAGTGTCAGGGATTGACAGTGAAGAATTTGTCTCCTTGAATCTGAATCGTAGGATGTTTGTAAGGTCTTGATGCTCACAGTTGCCTCTGCATTTTAGAAGGGTGAGTTTGGTGCTCCATCTCTCAGGTGAAGTCTGTGCAGGTGACCTGGTGGCCTTGAACAGCAGGATCTGGACTGCTTTAAGTCCAAGTCATAATATGGTCAGTCCCTCATTAAAGGCAGTAACAGCTTTAGCTGACAGCAGTAAAATCTCTCTGTGATACTTTTTGCAAACTCATAGAAAATTGAAAATGGAAATTTCAAGATGCTTGTTTAGGCTTGTTTGATAAGACACTTGGAGGCTATGAATGTTAATTTGAATGCCATCTGTTAACTGCACATCACAAATGACGGACCATTTTGTTGGTGAAGAAATTTGTCCTTCCCATACTTGTTCTGTCTTTATTACAGAAATACAAAATCAGCTAGATTGGATGAGACCTTTGAGATCATCAAGTCCAACCTATGACCTAACACCATCTTGTCAACCAATGCCATTGCACTAAGTGCCACATCCAGTCTTTTCTTAAACACCTCCAGGGGTGGTGACTCCACCAGCTCCTTGGGCTGCCCATTCCATTGCCCAGTCACCTGTTCTGTGAAGAACTTCTTCCTAATGTCCATCCTGATTAGCTGAGGAGGGAGAACAAGAGCAGTGTACCAGGGCTGAGCATCGTGTCCCAGGTGAGGATGGTCTCAGGTGTGTGCAGACTAGCCAGAAAATCCACAGGTCCAGTATCAATAGGGATTGACTCAGCATAGTCTGTGGAAGGCCAGTGTTGAGTACTCTGTCAGCAGCACTTGGGACTGGTGCTGGGATCTAAGCTGTCTAAATAAAAACTAAATAAAACTTAAATTCTAGATGAACTTTGAGATGATAACCATACCTCTGTTTGTGTGTAGTTCATCATCATCTTCTTGATTAGATGAGCAAAGCAGCCATACAGAGAGCTAGGGCAGCTTGTGCAGTGGGATATTCGTATGGATGTGCACGCAAGCTGCCAGGGGCCAGCTCATCCTAATGAGTCCATTTGTATTTTATCCATGCTTGGGAAGTACTGGTTTTCAGCTAATTGCCTGCTTACATGCATTCAGACAACTGCTGCTGTGTGCTCAAGGACCTTCCCTGTCTGGTGTTACTTGGATTAGGGCATTACCCTTGTACCAGGCTGGTGCTTCTGCAGGGTCTTCTATTTCCATTAGTGAAATGGAATGTTCTAGTCATATCCATGGCATTTGAGTGCTAAGTTCATCCTCTATAGGTACCTACTTTCCTTCCAGTGTCTGAAAGGAACCTACAAGAAAGATGGATATTTTTGGATATTTTGGAAGTAGTGATAGGACAAAAGGGAATGGATTCAAACTGGAAGAGAGTAGGTTTAGATTAGATATTAGGGAAAAAATTATTTTCTGTGAAGCTCGTGAGGCACTGAAACAAGTTGTCCAGAGATGCTGTGGCTATCCCATCCCTGGAAGTGTTCAAGGCCGGGTTGGACAGAACTTGGAGAAATGTGGTTTAGGCATAGAACTTTGATGGTCTAGAAGGTCCCTTCCAACCCAAACCAGTCTGTGATTCTGTGATTGCATAAAATCTATGGCTGCATGTGTATTCAAGGGTCCTGAACAACCTGAGCTAGGTGTGGCATTGCCGCCCATGGTGGGGGGGTTGAAGCTGGATGGCCTTAAGGTCCCTTGTGACACAGACCATTTTAGGATGGTGATTCTATGATGATTCAGAATTAGGCAGAAAGATGTTTGTATGTGCAAAGGAGATTCCTAAAATACTCACCAGTACAACCCTGTATGCCTTCTTTCTTCATAGCAGCATGGTAGTCAAAATACATCAAAACTAGACTGCCAACTTATAGTAAGAAAAACTACTGATATCTACAAGCTCCTCTTTCTGCAGGCTGAGTTGCCAGATACTATGTAGGAAGGAAAGTGTTCTCCAGATTAAGGAGCTTTGATGAATACAGGTACTCTGTGGCAATTATTATCATTTCATGGCCACTGTAAGGAGGATGTTGGAGGAAATGGGCAGAGTCTTATAGCTCTTGCACTTGAGCAATGTTTCCAGAACACATAGTTTGATCCCTTCGTTTTGGAGCAGATGGCTTCATTGTGTCAAAACTGATCTTTATTCAATAAATGCAGCAAGATGTAAAAGAATGAAAAGTGTTCTTTGGACTAACTTTTTTTTCAGTGCTCCTGAAGCTGTTAAACCGTTATTTCCTATAGATTTGTTTCAGAGTCGACGTTCACTTGTGGTTGGAGCTCTCTCTCTGGCTGGGGCATTTATTCCATGTCTCCAGTCAGGGTTGCTTGGCCTCTGGTGAGTGTCAGTTTTTTGCTTTGATTTTTTTTTTTTTTCCCAGTGGAACATGTGGAGGACATCCCAGCTCATACTGACAGAACTGATGTGATCTTCTTCCAGTCCTTTGTGCAGTTTCCAATAGGTTCAGTACACCCCAGTCCAAAGCTGATGTGTGTTGTTGCTCTATGTGTGCTCAACCATTGTCTGCAATTTTGTGATGTGACACCTCTAAGTGCCTCAGATCTATTGCTTTATATGAATTATGGAACATTAGTGCAGAGGATGAGAGGACTGACAGGTGGATGTACTCATACCAAATGGATTTTTTGTGAGTCTGTGGCCTTACCTTCCCAAGAGCTTTCCTGATCAAAATGTAATATAAGCTTACGAGAAAACAACTTACTGCTGGATCCATTTTTTCACGTGACTATGATGAATCCCTAATGCCTGGATCCCTAATGCCTCTGTTACCAGCAGGAGTTAATGGGAATGTTATGACTTGGTTTATGCATGATGGGGGGTCCCTCCCCTGAAGCAGGATGAATGAAGATGGTGACAAATCCAGTGACTCAGAGCAGGATTCAGCACTTGAGACACAATATTTGAAGCCAAGGATCTGAGGTTCATTTACATTTCCCCTTGTGCTTGAGATGAATTCTAAAGGTGCCATGTTGAAACAGAGATCAGAGTACATACACTAGGATAATTTTGCCTCTCAAAGGAGAGGCATTACCCTGTGTTTCTGTGGAAGCTGGCAGTGGTCCAGCTTCACGATGGAAGAGAGGAATGTGTTACGCAGGAAGCCTGAGGAGCTGCGCATCCAGCTCAGGTCCCACAGCCTTTGATGGGTGTTGGGTAGAGGCTACTGAGTGCTGCTGTGGAAAACTGCCCTCCCTGCTTGAGAGTTAATGGGGAGCTGACCCGTTCTGGACTGCAGAGGAAAGGTTGAGTCGTTTGACCATGCTAGGAAAAGCCCAGAGCATACAGGTCTGCTCTAATGAAGCAGCTGTAGTGGATGTATCCCAGTTTCATCGAGTGATGCTGTCTTGAAAAAGAAAACTGAAGGGGAAATGCTTTCTGCTGAAGGCTGTTGTTTCTCTAAAACTGTCCTGTGTCAGTTTGGGAACTGCCTTGCACAAAAAGCTTGCACCTTAAATGTATGGATGCAGAGGACTGTTAAGCACTAATACCACTGGGTATTAGGATGTTAATGTAATTTGTAATCTTGCTTCTAATACTCCTCTTCATATAAAAGTACTCTTGACATAGACCTTACTGCCTTTCCCTTTCACATACTTCCTTGTTTAAATTGTACTGCGATGGGTGCAGTGGTAATGATTACACCAGAAATGCCCTCTAATGATTCTGCTCTTTCTTGGTGTCATTTCAGATGATGAGGAGGCCTCATGTGGCTTTTGCAACTAATTTGTACTTCTTTGTTCCCTTCAGGAGAACCGTTTTCTTCCCTGTTTTGATCCTTGATGTGTCTCAGGAGAGACCCTGTGTAGGATAGTGCATTTATCTGGAACTGGTGGCAGGGCAGGTGGTGCTGACAGTGTTTTCCAAACCCGTCTCTTCAGGTTTGGAAACCATCTTTTAAGGAAGTCAGATTTTCACTGGGACTGTACAATCAAGCATTTGTATTCCAGATATTCCTGGAAAGAACTTTCCTTGTGCAGGTAGACAGTTTTGATTGAGATTCTTCCATAGATGCTTATGTTTGGTTTTTACTGAGCCCCCACCAACCTTAGGTGTCCGTGCCAGCAGTGATCTTGCTTCAAATCCCTCCCTGAAGAGTAATTTTGCTGCTACTCTGCAATGGCAGGAGGGCTTTATCTGTGAATAAAGCCAAGAATGAAATAAAGATGAACCTTTGTTAAAGTAATGATTTCAACATCAGATTTCATCTCAATGATTTTTGTCTAGGTCTGACACTTCAGTTCTTGGCTGGCTTTAATGAAATGCTAGTGAGTTGTGGAAAATGGTCGGTTTTATCTCAGAAGATACAGTATCCTTAATTTTTTAAGGGAAGTTTCATTTTGCTTTGATAAAACCGATACTTTGATAGTAAACTGTCTTTTTGGAAACTTCCTGAAGTAAACAAGTGATGCTGTGCACTGTGCTCCTTTATTATTGAAGTATCTGCATCAAGTTATTTCTCAGCTGCAAATCTTTAAAAAAAGAATCTTAAAATGTGGCAAGGATTGCACATTCAAATAGACAGGTGGAAAATTTATTCTAGTTTTCATTGTTGCTCGGTTTTAAGATCTTTAAATTCATTCTTTTGGTTCTTGTTTTTAATTCACAATGTTTCCTTTTAAGAAATATCTTGTTGCATTCATGGGCTGTTAGTTAAATTGCTTCTTGTTTCCTGAACTGGAGCAATTTTCTTCTTAAAGCAACAGTATTCTTGAGAATGCTAGCTTTGAATTCAGAAAAATACTCTGTATTTGTGAGTAAATTCCTTATGTATTTCTGCTGAACAGAAGGTGAGGGGGAAAATGCAATAGGAAGATTGCAGGCTTGGGTTGATCTGTTACGTCATCACAAAAATCAGAATTCTTAGTAATTTGTCATCTCAGTTGTTAATTGATGTTTGAATTTGTGTTAAATTGATTTTTTTGGGGCCCTCTGTGGGTCATGATAGGAATGAGATCTCCCAGGTGCTATTTCAGCAGAAGTTGGATACTATAGCTTCCAATCTGATCAGCTTTAAAAGCAGGAGCAAGTACTTTAGGTGGAAAGGGTAGTATCTTAGGAAGGGTGTATCAAGAAGACAGTAAAGGTGCTAATGGTGTCAAGGGGGTTGTAAAACCTGTGTAAAGCTGTCCCCAGTTGTTTAAGGTGCAAATGCAAGTAGTTACACACAGCCATGTTCTATCATTAGTCCTTGTGCAGCTTTCAACATGAAACAAAATCGCAGCAATCTTTTGTTCAGGCTTATATCACTGTGCTTATGCAACCTGTTAAAGTAATGGTTTTATGTGGAAATGTGATTCTGCTTGCAAAGCACAGCCAGCTTGTTAGTTGTAGCTCTGACAGGAAGCTTTTAAAGTGTGTTCTCAGGGCTACATTTAAAAAAGCATGCTTAGAGCTACTTTTCAATATGTATGATTCTCAAGCCTGTAATTTTTTAATGAATTGGTGATTGCTCTCAGTTGAATGCAACTTCTTCAAATTGAAAATCACTAGTGTGTTTATTATCCATCCTGTATCTCTCTTCACTTGCTGAATAGTGTAGTTTGTATAGCTTGATCCATTGTAAATTATTTTTCCTAGATACAGTTAAAAAATGAAATAATTTAAGCTCTGAATTGCAATGTCTTTTCAGTTACTTGTAAAAAAAATGTCAAGTTTTTTTTTTTTTTTAATTGTAGCTCTATGACGTCATGGTGCACTTGAATGGTGGTTCTTACTGTGTTCCACTTCAGTGCTGTTTCATTATTACCTTTGGTAATAAATGCAGTCAACCTGGCAGCTGGTGACTGAAGATGGATTGGGGGTGCTATATAATTACCAGAAGTATTCTGGGTTTTGGAATCTGGAAATGCATGTTCCTTATCTGATGATTCTAAGGTCCCTTCTGACCCAAACACTTTTGGGATTCTATGATGTGATCTTTAGATGACTGGGTGGTTTGCTGTCTAGTTTAGTAACCCCTTTAAAAGTATTGTGTCTCTTCAGTAGTTGTTGAAGTTTAGTCAAACTTTAGGAAAAAACATGCATGGTGTTTTGGATGTGCACTGTGGATTCTGGACACACAACATGCAGCAGGGGAGGGATGTTCAGTGTAAAACTTAGTGAGTCTGGGCAGGAAAATCCCTCTCTTAAAAATTAATTGAAACACAAAGCAGAAGTGCCTGTTTTCCTTATCCCTGCAGGAGTTTTTGGAAGATCACAGCAAAAGCGTAACTGAAGCAGAAGTGAGGGCCGTGTGCTGTGTCTGACACGTTTCTGTGTTTGTGCAGCTGGTTTTGCCTACGAGCTTTGTCCTGCAGCTGAGTATAGAGGTGCATCTATGTAACTTACTTCTTCTTTTGCTGACATTATCAAAAACCAAAGCATAAACCCATTGATAAACAATTTGAACTTGGTGTAAGTTGATATGCTGATTGAGTACTTCCCTCCTGTACTAAGTGATTTCTATGAGAAATCTATGTAATTTTTCTATTATTTTAATTCTATGGATTTAAAAATTATTTTGACACAATTTTTTCCTGAATAGACAACAATAATGCCCAAACCACTTAAGTCATCTTCTTCTTTGAGGTTTCATTGCCTGGAGCTGCAGCTTTGCTTTGGTTATACACCAGGTTTGCCATGACCTTGTTGCAGCAAAAAGCAGCAGAGTGTGCTGGTACTATTCATTAAATTCAAGAGGATTAACATTCAGTTTATTTCCTCTAAAACCACAGAACTATCAGGAAATAACTAAGCCCTAAAGTTTTAGGTTTGTAGAAATTATTTTCTCCTAATGCATGTACTTGGGGGGGCCAGGGGAGGAATTTCAGAATCCTGTTATGTAAAAGAGAGGCAGAACCCTGGGAATTATGTTTAATGGCTTGTTTCATCCTTCATTGGTCTAAAGAATTCCTCAAAAATCAGCTGACTGAAAGTGCCAGGGAAGTATTTTTGCCTCTCTTGCTGCAACTGTTACCTCTCAGTAATTTCACTATAATCTTCTTTACAGTGAGATTAGATTGGAAATGCTTTGGTGCAGGGAGGACTTGTTTGTGAAAACTACTTGGTACTGTCGATGCCATCGAAGATCTGACATATTCAGATGCCACTTAGGCACGTACTTTTTGTTTCACATGGCAATAATATGCCATATATTTTGAAAATATTTTAGTTGTATATATTCCCTGCTAGATAAGGTATGAGCTGTGGATGGGTGTGGATGTTCAGCTGGGGGTTAAACCATGCAGAACAGCTGAGGTAATAGCTTGTGCTGTGTCCTCTTATACATTTTGAAAAAGGCAAATAGTTATGTCCTTGACAGATCTGGGTGCTATCATTAAACACTATTTAGCGGTTTATTTACAGGCAGCAGGAAAACAGTTTTACTCAATACAGAGTCTGAAGTATTGGTCATGTTGTGGAATTACGGACTACACAACTTGTCTCTAAATTGCAGGCTTTCCTCTCTGCCCTATTTACTCAGTCTAAAAAAACCTAATCCTGTGGATTTTATTTCCCTCTCTGTAGGGCAGCAGTGAGTAATTACTTTTCTGTGGTGAAGGTAGAGATGCTGGAAGAGTTTAATTAATGCTCATTAGAAGAAGCTACTAGTACCTAAAGGAATTAATTAGGATGGGACTCGTAATGTTCATCACAATAGCAAATAAATGCAATGGAGAGACTGCTTACGCTGTACTGTGTGGTGTATTTTTCTGTTCCTCAAAATATTTCAGAAGCTGTGGGTCTTCCACAGCCAAGGATGTGTTTCAACTCCTTTAAAGTGTCCAGATTCAAAATTAAGTTTGGGTTTATAGTGGAAAAAGCAGAAAAGTTACATATGTTTGCTCAGCTGTAAGGTACCTCACTGGGAATGCTTCACTGTCACTTTGTTCGGATGGCTGAATGGCCTAATTAATTTGAACATTTCATGTTAGTCTTTCTACCATAGTAAATATCTCACAGAAGGTGTTGAGAGCATGGTGACAACTGGTTTTCTGCTCCAGGGGCTCTCTGTAATGCCAACAGGAGTGCAGAAATAACATCACCTGGAAGCTGACGTGTAGGTTTGGGTGTCTTGAGTTGGAAATAACCTTGAACTTTCCTCTCAGAGCAGCCCAGAGAGCAGGAGAGATGCCCTGTGGCCACAGCTCAGGTTGGCCTTTGGTGTCTCCCTGTTAGTAGATGTTGGTCAGATCTGGTGGGTTCAGGGTCTGCCCTGGGTTTATTTAAACTCAAGTTGTGGTTTGAACCTGAAGCTACAATGATTGTAAATCAGAGGTATTTTTATTGTTGAAACAATGTTCTTAGCACATTTTTTAAAACTTAAATTTTTTGCACAGCTCTTCATTTCCAGCTGTTAGCTCTCTGACACTGGAGCTGGCAGTTGCCTCCTAAAGAAGCATTGGAAGAATTTGTTATTTGTTATTCTGTCAATTCCTTATTGGAAATATGGAGAATTGGAACTCTGTGGATACTGGAAAACTCTGTTAGCATGCTGTGATTTGCAAAGCTTTAATAGATTTTGCAAGAGTCAGCACAAATTCTGTAACAAAATACAGGTGAGACAGGTGTAGATAGGAAGGCTGGTAGTAGCCAAATCTGGTAGGAAGCAGGAGGTTGTTTACTTCCTCTGGCCTTTGCAGAGGGAGGGAACCTGGAATGAGCATGAAAACTGAGCCACTATTTAAAATGTGGTGTTGGACATTGCTTCAAATGGAGTTATTTTTATCAGACATTGGCAACCGTTCGGGGGCAGTGGAGGACGGAGATCTTTGGGATCTTCATGAGCCTTTTGATCAGTCTGTATTTGTACACAAGTGCGGGTAATGTGTCCACAGGGAAGTTCCAAAGTATTCAGAGCTACCAATTGTTCTCTCAGTGAAAAGTCTCCTAAAAATAGTACAGACATCAAAACGCAATCTGTAATGTGAAGTGTCAAGCTGTAGGAATAGTAAAAAAGCTTTTTACATGAGGAAGATCTTTCTGTGAGCTGTTTCTTATAGTGAGTGAAATGCAGCAAAAAGAAAAAGGACTTGAATTACTTTGTGCTTTATTGAATTACCTTTAGGTGGCATAAAATTTGTTCTGAAATCCTTATTTATTGCCTTTTGGCAAACACGTTTGTTTTTTTTTTTTATTTGAACTATGTTCTTAAGAGGTCTGCTGGTCTTCCTGATGTAGGGCTGCAGAGATGTTGGATATTAAGGAAATGGCAAAGAGGAAAACAGTGTTTTCAAAAAAACACCCAGTTCTTTGACAGAACTTTCTGTGTTATCTAAAGAATTTGAAACTGGGACATGAGCACTGGGTGCTCACTTCAGACTGCAGTGATCTGAAAAGATTCAGCATTTGTTGTTACCTGGCAGTCTTAAGTTTTAAATGCAGGATGCAAGGCTTTTCTCAAATTCTAAATGCAAAGTGCAAGGCTTTCCTTATTAACAAATAAGTGGAGATAAAAATAAAATCTGCTTTTTGAAGTAACAATGTTCATCTGGTTTAAACACAGGAAATTTGAGCAATTTAGCAGGACCTCAGTGCTGCAGCAGATTATGTTGAGAAGCAGAGGATATTTGGAATTTTGCTGTGCAAAGCCTATTCTTAACCTGCATGCCAGACTCGCACTGGTATTTTTTAGAGTAACAAATTATGCAGTTGGCCCTCTCCAGTCATACCCTCCTGGCACCATAAAGCTTTCAGGTGCCCACTGTGCTGGGTGAGAATGTGCTGTGCACACAGCACAGCCTTGGCTTCACCTGGTTGCTCTGACAGTGCCTCTGGGAAAGCCCCATTAGTGTCTTCATAAGAATTTAAACTGGCAGGTAAAGATAAGCTAATCTCTGTTTCATCCCATGATTTATTTGAACAGCAAGATGTCTGGTTCCTTTTCTTTGCTGTTGCCGTAGAGCTGCCAGTGGGTCTGAACAATGAATTTGGGAACGTAAATGGATTTATTTAGTAACAATCAAGTGCTCGCTATGCAATTGCTACCTGATTCTGACTCGATATGAAGAGTAAAATTGGGAAGGATCTTGACTACATTCCAATTACAATTTTATGAGATGATGAATGAGGTTAGGACCGGTGCCTGCTGTCAGATTTGCCTGATGTAATTCTTACACTCGTAGGTGCAGGGTGGGTTTTCATCACCTAGCTGAATGTTTTATTATATTGGTCAATTGATATATATCATATGCTGGTATTCAGACCAAAATATAACCTTTTAAAACTATTACCTTCAGGTTCATATATATGTCCTGGAAGTGAGGAGAAAAGGGAGTGTTTTAGGTAAGAACCATCTAGTGTGGGTAACAAGCTCTGTGCTCTGGGGAGCATTTCAGAGAGATTACTGCAGAACCTATACGGTCAGACGAGGATTATAGAAAAGGAATTATGCAATAAATACAGGAGCAAACTCTGCTGTTAGTTTGGGTGTTCCTATTGGGGTGCACAGCCATAGCTGCCTTCTGGTTGATTGCGAATTGTGAACAGAAATTAGATTTGGCTTTGCCTTCAAAGCTGTCTCTTTATTTGAAGTGCTTTCTTATAAATATTCAATTTCTGTGTCAGTCTTGAATTTAGTGAGCTCTTTAAGCAAATATAAATGGCTCCAGCCTTTGCAGGCAGCTCCATACAGACTCTGGCTGGCGAGTTTCCCGAGTGGAATGCACTGCAGTCTGAGAGCTCTGAATGCATTGAAACTTCTGTTATTGTAACTGAGGACTCTTTCTGTCTCATGACCTAGACAACATTATTATTTTGCTTACAGCATTCACCTTGTGCCAAACTTTGTAGGGCAAATATTAAGTTACAGAATCACGGAATTGTTAAGGTTGGAAAAGACCTTTAAGGTCACCAAGTCCAGCCATCAACCAGCACCACTAAACTATGTCCTCAAGTGCTAAATCAAAGTGTTTTTTAAACACTTTTGAGGATGGTGACTCCAGCAGTTCACTGGGCAGTCTTAATTGAAACTGAAAGCAACTGGTGCAAGTTAATCACTGAATTTAATGGCTTAGCAGCCAGACAGTTGTCACAGACATCTGCTAGGGAGCGGTTGTTTGCTGCCCTGTTCTCTAGACTTTGATTCTTATTCACTATTGAAATGTTTATTTTGTCATTTATTGTACTTGGAGAAGGGCTAGTAGGTATCTGAAGCTGGCCACGAGTGATTGTGCCATTTGTACCCTTACTTTACAGCCCTGCAGGATTTTAGAAAATCAGATGGTTTAGGCTTTTGAAGTGTGTTTGTACATGGCTTATGCTGGAAATGATAAGACAGAAAATGAAGTTACTGTGGACTTGTTGCCCGTGTTCTTTCTCTCTGCTTTGACTAGTTCTAGTTTATTGTATAGAGTAGTGGAAGAAGTTTGCTCTGAAGTTAAAAAAATTGGAAATAGAGCTGTTGGGTTCCCCATGTGGAAAAACCTATCCATAGGTGAGGAAATACTAATATGTGCCAGCTAGAACTAAATCCGCTATACAATTGACCACTTAAAGAGAAAGTTTTCTTCTAATGTTGAGTAAATTCTGATTATGAAAATCAAATTTATCCTTTTAATAAGTAGGTTATTTTCCCATTTTTAATCTGCCAGTCTCTTGAATGCAGGTGTTCTGAACACTTTACTGCAGAAGTGTTTCATGAAAGAACATCATCATATTGCTGTTGTATCGGGTGGCTGTGTGCATGGCCAGTAGTTGGACTTCATGATCCTTGTTGGTCCCTTGTGGCTCAGGATATTCCATGATTCTGTGAGTTAGTTATTAATCTAAAGGTTTGTGTTTTAATGGCTGTTGGTTACCAGCTTTATTTTCCACATACTGATGTCCTCCGTTGAGACACTTCTGTTGCTAGCTACAGATAGGTAAGAAAAACGAAGAGATGCTGAGAAACAGATGTTGCAAGACCAGGTACCCAGCTGTGTGCTAACAAAATGAATCTCATGGTGATTAGTTAACAATTCCTTGGCAGGCAGAGGCATACATAAAACAGTAAACACAGCATGGGGAAATAATATTAATTTAGAAAAAAAAAAAAAGAAAGAAATTTCTGAACGTTAAACGTTGGCAGCATCGGTTCGATCACCTGTGTTCCTGAGGAGCTGACTGTATTGCGGTGCGTCACACCAAGGTCAGTCAAGCTGATTTTGGAACTGGTTTTAGACATGTTTTCCTGCAAAATGTTAGTGGGGAGGTGCATGGATTTTTCAGCTTAAATGCTGCGTCAGTAATGAGGAGGAGTCAGTCAGCCTCAGCCGGCTGGGTTTGTTAGAGATTCCAATCACTGTGCCAAACAGTGAGGTGGGCACCTCTGGCAGCTCTTTGAACGATCAGTGGCTGTCAGTGGGATCCTGCACCACTCCCAGAGGTGCTTTGGATCTCATCAGTCAGCACCTGTGGTGCATTTGTTCCAGGTTGGCTGCTGTAACCTGGGTTCCTGCAGGGAAGGGCTGTGATGGGATGTGCCAGTGCTGCCTGAGCAAGTCCAGCATGCTTGTACTTCAGTAGAAAGCAGCTGGATCTCAGAGGCTGAGCACTTCCTCTCTGCTGGCATCCAGCTCTTCTCGTGTGCACTCCTTGGAGAAAGCACTCTTTCATAGTTCATTGAAAATCCTAGGTTCCATAACTAAAAATAAATCTTATTAAATGAATAGTGATGAAATAATAGGATATCTTGTGCAACCAGAAAGAGAAATTCCTTTAATTTTTAATAATATATGATGATTAACTAAGCTTGTAGGGAAATTATCTTCTCTTACTTGATTGCTTCAACAACAGCCTGTGATAAAGATTGTAAACAGAAGCTTCCCTGCAAAACTGGGTTATAATAGAATTGGAGTTCATGCAGTGACACCCGAGGGATTCATAGGTGTGACAGATCAACGTGGATCAACACTTCTGTTCTTTCTGGGTTGCTGTGCTGCACACTGGTGTAACCCTGGTCCTTGGGTGTTGCAGCAGACTGAGTAAAGCATCCCTCGATGTAGAATTGCCCTGTGAACTTTGTGAGTCAGGCACTGACATTAGTCATGGTTGGTGCACATCTGGAGTTCAGTGATTTCACTGACTGCCCATGTTGTGCAGTGAGCACTGTGGGGGGTTGTTTTCCAAATACACTGTGAGATGTCTCTATTCAATACTGCTGTGACACAGCACCTCTATGGGTTTGATCAGATGAGTGCT
Organism: Toxostoma redivivum; assembly: GCA_013397375.1. Taxonomy (NCBI): domain Eukaryota; kingdom Metazoa; phylum Chordata; class Aves; order Passeriformes; family Mimidae; genus Toxostoma; species Toxostoma redivivum. Next base: position 1,136,056 of record VXBI01009823.1, read on the forward strand.
GACCTGGCACGTAGATCTTGGTGATTCCAGATTCCTGGGAGTCCTCTGGAGTGTGGTGAGTCACAGCAGTGCAGTCTGCAGCCTGAAGCATCAGCTATCCCTTGGGAATGCTGCAGCCCACCCTGCAGCAGTGCTGGGATTTCCCAGGCTCCTTGACAAGCGGGTTTCAGGAAGCTCTAGTTCCTTCATAAAAGTTGCATGATGACTCATGTTTGTTGAAGCAGGAATTGCTCCTTTACTCTTTGTGCTCAGGGGGTCTCTGTGCTGATGGGACCTTGGTGGGGGTCTCATGGGAAAGTGGCATTGAGGAGCCACTCAAAAGCCCTTGGGTGACATTTCTGTATGGGAATGATCTGTTAAAGAGGTGTTATACTTGCAGGCAGTGCAAAGCAGGGATGTTCAGGATGGGGCTGGTATCTAAAAGCACAATTTGCTGTTGTGTAAATTAGTTTATATGTCCAGCAATGGTCCACACAGTGCTGCTCACTGACACTGTTAGAGGACACCTCTGCTGGGAACATTTTCTGTTTTCCATGGTGGATGGTCACTCCAGAAGTTTGTCTGCTCCAGGAGATCAGACATACAGCATCTTTGTCAATAGAGTATCTTTGTCAGTCTCCTGTCCTGCCAAACTCCAGACTGAAATAGGTTAGTGGGCCTAGAAATTATGCAAAGTATAATTGCATATCTTGCTTCCTATGGGAAGCAGGCTAAAAATAAAACTGTCTGTGATTTGCATAAATTCTATTCTGATCTGAACACACACAAAAAAAAAGGTCTTGGCTTGTGAACATGTACCCTTCTGTTGGGAAAGCAATGCCAAGTTCCAAGTAGATTAAATGGCTTGTGTAACAGAGAGCAGCTGCAAGGACATTTTTCTTTGGGGATGTGATTGAAATGTGTCATTCTGTAGAGCTGCACACTGCTTAAGCAGTGAGATATGGTATGTTAGACACAAGTCACATCTGAAATGTGATGCACTCTGGACAAACTGAAGGATTGGCAGCTTCTGCTAAACATTATAACAGGTTAACCTGCACAGGTGCCCTGTGTGCGGTCCCTTGCTGCAGTGTGACATGGTATAATATTAAATGTCAGTAAGTTTAAATTTGCACATAAGCTGGAGATTTCCAAAGGGAAGCATTAATATTAGAACAGTCTGGGGACTCAAGTAACATTTTGTTCAGTTGGATATGTTAATTGTGCTTTCCAGAATAAATGGGTTTATTTGCTGTCTCAGTAAAGCATTTTCTCTAATATGAATAAATTAAAACCTCACATTGTAAATTTCAGGGAATTAATGGAAGATTATTTATAAATTGAGGAAAACAAGCCACAGTTAGCCCTAGGAAAATCATCTTAATTGTTCAGGTTACTTGTCTTTGTTTTGGTGCTCCACTTTTCAATTAAGAGCAGACTAAATGATTTATGTATTATTGTAATAAGAGGACTCTTATTCCCTGGCTGCAAGCGTCTGTACTCGACTTCACAGTACAAGTGTTGCAGTGACAACACTTACCCAGAATAGCCTTTGTAGTGTATTGAGCTGCACAGTGATTAAAACTCAGCAAGGCCTTGAGTGCATAATTAAGAAGTTTTAATGAAGTGCTAAATAATTTTGTATTTTAATTTTTTTTTAAATGTGTTTGTGTACTACAAATTCTGATTGTTGTTTTGACCCTTTAGAGTGTTGTAACATCCTTTTAACATGTTTGAACCCATTGGTGTGGTGCTCTACCACGGCAGCTCCATCACTTGCCTGGTGGTTTGACTAGATCATCAACAGGAAATGGCCTCATGTTACACTGGGGGCGGAGTTTAGATTAGGTGTTGGGACATTTTTTTTTTCATGGGAAGGGTGGTAAAGCTTTGGAACAGGCTGCCCAGGGAAGTGATGGAGTCACTATCCCTGGAAGCGTTCTAAGGAGTATGTGGATGTGGCACTTGAGGACATGGTTTAGTGGAGGAGATAATGGGTGCTGGTTGATGGTCAGACTTGATGACCTTAGAGCTCTTTTCCAGCCTTAACAATATTCTGTTCTGGTCAGTGTATTTGATTCATCTGCTGTTGTAGTGTCAAAAGCTTGTTTTCTCTTGTGCTATGCCCCTTGCTTGCTTAGAGAGTCATAATTAGATCTTGCAAATCACATTTGGTTTTTGTGAGGTGTTTCAAGCTCCCGGGCTGGGCTCACTGATTTTTCCTGGCATCCCTGTAAATCATTTTGTGTCTCAAACCTGACAGTGGCAGAGGCTCACAGGGTACAGTTTTTCTGGATTCTTGTACTTTACCATCACTGTCAACGCATCTGATTTGAAATGGAAATCATGGACCAGTTTACCCCATTTTTGAAAATATAGCAAATCTTTATAAATAGGCAAAACGTTGTTAATCTGTGTAGTGTTTTTTCAGTTCTCAAGAAAATATCAAATTAAAGAGAAGAAACTCTCCATATGTAATAAAAAATGTCAAACTTCTCTTGTGTAAAGTTCTTTTCCATTTTTCTTCCCCACTGATAAATTTAAGGAAATGGTTGTGTTTGCATTTTATTTGAAACCCATTCGTTATTTTAAATTACTTGAGTTCTGGTTATATCTCCTGTGTCTGATCTTCTATCGGAAACAGGTGTACAGACCTTTGAGCCTTGCTGTTCTCCTATTTAATAAAGGTGTATTAAAATACTTGGCATTATCAGAGTAAACCCTGCTCACTGGTAATTCTCCTGGCTGTATACCCATGGTTAATGCATTTTTGTGTGCAATGTATTACTGTAATCATATCCGATACTGGTGTGTGTGAAGCTGGAGTCTGAAAGTTTGAGCTACTTCATTCAAAAGAATTTTCATTTTAAAAATCCTTAAAGTTGTAGGCAATTCATTAGGCTATGCAAGTTTTTTGCTGCCAGTGCAGGGCATAAAACGAACTTAAAGTGCTGCCTTTCTGTGGAAATCATCCACAGGCTGAGAATGTCTACAGGTGTAACAAGATACAGAGAAGAAAAGTAGAGACCCATGCTAGAACCGTGTAACTGAGTAGTATTGCTGCCCTACATACGAGTTTTCAAATGCAGCTGGTGTCAATTTCCTACTTTGTCCTTAGTTCCGAAGTGGTGCATGACCCCGCCTGGCCATGTGCTGGCTGGGCATGCCCTGCGGAGACATGGCCATGTCCCAGGAGCAGATGGAAGAGAAGGGGCAGGCGTCTGCCTGGAGCTCTGCTGATGCTCTCCCTGCTCAGAATGTGTTATGGCATGTGATCTGAGTGCTTGTGCTTTTAGGTGGTTTTAAAAAAAAGCTCTTTGTTGTTGGCGGTGCTTATACCAGAGCTGCCCTCTGCGGGTGCAGGGGAGTGTCCCCCCCACCCTGCCCGTGGATACTCTGGAGCTGGCAGGGAAATGAGCTCAGGGTAGGTGGCGAAAGGTTAAAAACCTCTTGGTTTTGCAATGCTGGATCGCAGAATCCCAGAATGGTTCAGGTTGAAAGGGACCTCAAGGATCGTCTCATTACATAGGCAGGGACACCTTCCACTAGACCAGGTTGCTCCATGCCCAGTCTAACCTGGCCTTGAACACTTTTGGGGACAGGGCAGCCACACCTTCTCTGGAGAACCCATGCCAGGGCCTCCCTCAGCACCTTCATGGGGAAGAATTCCTTCCCTCATGCAGTGGGAAGCCATTTGCCCTTGTCCTGCACTCCGGGCTTATTTTTCATTTCCAAGCTTCAGTGGTTCTGGTACATCTGTGAACAATGGCAAGTGTTAACTGGGTACTGAGTGTTATTTTCATACACCGTCCAAATGGCACTGACAGCTCTAGCTAGATTTTTTTTTCCATGGCAGATCAGGAACCCAGCCATAGATACTCACACTCTAGAGCCTTCTGTTACAGTTGACTTCGTTGTTTTTCTATACAGGCAGAACTAAAATCCAGGACGATTGCATCCAAGCTCCCACTGTTTACATTTCATATGTTGTCCCTCACAGCTCCAAGTATATTTTGGAATAAAATATATATAAAAATATATATTACTTTTAATAAACGGCTAATTTGAAAAATTGTGTTTATAGTGAACAGTAAAGTATTTTTTGAAAAGTTTGAAAGAAAATCATGCTCTCCCTATTGAGTCACCTGTCATCACTGCAGCTCCTTGGTAGTGTATAGCTGCCACTGTCTCCAGAAGGTGTTGGCATGGAAACTTAAGGCAGGGAATTCCACGTCTCTGGAAAGTTGTCACCCGTGTTTGTGTAAAATGTTCACTAAAGCAAAATTGAAAATTTCCATGTGGTCTTCAGAGTCGTTTGATGAGGATGTTGCTGGTATTCTGTATAGCCAGCAGCAGTAGCCAGAGGTATTTAGGACTTTATTACCAGACAGCAACATAAAAACTACACAGACTGGATTCTTAGAATTAGTTTGTATCTTTCAGTGTTCAACTTTGCTGTATTACCAACATTGCTTATCTAGAAATGGGGTTTTGTTTCAAGTTCTAGGGGCACCATGGCAATGCTCCTGTTTATAACTGCAATATGTATTCTTGAGTATTTCCATGACAGGTTGGATATATAAATAGCTGGTTTTTGTCCTGTTCAGGTACAGCAGTAAAGGCCACTTCACCACCACTCCCATTTTCATGATACCCATGACTCCTATTTGCCTCCCTAATTCACAACACTGTATTTTACTGCAGTGGCACTTGAGCCTTTTTCTTTTCCTGCAGTCACTTTATTCTCCTTCCCCAACTTCAGTGTGCATATCCTTATCTAAACAGTTATTTTTGGCAAAGGTAAATTAAAACTGAAAACAAGAGGCTTGTGTCTGTTCATCTGGCAGAACCTGAGTTGTATAAAGTATATTATTCCTCTTGACTGGTCCTTGTGTTGCCTGTGTTATCCTTTAGAGGCAGCTCAGCAGCTCAACAAACACCAGCCCAACATTTATCTGGTCATTTTGGAGAGGCCGATACATGAGGTTTTCCTAAAAGCCTGTGTGAAACAATATAAAAGAAGCATGTTCAGCTCCTGGAGGGAAAATAATCTGGCTTTTGCCAGAGGTCGCCTAAAGCATCCTTATTATTACTTTATTTTTCTGCTTTCTAATGCACACCATTCTCTATGTGAATTTCTGTGACTTTTCCTCTGCCCACTATTTTGTTTGACTTTCCTCTGTTTTCCCCAGGAAATCCTGTCAATCCTCAATTCAGTAATCTTGGTCCCAGAGTATGGTCCAGTCTCTAAGCTTTTAATATTAAGATTAACCCCTCAATATCAGCGTATCCTCAGTAGCAGTCATGCCTTTATTTTGTCTTTAAACTGAGTTGATGTTTATTGAAAAGTGTTTATAAGCTTTTAAAAATTTAAACATTAAGAGGGAAAGATCCGTGAGTAAATGAAGTCTTTTATTCTACATCCAGAACAGCTTCTCACATATTGTCTGGTTTTTCCAACATGCAGTGCTCTGAAAGTAGCTGATGAACAGATTCATCTGCCTCAGTGAAATACAAGTATTGCTCTGCCTAAGTGAAATATGCTGGGCTTGCTGAAGTGTAGATCTCGCTTTGGCAAGGAGACGTCAGGACTGTTTTAGCAGCAAAACATTTTTTTAACGTTGAGGAACTATCTTGTCTACAAAGAATAAAGTCATTTGTAGTAACAAGTGGAAAATAATTTTCTTGCTGGAGATTATTCCATTTGTTTCCATATTCCATGATATATTTTGCTCATTATGCTTCTGGAAGCAAATCCAAAGTTTTATAAGGAATGGTTCATGTTGGTAAAATAGGGAATTGAGGTGGGGGCTGCAGAGTTGCTGTGTGTTCCTGGGAAGGGGTTGGGTGGGAATTGCTGTTGCTTGTGTAACTGCTGGATAGCCACGAGGACAGTGCTGAGGTGTTGTCCCAATGCTGCAAAATGCTTTTTATGTGTTTGGAAGTAATTTTTAAATAAGTTACAGTGTTAAGGCAGGTGAGAAATTGCCTTCATTTGGAGCTCAGAGCTCATGTTCGGCACAGGATGTGCTACCTGTTCAGAGCGTGTGCTGGATTTCTTCTGTCCTTGCTTGAGGGCTTAAGGTGCTTTTGTGTGTGGACATCACATCTGTGGACATCACTCATCTCTCTGAAGGGTCAATAGGTAATCTTGGTTCCACTTTGAAATACTCTTTGTGGTATGGTTTTATTTGAAGGGAAGAGGATGCAGAGGGTGAGCTGTGGTTGCTGAAGTTAGGTTTGGGAGTTGAGAACAAGGTGTGAGGTGCCCTCACCTTGCCTAAAAGGGAAGGGAAAGTATGAACTTGCCACTACCAAAACACGCAGCCAGCTTCGCAGAAGTGACACATAGTTGGGAAAACTTAGTTAGTGGTGGGAGGGTTTTGATGGTTTGGGATTTTTTCCAAATTTGATATATACGTAAGTACAGTGATTGGTTGAAGATGTAGGTGAGTGGGCCTTGTATGAGGACTGCTGTAGGGTCTGTGACCTGTTTGAGGTGGGCTCCTCAGCAGCTTTGAGCTCACAGGCTTCAAGGACTCCTGTTGGAAATGCTTCTGGAGCAGGTTTATGCATTTCATAACCTATTAGTAATGTAATTTAACAGGAGCAGTTGTCTGTTCCAGCCTTTTCCCTGCTGTTGTGCCACACCAGCATCCATCTGCTGCTGCCCATCTCCTGCTCTAGGTTTGGAGACAGAGGTTGAGCTTTTTCCCTAAAGCCCAGAGTGTTCTGCTGTAGTTTGTAACTTAAATTTACCAGGGTCACTGAACCCTATTTTATGTGCTTTCTGGGAGGCTGACAGGATACAAAAGATTGGTTTGTACCCTCCTGTGTGAAGGATGAGGCAGTAGTACAAGAGCTCAGTTATTTGTATGATGAAGGGGCCATGGTTCTCCAGTGATGTGACAGATTCACTAATGATACCTGACAGAAGTATTGCAAAGGAGTAATTTTAAAAAAACCAACTCCCTTCTATTATGCAATGTTTTTAAGAAGGAAATACTTTCTTTTTACAATTTGAAGAATGTAATTTCCTGTGTGACAAAATATTGAACTCAGGTAACTAGTGAGTAGGTGTAAATTGAATGGAAGCTACTTCAAAATACAGTGAAATAGTTTCTTGTCTGTAGAGACTTTGAATTTTGGTAATAGGTTTTGTATTTTAGTACTTTATATTAATTTTCAAACAATTCTAGAATATTATCACTGTCTTGTTCGGGAGATGAGTGGGGATGGTTGTTAGTCAGCTCTGCTTAAAATCACTGTGCCAGAAGAAATTCTTCCCTGTGGGGGTGATGAGGCTCTGGCACAAGGTGCCCAGAGAAGCTGTGGCTGTCCCATCCCTGGCAGCCTTCAAGTCCGGGTTGGATGGGGCTTGGAGCAACCTGGGACACTGGAAGGTGTCCCTGCCCATGGCAGGGGATGAAACAAGATGAGCTTTAATGTTCCTTTGTGACACATTCTGGCATTCTGTGTTTTGATAGCACAAAATGGTATTTTCCATCAAGGTTGCTGTATTTAAAACAACCCAACTCTTCTAACTGCTTGCTTTTTCTGAAACTTCTATAGCAGTGAAACACAATTCTTGTTGTGAGATCCTGCTCTACAAATTATTCTAATTTTTTCTTTTTTCTTTTTAAGGAAAAGTCATCAACAAGGACTTGCGCCACTACCTGAGCCTTCAGTTCCAGAAGGGCTCGATAGACCACAAACTCCAGCAAGTGATCAGAGACAATCTCTATTTGAGAACCATCCCTTGTAAGTATGTAAAGATCAGTCTCATTTGACCTGTTCCTGCTAACTCCCACATCATTTGTGAGCTTGAAATGCCTTCTCTCTTAATCTGATTTAGAGTTTTACTTTGCAGCAGAGACTTCTGGCTTTGCTAGAGTAGTTTCATGTCTGAAGTTGCTATTAATTGGTACAGCCAGGATGGACTGAAAACCAGCAAAAACTTGAGAATTCAAAGTTCAGATTGTTTCAGTAATATCTGTGTGTTGCTCTTCACAAGTTCATCAGTAATTGTTGTTAGAATGACCCCAGCCACCACAAATATAAACCTTTCTCAGCATGATCAAGCAGTGCAAAAATGTCCTGATTTTTGTCAATGTGTTAGGGTTTTTTTCTTCACAAAGAGCTAACTGAGACCTTGAGTGTCAAGTGCATTAGGCAGAGCAGGGCAGCTGGAAGGAGGGTGGGAGAAGGGATTGGGTGCAGAAGGGGTGGCAGTGGCAGAATGTACAGGCAAACTTGTTTGCTCATCCTGAGAAGATTGATTAAAAAGGCTCATTATTGACTGTTTAAATATTCATTGCACTAAAAACTTATTTTGTCAAGTAACGTTTTTGAATCTACAGGAATTCTGCTCTCTTCTCTATGAGCACACCCAAGAGTTTCTGGCTTTCTTCAACTGCATTTCACTATTATTAGCTTTTATTTCCTAGCTGCTGTTCATACTGCTGCCTGAAAAAATGATATATGCCTTTAAAATGCTATTAGGTTGTAGGCAGTAATGAATAGTAATGAATCAGTGCAGTCCTTTCAGGAGAGCTTTAATTAAGCTGTTTTAGCTATGGGAGGCCTATTTTCATAGACAAAACACTTTGAGAACCTCTGCATTAACACAGCAATTTACTAATAAAGTTTACCTACAGCCAGGGGTTGGAGTGTGGCTGAATTATACTCTGAATTGTAGGTTAAAAAATAAATTTTGTGCCTAGTTATGGATTTGGTGGCCCAAAAATCAAATGTGCTTAGTCATGATGACCTCATTGCAAATTAGAGTTGGTGCTGGTGGAAATAGCGAAAGATGCAGTACCCTTATAGCTGGATTAAAATAAAATATCACAGCTCCCAATGTTCCCAGAATCCTAGACTGGGATTGCCTGGCTCAGGTGTCGTCAGCTGCCACAAAAGTTGTTTTTGGTTCATAAGACCATAAGAAAGATTTCTTTCTTAATTACCACCTCACCCAGCTTCACCTCTCCTCCTTCCCCAATACCACAACTGTCGTTCCTGTGTAATTTACTGGCTCAGATTTTATACATTATTCTTCACTTGCTCGCCAGTTGTTTTAACTCTTATGGAAGTGACATCATCTTTGTATAAAGATTTGAAAATACATTGTTTTTTGCTGAACTGTACAGCAGGCAGCGTTTGTTAACTGGCAGCATTTAAGTATCTTACGAGACTGTTTTCTCTGTCTTTGCAGGCACTACAAGGGCTCCCAGAGATGGGGAGGTCCCTGGGGTAGACTATAATTTCATTCCTGTTGAGCAGTTTAAAGCGCTGGAAGAAAGTGGAGCCTTGCTAGAAAGTGGAACATATGATGGTATGTGGGTGATGGTTAATGGATTGGGAACAAGGACCCAGTACTTGTGTCCAGGATCTCAGTCTGAGTGCAGCTCCTTGTGTACCAGTTTTCCCTCTCACTCGATGGTCATGGCAGTAATAGAGAGACAACAGTTAGTCTATTTCTGGGTTAATGTGAAGAGGAGGAGCAATCTTCTTGTAAAGCTTTCTGAAAAATCACAGATTGTCCTTTCAACCACTCTTAATCCCAACAGATTATTTTCATTGTTGCATTTTTGGGAAGCATTTTGAAAAGGTTTGTCTGTGCCTGGTACAAATTTAAGAGAATTTAGTCAATTTTGTGTAAACCTCAGAGAACAGAGCAATGTTCTCCTCTCAGGTGTGCATCAAAAGGACAGAAGGCAAGAGAAATTCTGACCCAGCAGGGAAACAAAATCATTTTTCAATGAAGAACTGAACAGCACTATGCCAGATTGTCCAAATCTGTAGGAAAGTTGGGTTTGTTAAATATGGTGAGGAAAAACATTGTAATGAAGATGGTGAAAAAATAAAAGAAGATGTAAAAAGTAGACAATCCTGTGAAAGGCTCTTTGCCTCTTGTTTTCCATATCTCACACCATCTGTTAATATAGTCCTGTCTATGGAAATCTCCTAAGCAAATTTAGGCTAAACTAGTACTTTCTGTTAATTCCTGAGCTGCACTTTATCTGGCTGTTCCCTCTCTGAGCCTTGCCCTTGCTTGATACATGCAGAAGGGTTTTCTTTCTTATTATATTTGCAAGGTCAAAACCATACCCAGGCACCAAAAGTTACCCCAGCAGGAATTCTGGGAAGTTTCCTTGCTTTGTGCTGAATTCCCTAATAAAAATCATATGAACAGTCAGGAGAGAGGTCAATTGCTGAAATTCTTTTCCAGAAGAAAGCAGATGATTCCTTTGTGCTTTAGATTAAAATATTAAAGGAAAAATCTGTTCCTTTCTCTGAAGTAAGAATAATTTTTAGATGAAGCCATATCAACATCTTTGTTTTGCAAGTGTATTGTCAGTAGAAAATTGCAAGTGTTAAAAATCAACTACTTGTTAACTGGTTTTATGGAAATAAATACTTTGTTTCTGCACAAAATGAATTTGCTTTTTGACTTGAGTATTTCTGTTGTGCTTTTAATTAGTATATAGGGTAAGAATAATTCATTTTCACTATTTTGCTCCTCTAAGGTTGCTCCCTAAGTCTCTTTTATGGAGTGTTAGTGAATTCCAGGCAAAGTTAACAAATCCATCTTTTTCTTTAGAAAACTTATGGCAGGATAAGTTTTCAGTTAGCTTCTTATTTTCTGACAGCTAGTGCTGCATTGGCAAGAAGTCAGTGTATGAATAAATAGGCTTTGACTGTTGATTGGGTTTTGGGAGTGCTGATGTCTTCTTTGAGGCTTTAAATTTGCACCAAAATATGTTTGTGTGGGCACTAAACTCATAACAGCCACTGCCAGTGCCTTCAGCTGTGTCAGTGCTTCAGTGATCCTGATTTCTGTCTCATTTCCAGGTAATTTTTATGGTACTCCAAAGCCTCCAGCAGAGCCCGGCCCCTTTCAGCCTGATCCAGTGGATCAAGTTCTTTTTGACAATGATTTTGATACTGAATCGCAGAGGAAAAGAACCACCTCTGTCAGCAAAATGCAAAGGATGGAAAGTTCTCTCCCTGAAGAGGAGGAAGAGGAGGAAAAGGAAGCAGTTAATGGCAGCGGAGGGATAGGTTGGTTGACAAGGGGAGAAATTTCCTGGAGTATTGTATGAATGGATAAGGACTATACAAATAACATTTGTGCTTCCTTAGTTTTGGTGAAGTATGAAGACAGTTTCTATTCAGGCTGGTGCCTCTACTTGATTTTGAGATGACCTTTTAAAAAGAACCAGCTGTTCTCCCAGCCAGATGTGCAATTGCATCATAAAATGCACTGCTTGGTCAAGAATATGTGGTGCTGGATATGGGCCAGTTACACGAGCGGGAAGGAAAAATTTGTCCACTCTTCAAATAACAGAATCCTTCACAGAGTAGAATTCATACCCTGCAAATATTGCTGTTGAATTTTGAGGCAATTACTGAATTTGTACACAGGAGATTCTAAGGAAGTGATTGGTTTAAGGGGCAACATTGGCTCATACTGTAAAATTTTCAGATGATTTTGCATAAGGGAGCTATCACACAGCCTGAAACCACTCAAAGGGGTGGAGAGAAATAAAGGCAACCGAGTGTGTTGAGGCTGGAGCGGTGTCCAGCAGGACCTTTCTGGGATTGGCAGGATTCCCTTTTCCTTTTGCTGTTATGGTTACTTATCTGGAGAGGAAATGTCCCACGGCATTTGCAGCTGATCCTGTGTGCAACTGTTTAGGATGGAGTTACACTGACCAGACCTGACATAATCTTGTCATCTTCAGGCCTGGCAACACCAGAGAGGGGCCAGTGGTCAGGCTGGTGGTTGGGTGGAGGTTAGGATCATCATCATGTCACAGAGGGTATCAAGCATAACTTTGGTTCTGAAGGGTAGAGGCTTCTATTTAAAGGTTCCTGCAAGAATTTTTGGGATCTTTTTTCTAGCTGTGGCTTGTAGGAAGGTGTTGTTTATTTTAGTGGAAGTTTGAGTCTTCTCTACATTTCCTTCTGATTCTTTGAGGAATATTTGTGGGTCGTTTTATGATATTACAATCACTGTTCTCTCTGTAGAAATGGCAACAGAGAGTAGTCAACTTGGATTTCTGCCAATGTTGATTTTTCAGAGTAGGCTGAGACACATAATATGAGGTTAATTCTGTTTGGCAGGGGAAGAGCAGAGTTCAGTGTTTTCATGTCAGCTTTTCAAAGTTCACAGCTGAAAAAAAAAAGTGAAAAAATGCACATCACATACAGGGACGTGTTTGACATCCACTTGTAGCCAGATTAAGAGGGTGGTTCTTTGTGAGAAACAACATAAGCATCTGACAAACACTTTCCCTGAACAACTGCAGAAAACAAAGAAAAACATTCAGATTCTCCTGACTGGATGAAACCTGTTCCCAGCTACAACCAGACAAACAGCAACATGGACTTCAGAAATTATTTGTCAAGGGATGAGACCCTGGAACCACTACCCAAGAACTGGGAAATGGCCTACACGGACACTGGCATGATCTACTTCATCGAGTGAGTAAATTGCTCCTTGGAGGAGAGAAGTGCTGGTGGCTGCAGCCTGGAAAGTTGCTCTTTCACCTCTCCTCTGCTCTTGCTGCTTATATTTCTTTATGAAATTTAATATATTCCTACTGTTACATTCCTTACCCATAGTGCTCAATATTGCATGCTCCGTACAATTGCCATCATGCAGGAAAACCTTATGGTTCCACCTGCAAAGTCAGTTTGTTTGTTCTAAGTTTTGTATCTCACAAATGCAAAGCTGGCGGGGTGTTGCTAAGTCTATGTCAAATTTCTCTGAAATTTGAGACCTTTCTCTTTTTTACCTCTTCTCTGCTTGTGTTCATTGGCTGGGAATGGATGTCCAAAATACAAATAGCCCAGATGAAAGTCCAGGATAGGAAAGTAGCTCATGTGTGCACGTGTAAAACTGCCTCATGAGTTCTAAGGCAAAAATGCAACAAAAACCTTCCTGAGAGTTAAGCATATGAGGAGGCTAAAAGTATTTTTTTCCTGTCAGGTAGAAACAGCTGCTGTTCTCATATGAGCTTTTGTGGGCTGGGGCAAGAATCTGTGCCTCTAACACTTCCCATGTGCCCTGGAGAGCTTCCAGTGTGCTGGTACCTTTTCTTTTTAGAATTTTTTTTGTATGACTGAGGAACAAATAAAGGTTGTATCATCTGAAGTCTACACTCTCCTACAATAGTAAATACTTGAAGCAAAGTTTCTTCAGTGTGAAGGAGTTCTCTTACTGGCATGTTCTGCTCCACAGTCACAACACCAAGACAACCACATGGCTTGATCCCCGGCTCTGTAAGAAGGCTAAAGCTCCTGAAGATTGTGAAGATGGAGGTGAGATGTTCAGAATGCATTTGTCACCTGTCACTGATAAATGTATGAGTTTATCCCAGCTGGATGCAATCCGTTACTTCTGTGGTAGCTTTTCCCTGGTAGATGTGACTCTGGAGCTGGCAGTGTAGTGCTGACTGTCCCCTGTTTGGTGGCAATAGGAATTTACATAAGACTGGGAAATTCCATGGTGTATTTTCCCTGGAGTAGTAGAATCTGACTGCATGGAAGGTTTATCTGCATTCCTGAGCAGAATATGAGATGTTTTGTTCCAGTAAGTGTCATTCTCAAGGAGAAAGCTGCATTTGAGTGATGATCTCACTGGAAATTGTTGTCTAGGTGGAATATGGCAGAAACAGAAGGTCCATAAGTAACAGAGCATAGAAATAACAAAGAAGATGTGGCAAAAAACATATTGCTAATGATAACTATTGCATGTGACATAGTATTAGAATGCAGAAGCTAAGGGAACAATCTGACTGATTTAAATTCCTTCAAGACTTCCAGGTCGGTAGCCTCCAGGCGATTCCTGCAACCATTTCTACACAGCTGAGCAATTTACTCTGCTAGAAAAGAGTATATCAGATAGCTCTGTCTTCAGCGAATACCTGATATGTTCTAAAAGCTGAAGAAGGCCCAGAACAACCTGTCATCCTCCAAAATTGCCCAGCCTAACAGCCATGTATCTGAAGCCAGTTGGAGCAGTGGCTGCATACTGCTGCTTATTAAACATACATGCAGCTCACCACGGGATAAAAAGAACACTTTAAACAGAGATGCAGGATATCCAAATGAACAAAAATTAATAGATCCACTGGGTCTTTAGTCAGACCCTGTGGAACAATGCTGGTTGGTATTAGTAATGGGTAGCATGCTGTCATATGCTAGGGAAATTTCTGTTATTGTCAAACTTAGGGCAGCCTCAAACAAGATTGCAGGGCAGATTTATCCTTAGGATGTCTGGCTAACTGACTACATTCATTATTCTAATATTTAAATTTCCATAGTCAAGATAACTAAAACAATAAACTTTATAAGCTGACCTCTGTAGTAATTGCTTATTACCTTCAGTCAGTCATGAGCTGCTGGCACCCTCTTACCAGATGCTGAATTTGCCATGAAAAGAAGCCTTTTGCATGCAATATTCAGTACAAACAAGTTTTAAAGTTTATTATGTGTTTAAAGCAGTGTGATTTCATTGAATACAAGGCTCATTATTTAGTGGAAGAAAGACTAAGAGTTACAGGGCTTCAGATTCCCTGGAAAAGGCTGATACCTTTCGTCAGGGAAGAAAACAGGACCTGTATTTTCCTCATATTTTTCATGAGTCTAGGTGTTCTTAAAGGAAAACTCTGATATTTGAGGATAGACTTTTCCCCTGTAATGGAGAACTTGGTCTTTCTGATTGCAGAACTTCCTTATGGATGGGAGAAAATAGAAGACCCTCAGTATGGGACATATTATGTTGAGTAAGTGCTAATTACTGATTTGGCATACTTAAAAGTTGAGCGTGAAATTCTGAAGTGCTTGATACCCAGTAAGTAGAGGTTGTAATGCATTGAAAGGCCAGGTTGGACAGGGCTTGGAGCAACCTGGTCTAGTAGAAGGTATCCCTCCCTGCTCATGTCTGGGGGTGGAACTGGATGGGCTTTATGGTTCCTTCCAGTCCAAACCATTCTGTGATTCTGTGAAACTTTGAAATATATTCAGGAAAAACAGTTAATGATGTCACAAACTCATGGCATAAACTTCTGGTAGCACTGGCAAGTGGGAAAATCCACAGTGTGACCTTAAAGACTCAGTGGAATGTTTTTCATTCAAGGAAGGAAAGCAAGTCGCAACCAAAGTAATTTATAGATGGAAGTGAGCTGATGTAATTTTTTTTACCTTAACAAAACCATAGTCACTTGACTTAAGAGTGGCATCTTACAACTTAAAAAGAGCAAAAATAACATGTAGATCATCTCTGTCTCTAAAGAGCCAAGCCAATAACCACTAAACTGCTGCAAGAGCTCTTTTGTATCTCCTTCAGGCCAGAGGAAATTAAATCTCTCCTTAACCATGGAGAAGAAAAATGATAGAATTGAAATTGTAGCTGCAGAGAACAAGCAGACATTTTTCACCTTGCAAAGCCAGGGTATTTGAATTACACTCAAATCTGTTGGTTTTCCCCTCTTCTGCTGTACTTCTCTAGCATTTGCTAGGAAAAAGGTGATGCCTGAGTTTGTAAACACTATAGGTAGATGGGTCAAGAGAAAAAGCAGGTTTGCTCAGTTCTAAACTATTACAAGACTACCTAGTCATTAAAGGAAGTTAAATTTTATTTGCCTCAAAGTAAGTAAGCTACTGGAAGAACAACCATACTTTCAGTATTGGTTATGAGAGTTTTTTGTTCATTTCTCCAGAGCACTCATCTGACAAAATATAGCGTTTGTAGGGTTGTGTCTTTTGGGAAATAGAATGTTTTCTGTTAAAATGCTGACCTACCTTTTGTATGCCTGCAGTCATATTAACCAGAAAACTCAGTTTGAAAATCCAGTATTGGAAGCCAAAAGGAAAAAACAGCTAGGACAGACTGATGCTGGCCCTTCCAAATCAGGTATCACTGAATATTGTGTTCTTCATCACATATATATTTATCTGCAAGTATGCTTTATAAAAACTCAATTCTGGAATTCATCAAGGCATCAGCCTTGTCTTTTTGCTAGCCATTACAGTGTTGGCCCCCAAGATTGTTGGGGGTATTGGAAGGATTTTTTCCTGTTAAAATTGAACTGAGGCACTAAGACTGCCTTTACATCACTTTGGTTGTTCTGAAGCTGGTTGTCATAAGCAGATTTGGAAACTATGGAGGGTTAGAAGAGCCATGTGGAAGTGCAGGTGAAAACCACACCTGGAGTTTTTATGCTTTTGATCTACTTTAAACTTGGTATTCCAGGATTAAAATTAAGAATTCGAGGTGGGAGGTTAGTGTACAACTCTGTTGCAATCTGTTAAAAAAAACTCTTTTCCATTCAGCTGGAAAATGAGTGTAGCACTTTCCTGTCCATTTGCTTTATCCCTTAAGAGTGCTTCAGAAGCTGACCAATAATAAACAAATCATTAACCTTTGTGATACCTTAAAAATAGAGGAAAAACTTATTGGAACTAACTCTGGTTTCCTGTCTTCCTGTCCATGTATTCCATAATTCCAAAGGACCAGGGAGGTCTGTCTTCACTCGAGATCCATCCCAGCTTACTGGAGCACTTATAAGGACATCCCTGAAAAAAGGTACCATGGGATTTGGCTTCACAATCATCGGAGGGGACAGGCCTGATGAGTTTCTCCAGGTGAAGAATGTGTTAAAAGATGGACCTGCTGCACAAGATGGAAGAATTGCTCCAGGTCAAGTATCATTTCCGTTAACTTCCATTTCCTGGGGTACTTGGGAGAACACAGCTTGAGGCGCAGGAGGTTGGATGACTCCATCTACATCATCACTAAATTAAATATTTTCAGATTTGTGAAAGATCTGTGCAGAGCAGTGGTTGAAAAGGAAAAGAAGCAACATTCTAGATAAAAATCGACTTTAAGGGCACTTCTGAAGGTTTCAGTACTTCTGCTTTAGCAAGGACACTTGTCCTCATGTTTATTCATAGAATGGTTTCCCTCCCTGTAAGTAAAGTAAAAATACTGTGTTTGAATCTTGGTCTGTTTTGCCTTGTTGCTACCAAAAACCATGACACCAATTATTAGAACTGCAGAGAGCCCACAGCAAGAATGAGGAAGCAAAGTGTGAGCTGGACAAGTGAGAAGAGGGATGAGGGTTCCTGCAATCCATGAAGGCTTGCACATTTTTTCATGGTTATTACATGTATAATTAAGTTACCTATAACCTTACTATAACCTCTGGTTTGCATATGAGAAAGGGCAAAATGCTTCTTTATGTATAACAAACTCCTACTCTTCAAATGAGTAAAATAATTCATACTTTGAATGATTAATATTATTTACTTACTAAATGGAACAATTTCCTGTTTTGTTGCCAGTGTATTGTTTTAACTTGTTTGTATGTGGTTCACTTCCCACCTCTGCAAAAACGAAAACAATCCCACAGAACTGTTGGAATGAAAAGATGTGCAGCTATTCTGACTGTAGCTCATGGAATAAAAGAGATCCTATTTTACTGATGCCTGGGCATTAAAGGGATAGGGCAGTTTGCAGGGCATATTGTGGCATGCATGCAAAGTTTCACATCAAAATGATGAAAACACAAAACAAAGTGTTGGGATCTGAAGCCCACATCCATCACTTCATTTTGAAAATGTATTCTTAGCTGTGTATGGCAGCGGTGTAAGAGTATGGCGCGCGTGTGTGTGCAATCCTAGCTTTAAGTTCAGCCAGTCCTAAAATAAACACAGAGCCAAAAAAACCATCTATTCTGCATTGGGTTTAGGATGCTGTGCAATATGAATTAAAGTAGGAGACATCTGCTTGCTGTAGTGTGCGTGCTCTGCTTCATCTCCCATGGCTGTACAGTATAATTTTTTAAATCTTCTGCAGATTAAACTTTATTTATTTAGCACACTGTGCCCTGAGATGAAATAGAAGAGGAAAGAGGAAATCCTTTGTGCTTTTTTGCAATATTAGCCATGAGGTGGTATCCCAGACACTAGTTATTAGTTTGAAGACAGCACTGTGATTTCCTCAAGGTAGGCTTTTGTTGAAGGTTTCACTTCCATTTTTGACACTGGTGAACTTTCTTTTGTAACAGGTGATGTCATCGTGGACATAAATGAAAGTTGTGTCCTTGGCCATACCCATGCAGATGTTGTCCAGATGTTTCAGCTCATTCCCATCAATCAGTATGTGAACATGACTTTGTGTCGTGGGTACCCTCTTCCTGATGACAACGACGACCCTGTGGTGGATATTGTGACAGCCACGCCTGTCATTAATGGCCCGCCGGTGGCCAAAGGAGATGCTTCCATGTCCAGCCAAGATTTAGTAGCAGGAACAGTTGTGATGGACCAGAACAGGAAAGTGTTGGTCAATGGCCGCCTGAATGGCCCTTCGGTGGATTCTGCGGAGCAGAGGGTCTCCTTTGCCTCCTCAGGAGGCTCTCAGCCCGAGCTGGTCACCATCCCTCTGGTCAAAGGGCCTAAAGGCTTTGGCTTTGCCATTGCAGACAGTCCCACAGGCCAGAAGGTGAAGATGATTTTGGACAGCCAGTGGTGCCAAGGGCTACAGAAAGGGGATGTCATCAAGGAGATTTGCCATCAGAATGTGCAGAACTTGACCCACTTGCAGGTGGTGGAGGTGCTCAAGCAGTTTCCAGTGGGAGCAGAGGTGCCCCTGCTTGTCTTAAGAGGAGGTACAGATAAAATTGCAGTTGTCACATTGGTTATAAGCTTTTTAAAGTCCTCTTTTAGTGTGATGTCTAAATTGTGTCCAGTCTTGACAGCTAAGCAGCAGCTCGTTACATCTCTGAGCCATT
Source organism: Toxostoma redivivum (assembly GCA_013397375.1). Lineage (NCBI taxonomy): Eukaryota > Metazoa > Chordata > Aves > Passeriformes > Mimidae > Toxostoma > Toxostoma redivivum. The sequence goes on from VXBI01009823.1 coordinate 1,154,838, forward strand.
ATGTTCTAAGTTTGACTTATACCCTTGACTATTAAGGGTGAGAGCATGTTTCTGGGGTTTTGTTTTGGGTTGTGGTTAGATTTTTCTTTGGGTTTTTTTCCTTCAAAAATTGTATGGTGATATGTTTATGCACTATCTCTTCCAAGTCTCTGGGGAGTGCTAAAGCAAATATGTGGTCTCCAGTATAATGCAAAGCATGTGATAGACTGAGTTTGTGAGGTTCTCCAAATGTATTCCAGTAACTGTATCTGTAATGCATAGGGGATTGCAGGAGATTGGAAGAAGCATTAGCAAAGAGATGGGGCTGATCACTGGGAATAGCAGAAAAAATACTGATTTTTCCTTTGCGAGTCCATACCTCTTCTTTGTCAGTTACAGACCAGAATGCATCTTCTTCCCAAAAGCTGTAGTAGATAGTGCCTGTCTTTCAAAGGAAGCTGCATCTAAGTGGATTATGAAGCAGCTCATGCCCACTCAGTGTCCCTTCAGGTTTTATTGCAACCCTGACTTCAGCCACTGGCATTTGCAAAAATCTTCAGATTTTTTTGTGTATAAATGCTACTACTCCTTAATCAGCTAAGGAAATAATTAGATTTCTTTGTGGCAAGTGAAATTTCTTCAGACAAATTCATAAGTCTCCTTCTCCCATAAACTGAGGGGTGACTTGGTTGACCAGTTTCTAGCAAAAAGATAAATAGATATTTTTCAGTGTTTTACAGCATTCAGTTCTAATTGAGACTTCTCTAAAATGATGATTTTGGTCACTTTGCCTTTTAAAAACATAGTGAATCAGCCACTCTTATTTTCACCCCAGGAGCAGCTGATTATATTGCTGTAATGTTGTTGAAACTTTCTGCAACCTGCTATTAAAATTACTTTCTATTTTCTTCAGGTCCACCCTCACCTACTAAAGCTGCCAAAGGAGTGAGTATTGGTGATGTATTTAACTTGGTTTCTGACCTGCTTCGTAACCTCTTTTCCTCTGGATTTTAGTCCCTGTGATAAGCTGCCTGCAAGATGGTTTAGCAAAACCACATCTGCTTGGTAGGCATGACTTCTTTGTCTAAGTAGCTGCTGTCAGAGTACCCATTAAAATACGGTATCTATTTTTTTTGTTGCTAATTATTAAAGTCAAATGGGATTTCTAAAGGAAGTTTATGATCTTTTGATTCTTCTCAATCCTCACATAGAATTAATGGACTAGTGAATACTGCTTTCTGGAAATGCTTATCTTTGGATCCATATTTTCAGCAAGTCTCTGTGGAGCTGTACATTCCTAGCTCAATACTCATTGCTCTTGGAAGTTTGATCTGTTGGGGCATCTTTAATATATATAAGTTTAGTCTTAATAAAACAACCTCTGATTTAATAACGCAGATATTAATGCTTATGTTTATTATGATGGTTTCTGTTGTAAATTAGGCGGGTCAAACACAGATACTTCTTTAAAAATGCTTCTTGTACAGAGCAAATCAGGTCAATTTAGTAAAATCCCATTACCAGAACATAGGTGTAACTTCTCTTTCTGTCTTTATCCTGCTGTTTGAGTGCAACCTTAGTGTGGGATAACACAAGCACACATGTTCAGCATGCCCAAAGACAACTGTGTTCAATAAGATCTTCAGATTCTGTTCTTTGCAAGCATCCAGGTACCCACACTGCATAAATCAGCAGAAATCCCTGCAATTGGAGGACCCTGGCCCTGTCAGCATGGATCCCTTGGCAATGTGCTAAAAATAGTTTGGACTTGGAGACTGGCATTCTGTTCCAGCACACATACAGGAGCAACAACCCAGAGAGGGCTCGATGCTCAGTGGCATTAAGCAGTGTGGCAAAATAATTCACTTAAAAAGGGCGAGTTCTTGTGTTTATAAACATACAAGAGGTGTCAAACTGCTCAATGGCTCTGGGCAGTTTCTTCTGCTCTTGGTGAAAAGAGAGATCTACATCTGTTCTGCTCCTGCTGTGGTTCAGCATGCGCTATGACGTGCCAGTTTTCCAGGCTGGGTTTCAGCCCAGGAGAAGTATTTAGATTTATTTTACTGCATAATTGACTGAGAGTTTAGATGAGAGACCACAAGGACGTTTGGTGTCCTTGCCTCATGAACAGGAGCGTCGCAGCTATCGGTTCATGAAAAGGCAAATAGTGAGTTGTTAATACCTCACACTACCCAGGGGTATCCTCCTGTCCTGTGTGTATATTGCTCCAGCAAACAGCTCATGCTGGGAGCACCTCTGGTGCTTGTGAGGAGGAGCTTGGCAGAGGACAGGAGGCAGTGCCTGTGGAGCAGCATGTGCCCATGGTGCTGGACTGTGGTCCAGAGCCTGGCAGGTGCCTGACAAGGATTCCGTGTCCTCTCCAAGTGTGATTGGTCCGTTATGCCCCACTTCATCCCATGTGTCAGTAACCACCAGCATCTGCCCAGCTTTACTCCTCTCTGAGCATCAGTCACTTCAAACCCTTTCCAAGCCTAGTCTCCAGTAGAAATTCATGTACCAGTGAGAAGACTTCAGTACTCTAGTCAGACACATCCACTAGAAAAGCTGTAATGTTGTTCCTTTCTTCCTGTGTTTTTCTTCTGCATGGTGTTCATTGTCTTTGCACCCACAAGTGTAGCCATGCCTTTATTTATATGGATTTTGTGTCTGTGGGCTCTTTCAGAAGGACAAGCAGGACAGTTCAGGTAGTTTGGAAGCTGTCAGCGATACCATTCCACAGCCAATGCCCTTCCCACCCTCTGCTATGCAACCAGGCTCTCCTAAACTGGACCCTTCCGAAGTCTACCTGAAGTCTAAGACAATTTATGAGGACAAACGTAAGTCCATCATCTTCAACTTGAAAATACTCAATTATGGAGGAATTTTTTTTTTGTTCTATGTGCAGTAAAACTACTGAGACTTTATTGCTGTTTGTTAACCTGCTTCAGATGAAACATTTCAAGTAATGCATAATTCAAACAGCAATCAGAAAAATAAAAAATATGTTTCAACCATATTTTTAGTAAAACAGTTAATTGCAGAAATAATCTCAAGGATGGTTCTGAAGTAAACTGGAGCAAATCTGCTTATAAAAGTAGCTCTGAGTTATGTCACAGACTGGCTTTTATCCTGGTCTACTGCACAGATGTAGTTGTGATTTCTGCTTTGAAAATTAATTACACCATTTTGAAAAGAGAATATCACTGTATTTCTGGTTACTAGTGTTATGTCACTAGAAGAGTCAGAGTGTACCACCAAAGCATAATCCTTCAATAATCCAAGATAGCCCCTCCATGTTTTTTTTTTTCTTTTTAGCTCCAAACACAAGAGATTTAGATGTTTTCCTGAGAAAACAAGAATCAGGCTTTGGTTTCCGAGTGCTTGGTGGGGACGGACCGGATCAGCCTGTAAGTGAAGCTGCTCACAGTTATCTCATAGTATTGCTGTTGGAATGATCCTACTCTGTCATCCTCATTTCCCATCATCCCATCCAGACAGTTAAGTGATGGCAAAATTGATCAATTCGCTACCTGCCTTTCAGAGATCAGTAATTTAGTCCTACCTTTATTTTTTCCCTCTTTATGGGCTCTAGTCTCCAAGGTTCTGTGCCCCTCCCGCTACCGAGCCCAACCTTGGCCACAGTTTTTTGTCAGGCTGAGGACACTGGTGGTGTTTCTACAGCTATTGCTGTGCCTAGGAGCCCTCGGAAGGGCCATGCTGGTGCCCAGCCTTTGCCCATTGTCACCTGATCCCAGTGGTGGCCTTGGCACAGGATGTGCCAAGATTCAGTGGTTGGTGTGCTGTGCACAGCAGCACATTCTGGGAAGCAGCTGAGTGGAAGGAAGCGGTTGCTCCTTCTGTCAAAATTTCATTAGGCTGTTCCTTTTCTTGCAGCCCAGTGAAATGAGGTTTGACATGATGACACACCCCTTTTAATCCCTGCTTCTCCCACTGGATTTTTAAGCATGCATTGAGTTGGAGGCAGCTGGGCAAATGCCAGTGCAGACACCCCTGCATGGTCTGTTCTCCAAGGGCAGGTTTTAGGAGACTCTCCTCTATTTTCAAATTTGCATAAATTTCTCTCTGGGAAGAAGCACTAAGACTTGTACTATATACTATATTCAGGGACCTTTCTTTAAGCTGTTAAATGGAGAGAAAAAGCTTTTGTAATAGATCTGCGTAGATTATTTTTTGATTACAGTGAAGGAATTCAGTTTTTCCATTCCCAGCTGTGATCCAGTGCAAGCTTTTTTTTTTTTTCTTCTCTCTAACATGCATTTAAAGTAAAGAGCAAAGCCAGAGAATGTTATTTCTGTTGCACTTTATAGCATTTGTGGTGTTTGGTTTCCATAACACCCATAGCGGTTAGGAAGTGTGGAGCTGATGTCTTAAAGTGCTGTGTACTGATGAGCTGCCCACTATTGCTTAACCTCCAGCAGTACTAGCTGTAGTTACCCTTAATCTTCCACTTAATCTGAAAGTGATTCTAGCATATGAAATAGAGTGTGGTGTTCTTTGTATTATATTTAGTAACACTTTCTGAGGTGGGGGTAAGCAGAACTGATGATGTTTGAATTCATTATCTAATTACCAAAAGCTCAGAACTGAAGCAGCTTGAAGTGTGGAACTGTCTATAAGGAACTTTTCAGAACTAAACTTGAGTTTGTTCATAAGCTTTTATTTCTTCCCCAATCATTTTGCCTCAGTCCTGGTAAAAAAAGTAATGTAGAATGAATGTCAGAGAATTTTGTGTCATTACGATCTAGGAAATCATTTATATAAGTACGTGGCATGTACTCATTTCAAAAGCTGAGCTTTTTAATAAACTGACAAACATGCTCAAGAGAGAAGTGACAAAAATATGGATTAAAGATTTTTGAAGTATTTAGTGAATGCTTTGAGATCCCAGATTGTTTCCACTTGTGCAGAGTACACCTGCTGGCTGCATTTCTGCCAGAGCTGGACAGTGAGGTAATCTTTAAGAAGAGTCTTCCCAAAAGACCTCATCTGCACAGATTCACCTGGATTCCAAGCAGTGTGTGTTCTGATGAATTCATGTCCCTATTCAAATCCCTGGACTCTGCTCACAGATTTATATTGGAGCCATAATCCCATTGGGAGCAGCAGAAAAGGACGGGAGGCTGCGTGCAGCAGATGAGCTGATGTGCATCGATGGAGTCCCTGTGAAAGGGAAGTCACACAAGCAAGTTCTGGATTTAATGACCAGTGCTGCACGGAATGGGCAGGTGCTGCTCACCGTCCGGAGGAAGATCTTCTTCAGTGGTAGGTGTCTGCTTGCCCAGAAGGAGCACATAGGGCTTGTAATCAAATCCACTGAAGTTGCTCTGGAACTTAATTACTGCACTGGGGCTGAGCAGCCTGAGATTGAGGAGGGTTGGCTATAACTCTTAAATGGAGAAAAGCAGAATTCAATGAGCTTGGACACTGTTGCTCGCTAGCTTGCGCTGCTTGCACAGTTAAGGCTCTGAAAATGACGGTGCAGGGGTGATTTCTTCAAACCTTCTTGCAGGTAGTAGTTAGAACAGCCATTAGTGCTATGAAATTGCATAATAATACGTTCTGTTTTCTTGACATCCCAGAATGGTTTGAGTTGAAAGGGACCTTAAAGCTCATTTTGTCCCATGCCCTGCCATGGGCAGGAGCACCTTCCATATGCTGTATTCTCAAGTCTTTTGGCATCAGTGTGTAGGAAGATAACCTGTATTCACACAAGAGCTGTTTCAGGGCAGAATCTTGAGATGCTGCAGTTTTAGATCAGTTTTAGAAAAGATTAGTCTGTGACTCCATGAATGACAAAGCTGGGGTGGGATTTACAGCTGACAAGGGGCCCCCTGCCTGATTAGCAACTGCTGCTGCCACCTCATGCTGGCACTGACAACTGAACTTCATGATTGTGCTGAAGTTGCTTGGTGTGATTTGTTCCTTATTTGTTGTTTGTCTATTCCCTGCAAGGTGAAAAGCAGGCGGAGGAGGAGGAGGAGCCACAGCCTGTCCTGACACAGAACGGCTCTCCGCGGCTGAACCGAGTTGACTTTGCCAACCAGCCATGCCCAGAGGTCTACGACGTCCGTCTGCAGAGGAAGGAGAACGAAGGATTTGGCTTCGTCATCCTCACCTCCAAGAACAAACCTCCTCCTGGGGGTAAGTGCCATATCCTGGTGGTTCTGCCCCTGCCTGGCCTCGGTGGGGTTTCTCCAGGGATGTCTCTACCTGTGCAGTGCTGGTGTGTCCCTCATAGTCAGCATTCACTCACACTGGGACAGCCCAGCCAGTTGAGTCTTGGTCTGTCTTCATGCTCCCATTCACCCAACTGTGACATATAGTGGGGAAAAGGGAATTTGTATCCCACACAACCCATACCCAAAAGTGTGGGCTTGTCTCAGGGCAGCATTTCGGATGTAGATGTTGGTCAGGCCGTAGTGATTTTACATTAATTCATTGGCATTTTAATGGAAGCATAGTTTCAACCTTGCCTTTATATTACCTAATTAGGTGGAATTTCTTATTTTGGGATCTTAGGAAGTAGAGTCTATGGTATTTGGTGGAAAGCAATGAAAATGTTAGTGTCATTGAGTGTGTTTGTCTAGAAAGATCATCAATATGAAAAAGTAGCCTGGTCTGGTATTGCAGTTGTGAGGTATGGACACAGCTCAGGCATAGTTGTCTCTAGTTCTGCCTCTGTGCTTGTCTCTGGGAAAGGAACTGAAATCAGTTTTTTTTTCTTTCTACTTCTCATAACATTTCTTCTTTTCTCCATTCTGTCTGTTCTGGCCCCATAGCTTTGACTTCTGCAGGAGTCTGTGCAGGGCATGATGTTGCTCTGGGGTGAACTGAGGGAACTGAGCCAGGAGAGCTGGAAGAACTTTGAGACAATTATTACAAGTGCATGTTCGTCTCGGAGACCAGGAAAGGTGGTCGGGTCTGTACAGAGCTGATGTAGCACCTTGCTGGCCTCACACAGGCTTCCTGCTCAGGTCCTCACCTGACTGAATCAATCCCTGGCAGGAGAAGTTGGATATATTTTTAAAGTGTGTTTAAGGGTTAATTTTTGTTTGCAAGTAGGGATAGTTTGCCCATGTATCTGAAACTCTGCGTTACAGTGAATGGCCATAACTGTCTCTGAGCCCACGCTGTCGGTCAGGGCCGATGCATGAAATGGAAAACTGCATTATATATGATAAAACAACTGTTTTGGTGTGCTCCAGGACCACACGTTCTCACTCATCCCTTTCCAGATGTGACCCATTCCCTTTCCATGTTTTACTTCAGGTGCAACACCCTGTAGGTGACAAGGCCATGCTGTTGGGTTGGCATCTCCATTCACTCACATTCCTCATAGCATTCCTCATAGCAGGTTTGTCCTGTACAAGCAGTGCCACCCTTTGGAGCAGGAAAGGAGGGATGAATACTGATCTCTGGTCTGTAACGACCAGTGACAGGACCAAGGGAATGGCTGGAGCTGTACCAGGTTGCTAGGTTGAATATTAGGAAAAGGTTCTTCCCCCAGAGGGTGGTGGGGCACTGAACAGGCTCCTCAATGAAGCGGTCACAGCCCCAAGGTTGCCAGAACTCAAGGATTGTTTGGACAGTGCTCTTCAGGCACAGAGTGAGATTTGTTTGGATTTTGGGATGTCCTCTGCAGTGCTGGGAGTTGATAACCCTTGTGGGTCCCTCCAACTCGGCATATTTTGTGATTCTGGTAATTCTGGGTCTATGTGATGCTTATCTGATGTGCACATAATAGGATTCTTGAGGCTGCCCTGTGCAGGAACAGGAGTTGGACTTTGATCCTTGTGGATCCTTTCCTGCTCAGGATATTCCATAATTCTGTGAATACTTATGGTGTTGCTATGCCTGCTCTTGTTTCCTAGTGATTCCTCACAAGATCGGGCGGGTTATCGAGGGGAGCCCGGCTGACCAGTGTGGGAAGCTGAAGGTGGGCGATAGAATCTCAGCAGTAAACAGCCAGTCCATTGTGGAGCTCTCCCATGACAGCATCGTGCAGCTCATCAAAGATGCAGGCAGTGTGGTGACCCTCACAGTGGTGGCTGAGGAAGGTAAGGAAGGTGCCACCACATTATCAGAGTTGGGTATTCGTCACTGCTGAAGATCATTGGCTTAAATGGAGTATTTGAAGATGTTTGGAAATGAAGGAGAGTGAATCTTAGAATATCCTGAGTTAGGTGGGACCTATGGGATCAACAGCTCCGGGAAGTTGAATAAGTTGGAAGCTCATGTGTTTGTTCTGCACTGAAGCAGTGCTGAAGACAGGTGGGACAGAGAGGGAGCTGCCATAACAAGGTGGTTGTACCCAAAAATAAGCTAGAAGGATTAACAAAGCAATGAAGAGATAAATTCTCATGTGTGAGAGAGAGAAAGTACTGCTGACATAGAAATGTCCTGCCCAGACCATGTATTCTCCAGCCAAAGAGAAAGCACTCCTTCTCAGGGGGCTGCAGCAGCTGCAGGATGATGCTTAGTGAGAAAATCTTCTCACCCCAGCCAGCTCAGGGCCTGGCTCCTGCTGCTGCAGGTGCTGCCAGAGCTCTGTTCCCAATGAGGCCAGTGCTGCCAGGATGCTCTGTCCCTGCTCTAAGGCCACAGGGATTCCTTCTTTTCAAATCTCTCTGTTTCAACCTGGAGTTTTTGCTTCCTCCCATGTTAAAACATGCAAATTCCCTGATGTGGCATTCCTGCAGCAGAAACATGCTGCAGTTTTGTCTGCCAAAGCTCCCCTTTGGAAAAGGGTCACATCCCACCACATGGAAAAAAACCCTTGACAGGGTTTTCCTGCCAGTCTTGCACCTGCAAAACCTGCTGTGTCACCTGAGCAAAGTGAGTCCTAGGGACTGCATCTTCAGAGACTGTCTTAATGACAGCTTGCATATAACACAGCATGCACTGTGGTATTGTTTCCAAACAAAAATATAAATATATAAAATCCAGTAATTTGGAGAGAAAGGCTGCTTTTCCCACCCTGCATTTTTCTTGAATGCTACTTACGGGTTTAATTAAACTCCCTATCATTATTTTGTCAGAAAGTTGGCTTTTTTCACCTTTTAAATAATAAATACCTAAAGCCAGACTGTGACTAAAGCTAGCAGATGATTCTCTAATTTCACATTTGTTGCAAATATATGACATGCCATCTCAGCCTGTAACACAGAATTTCAAAGACTTAATGTTCCTTTTTGTTAATGCTTGAAATAGAGAGACCTCTATAAGTTGGTTTTTTTCTATTAAGATTTTTATTTTTATCAAATTTGATTCATTCCAGTTTGAAGGGACACACTCCAAAGCAGTTGCCATGGGTGATGTTTATAAAGCAACTGAAGTTTTGAGTTGGTTGAATTAGATCTGTTTTCTCTGCAGCTTTTAGTCATCAAATCCAGACTGGTTTGAGCTGGAAGGATCTGAAGGCCCATTAGGCTGCTATGGACAGGAACACCTTCCACTTGTTTTCAAAATAAGTTTTCTGAATAGCATATTTCTACCCATTATTTATGCGTGACCATACATGGACTTTGTGTAAAAACCTTTCCTCCTGCCTCAGTTACAGATTTGGAGCTGAAATACAGAGGTAAAACCAGAACCTGGGGAGACTCAACAAAGAGGAAAGAACCCCTCAGGTAGCAGGTGGTAAAACCAGAGTGAAGATCAGTCAGAAAAAATCCGTGGTTCAGAGGAGCTGGAGTTGTCGTGTTTCAGATGTAAATAATTTTGTGACAATGAAGGTGAAAGAAGCAGAACCGGTTCCACTGGAGCGTGAAAATATCTCCACTTGAAAATTCCCCTTGATGTAGCTGAAGAAAGAGTTTAGCTCAGAGTAGAACCCTGTGTAGTGGGGGAATCCAGCATGGATGTGGGCGAGGCAGGGCTTCAGGCACTCAGGAAGAGAACTGGGCCTCTCAGGGGTGGCTCACACCCAGGAAAATCCAGGATACAGCTCCAAAAATACAAAATGCCCTTTTTGCTGGAACCTGTTGAGCCTCACAAGGCAGAAACCCTGACAGAGTTTGCTGTTCCCCACCTTTGTCCTCCGAAAGTGGCAACAAAACCTTTGCCTGTCCCCTTCCCTCCTCCCAGGCTTTCACAGACCTGTGATCTTTCCTTTTCATGGGAATAAATGAATTCCCTTCATAAAGAAGAGATTCTTTAACATTTTTCACAAAAGCAGGAGCCTGTCAGCTTTTGTCACATATTAGCTGGGAACACATGAGAGGAGGCTGCAGAGAGAGCTGCAGGATTTGTACAAATAGATGGCGTTTTTCTTGCCTATGCTTCTAAATTAAAAATGTGAGGATAAACCAGGAGTAAAAGTTGACATTTTTTCTCTAAGAGAAAAACCTCTTTAAGGCATGTTATGGGAATAGCACCAAGCAGGTCTGTGGAGGGCCCGGGAGGTCTCACATATCCGAGAAATTCCGTGTAATATGCTTTAAATTTCCTTTCCCTTAACATTCTTGAGCACTTTTTGTATTTTAGTGGAATTTGTTCTTAATTAAGAAATGCAGTAATGTGCTGCACCTAATGGGACTGGAACAGCTCTAGTTTTGGTGCTGGGAACGATTTTTTTTTTAACCCTTTCAGGGAAAAGGAATTATTAGTTTCTGTTTCAGCACAAAAGTCCATCTTAGGCCACTGCTTGCCATTCAGGATCTAGCTAAGAGGCAGCTTTTTGCACAGATTGTGGTTCTTTATTCTTAAGTGAGAGTGCCATTTTTGTATCCTGAAGCATGGGGCTTTTTCCAGAAGCGCACTGGATTTATTGTAAAGTGCACACTAACAGTATTTTCCATGGAGGGGAAAATAATATGAAGTTATTTTAAGTGGTTTTATTGAAACCTTTTTTTTACTTAGCTTTTGGGAGAAAGCAAAACACTTTAAAATTCCTCTTGATTGCCTTCCAGTGAACTCCTCCCTCCACTGTGGCTGTGGGACTGGGTCCTCACCTTGCCTGGAGCTGGGCAGTGGAAAACACTGTTGTACCTTAAATGAGTTGGCAATTCCCTTTATCTGATGGGGCCTTCACCTCCAAATCCACATTTCTCCTGCAGGTCCTCATTCCCTTACCTTTACAGAGGAGTATTTCTTAAAAGGACATTGTTCTCCTTCTCTTCTAAAGTTTTATTGTATTGAATATCTGAACCAACTTAATGAATCTGATCAGCCCTGATCCCCTCTGCCACTTACCAAGTTACAAACAGGCTAAAACCCTTCAGTTCATGTTGGGATCCATACAATTGTGTTGATCCTTCCTGAGGAAAAGCAGAGTAAAAGAATAAAAATAAAGAATAAAATTCCTAGGAATTTATTCCATTGAGCTAATGGGCTGTACTTGTGTTTCTGGGTTGGAAACTCTTCTCTCTGTTGTGCCCACATGAGCAGCGTTTCCTTGGGAGCAGTAGCCCCAGCACTGTTGGTGACCATTGTCCTGGCTGTGGATTTGTGAAATTGTGACTGTTTATTTTGTTTGGATTTTAGAGCAACGTGGTCCTCCATCAGGAACAAACTCAGCCAGGCAGAGCCCAGCTCCACAGCACCGACCACTGGGATTGGCACCGATCAAACCTGACAGGTTGGGAAAATGGGCTGGGAATGGTGGGAAAAGCTTGGCCAGAGGTATTAATGTGAAGGTAACATCCACATCCTTTCACCTTCCCGTAGGGGAGCTACAGAAGGTGAAGCTGGAAAAGAAGTTTCTTCTAGTTACCAGCTGTCCTGGCCCGAGCACAAGCACATGGCACAGTTAGATGCTGCTTCAGGTGTTGGCAGCCATCATTCCCAGGTACAAAAAACCATCCAGAGGGTGTGGAGACATAGGGAATACTCATCTATCAAGGCACTCTAGTGGCATTGCCACAGAGTTCTCAAAACCAGAATGTTAAAACATTTCCCTGTCGGACAGGTAGAACAGTTGTGTATAAAACATACTGAAGTGTCTCACAGAATGTTTTTGCTCATGTTTTAAATGTGATTATCTCCTTAGGGTAGCTGAACACTCATGATAGTTATGAAAGAAACACAAAATGCTTGTAACGGAGCAACTGCAGACCCTTTGGCAAAGTTTCATCAAGAATTTGCCTATCAAGAATGCCTGTCTCAGACTTCAAAGGAAAGATGTTCTGAATGTTTAGACTTAGATTAAAACCATTACCCTGAGTCACCCCAGAGCAGAGATGAATGCTGTTTAAATGCCCAAAATACAGAAATACTGAAATTTTTTCCACAAAAAACCAGAAGGTTAAATCTGCCTACAGGTCCTCATCTCTTCCCCCCCCCCCNTGCACAGAGTCCTGGCTGTTTCCCAGTGGAGTTGGAAAGGGGCCCTCGAGGATTTGGATTCAGCCTCCGAGGAGGAAAAGAGTACAACATGGGCTTATTCATCCTCCGTCTGGCTGAGGATGGGCCAGCAGTCAAGGACGGGAGAGTCCATGTGAGTTTGGCTTCTCTAATCAATTTGTTGATGCAGTTGATCCATTAATTTACGCAGAGTGGCAACAAACCTAAGTTTTCACAAGCACAGGGTCCCAGAACATCATCTGGGCCTCTGCCCTTCTTCAGCTGTCCCTATGGCCATGAGCTCTTGGATGAGAGATCCATGAACAGCTCTAGCTGCCCAAAAGAAATTGTCTGCCTTGCTAGGGTTGCAGTAGCAGCCCTGAGTGTGAGCAGCAGCTACTCAGGGATATTTTAGAAGCCCCAACAAGAGATGGCGCAGTGGACCAGAGAGCTAAGAGGAGAATCACTGTCCAAGTCAGATAATTTTTAAGGAATATTTGTGTGTACATTGTGCTGCTGCAGTTCTGTGCCATTTCTGGAGATACAATCCTGATTTTTTCCCAATTACTATGTTGCCTTTGTTTAAGGAATTCACTTTCAAATATTGTAATAAAAGCAAAGTACAAGGCTACAGCAGAAGGAACGATGGTAGGTGAGGCCCTGTGGCTACTGCCCTGAGTTGGATTTTCAGAGACGAGCATGGAGGTGAGCCAGGTGCCCATGAGATGCCATCCCTTGCAGCCCTTGTGCTTCCCTGTTGCTGGCACATGGCTCTGCCTATCTTTGCCCTGTGTTTGTAGAATGGGGCTGGCACAGATACTTGCTGTGAGGCTTAAATGGATGTGGAATTCTTAGTATTCTTCTCTTATCCTGTTCTTCACAGTAGTTAGCATTTTTCCCCACATATGTGAGAGACAACATGAGTGTAGTATTCAGTGCTAATATTTTTTCTTATAGTCCTCCTTCAGGTGGTGTCACACTGAGCTCCAGGTCTTTGCTTTTCTGGGTAAACAACCAAAAAATTGTTCAGCCCAGAGAAGAGAGGAGCAGGACAGACCTCACCAGGGTCTGCAGCTTCCTCGTGAGGGGCAGTGGCAGGCCCTGGGGAAATGGCTGGAGCTGTGTCAAGGTAGAGTTAGGTTGGCTATTGGGAAAAGGTTCTTCCCTCAAAGGGTGGTCACACAGTGGAACAGGCTGCCTACCCAGGGAATGGTCACAACCCCAAGGCTGCCAGAGCTCAAAGAGTGTTTGGACAACGCTCTCTCTCAGGCACAGGATGGAATTGTTGGGGTGTCTTATGCAGAGCCTGGAGTTGGACTGGATGATCCTTGGGGATCCATCCTTGACACTAAGCCCCTTACAGTGTTGGCATGTGCTGAGTCTCCAGCCCAGCCCAGAGCACAGATGGGCTGAGCTTGCCTAGCCTGAGGTTATTCACTCTTTTCATTTCTTGTCATCTGGATGTGGTGTTACTTTCTGGCTGTACTTTAGCAGCGTGAAAAGGAATTTCTCATCCAGCTAGCTGAGCTGTCCCGGTGTGTCCCTGTCCAAGCCTGTCCATGAGGAGCCAGCAGTGACCTTCTTTAAGAGTGACTTCACCAAAGCCCGGGAAGCCTCTTTAAGCTGCTAATGTTACACACCAGTGACATCTGTTGGCTCCTGTGTGCAGTGCCAGATAGGCTCCTGCTCCCTTTTTTTCTCATTTCCCTTCCCAATTTCCCCTAATAGAGAGCTCTTTTTGGCATATGTATTCCAGCCCCTTTTCAGCAGCCAGGGAAGTTAGCACAAGCTGAAATTACCTGCCTGGTACCTGTGAGAATTGTTTACTGGCTCCGAGACATCACCACCGATCTCTCCAACCTGAAATACCAATTCCTTTCCCTACATCAAACCCGTTTGTGTGGTGTTCAGCTTGGCAGTGGGTGTAGGGAAGGTGCTGTGTCCTCCCCTGGATAGGGTGACCTCAGACAGGTGTGATGTGGTTGATCCATGTGCTCCTTCCACACCATGATCGAGAATGAAAATACATTCAAGCACATTCTGTATACATTCAAGCTTCATTACTTATAAATAAATAGAAGATGTGGTTAAGATCTCTGGAATCTTTTCCTAAGCAGACAACCTCTGTGCATCTCTGAACCCCCTGACCCTGGGGTCACATGCAGCTTGCCATCCATTAGGAATGGTGTCACTGGTGCCCACTGGATTTTAGCATGAGAAGGAAAACAGAAGCATCTGCCTCTATTATTTTTTTTTCTAAATTAAAAACCAGTTCACAGTGTCAGAGATTGCCAAAGACTAATCTGCTGCTCTTTTTTCCTCAGGTTGGTGACCAAATTGTGGAAATTAATGGAGAACCTACCCAAGGAATCACTCACACACGAGCCATTGAGCTGATTCAGGCTGGAGGAAATAAAGTTTTGCTGCTGCTGAGACCAGGGACTGGACTGATACCAGATCACAGTACGTTTTTTCAAGGGCTGTTTGGTGTTGAGGGTGCAAGGCAGGGAAGTGGGATAAGGAGCTTCTGCTGCCTGTTCACTGCAGTAGTTGGCAGTTGCCTTTGTGACAGCTGTGCATTCATTATTGAATTACATTAAAAATTAAAATACAAAAATTGAAAATTAAAATATCTATTTTCAAATACAAGGAATATTTGGGGTAAAATTAACACATGACAGGTATGTAGGAGCATTACGCAATCTGAAATTACTCCGTATTTCTAATTAGTTTCTCAGCTCTGTCCAAGCTAATCAAGTTTTTCTATAAAAATATGCTAATTAACCCTGATTGCCTTTTAATTTGAATGAAAATTCTCTGTGCTACAGTATTGTTAAAAGTTTGTTTCTGTACATATTTACTTCTGGTTTTAGCCTTCTTAATTATGAAACGCTTTGTTTTTCAAAGCTAAAACTTCAGGAAGCAGGAAAGGCACAACTTTACTCTCCAAGGGGATTCAGTTTGATTCAAGGTGATTTCTGCATCTACAAAAGGAAACCACAACTTTGTAGGCCAAAAAAACCCCAGTAAGGACAGCAGAGCAAATGTTTGCAGGAGCCACAGAGTTCAGAACTGATGACTTTGGGTCTGACTCAATACCAAGATTGCAAATCAGAGACCTGTGGCAGGGGCAGGATTTTAAAGCAAAGAACGTTTCATTTCCTAAATATGCATTTCAATCTTTGTAACCCCTGATGCTGACACCAAGGTACTGATGGTTAAACTTCCTAAGTTTTAGGGTCACTTTTTCTGATAAGGAGTTTTTTAGTCCCAGTGACAACCCCGAGTTTATCCTTTCAAAATCCCAAACACACAGTTTGAGCTATCAAATACTTTGTGTGTTCAGCCACTTACAGGCATTCACTCAAAGGGTAAAATCTGCTCAGAACTGTCTCAATTTCTTTCCTTCCAAGAACTAGAAAAGGGTCCTGAGCATTACTCCTGGCCCTGCTGGTCAAAGAAATTCCCTGAACTTGAGAGAGAAACTGAATCAGACAAAAGGGAACCTCTGAAACGTGTCCAGGCCAGCCCTCTGTCTAGAGTGGAGCCTGGGGTGAGGTGAAGGAAGAGCTGGAGTGGGGAAGGGTTTATTTCCTTTTGCCTTGCTGTTAATCCCACATTTCTGATTGAAATCCTGCTTGCTGTACTCTGTGATTTTTTTTTGGTATGTACTTCTGGGCTTTTTCTCTTCCTCCTTCAGGTTTGGCTCCTTCCAGTCTGTGTCCCTACGTGAAACCTGAGCAACATTAAGGGCTTTCAGTGCTTTTCTTGGTTTTTCCTTAAAGACTTGGTAAATCTGCATGTCTTGTTTCATCTCTCCCTATTTTTAAAGTGCAAAGCTATGAATAACCCAAACTTTTCACTGTTTCAGATTTCTTTAGGCATAACAGTTCTAGTTCATTTGGTTGTATTAAACAATGTAGGTCAGGGAACTTTTAATTTGAATTTTTGCTGTGTAGGCTCTACAATTGTTTTGATCCAAGACGGTGTCAGTCCTGCAGGAATCAAGCATTCTGAGCACTAGATTTTTTTTTCCAAAATCACGTCCTCAGGGTTGTGGTAGAACAACACAATACAGAAATCTGGCTAAATAAAACTTTGAAAATATGCCAGTCTGGAATGTGTTTTGAATTGAACTCAGTAGTGCTGATTATTACTTTTTGTGTATTTATTCAAATCTCTTGCCATTTGCTTCCAGGTGATTGGGATAGCCACAGTCCTGCTTCATCAAATGTAATATATGAAGAACAGTCACCATTATTATCTTCGTCTTCCCATTCTACTTCCCCATCCGAAGTGTGTTATTTAGCAGTACCAGGAGAAGCTTTAACCAGAGTTCAGCGGTCTGAGGAATTTGAACAAGCAGAGAACACGGTGCCTGACAAGATAAGCACTTTAACTGAAAACCAGTGTGAGAGGAAGCCTCAGTCTTCTCCCCAGAGAGCAAAGAAGAGATGGGAATGTCCCTCGAGTCCTGGGTTGGGAATCACTAGAGGTAGTTCAGAAACAGAGATCAGAAGGGGCAGATCTGCCAGTCCATCAGAGTCAGGGGCTGCTGAACGATACCCTCACATGGGATTCCACAGTCCCAGGAAAGGGGATCCGGAGAAAAACAATCTCTCACATAAATCTGACAGTTCCAGGAGCAAGAGTAAAATGACAGAAATAGGGATGAAAAATAGTGACAACAAGGAGTCTTCCAGTGGAAATCGAGGAAGGTCAGCAAGTCCCCAAATGCATCTCGGCAAGCCAGGAAGCACAGAAACAGTAGGAAGGATCCAAGGTAGAACATCCTGTGGTGATAAAGTAACTGTTGAGCAGTTGAAAGGTGGGAATGGTAAACCAGAAGTCACAAGGAAAGAGATGAAGAAGACCCCAGGCAAGACAGAAGGGTGTTCTGCAGACCAACATTACCCAGCATTTGGTGGGAATAACCTTCCTTTCAGGGACTCCAGGAGAAATGCCTCTGAGGATGATTTATTAACCAAGTCCAGCTCTGGAAACACAGGTTCCAGCAGATTCAAAACCTCCAGCCTTTCCAATATCCCACTGCTTTCCATGGAGAAACAAAGGAGGGTGGAAACAGGGGAAGCTCTTAGGCTGAACAGGCACCATGGAGAGAGACACGTGGAGCTGCCCCATGAAACCAAAGATGGAACTTCCCAGCCTGAGAGGAGTTCTTCAGTAAGGAAAACAGTAATAACTCCAGGGCCTTGGAGGGTCCCCAGTGACTGTAAGGGCACCCCAGCAGTGGGGGTGCCCGGAAAAGGGGTGTGACTGACTGACAGACGCTATTTTTTAGAACGTGTTTTGATCAATTTTCCAGTAAGGGTAATTTAAAGCATTGGTTCTTCTCACACAGTTGTCTTTTTTTTTTTTCCTCTACTCAATAACTGGTTAGAGAGGGGAAAGTATTTGATTTGTTCTTAAATTACCTAAGCTCCATGAAGGACCTTTCAGATTGCTTCAGTGAAACCCTTCCATGAGCTGCTGTCCCCGTGTCCCTTCGCGGGCCACGTCTGCTGCTCCCAGCGTTGCACTGCTGCAGCTTCCCCCGAGTATTGTGAACTCTGAACAAAGTTATTTAATGCCTCTATTGCCAATGTGATCCCGACTCACTTCCTGTTCTTGTGCCAAGCTATCTACTGTATCCAGTCAATCTAATCCTACCCACGTGGATTCCAGTCACACACAAGGCAGGTTTGGGCTGAAGTGGGTGTTTTCTCTAGAGCACGCTGCGTGTTTACAGCAGGAAACCCACGTGTTCTTGCTGGGTCGGGGAGAACACAGGCAAGTTGAGCAAGGCTCAAGGGCAGCAAATGAGCTGCTGATGCTGCTCAGTTCTTACGTTTCCTGGAATTTTTATAACTAATACTAAACCCTGTAGCTAAATATGGTACTTGACATAATTATGCAATTTTGCTTTTTCTGACACAGCGAAATCGTTTTAGTTCCTTGATTCACAGGGATTTGGGTTGCAAATATCTGTGAGAGGAAAGAAAAGTCTGGATTCTGTGAAATAACACAATTCCTTTGGTTTCACTTGTGGCACCATGACACCCTCAGCCTCGATGTCGATCTGATACTGAAGTCCCATCTTTAATTATTTAATGCTAGTTAGGAATTGGGTTTTTTCCCCTCTGTAGAGGCAAGAACTGACCTTAGGATGGACTCAGCTGCCAGAGCAGCTTTTTCAGTGAAGTTCTTGCCTGTATATTTTAGAACTCTCCCCTATTTACTATGAATGTGAGATCAAGGAGTGTTGATGACAAACAGAATACAGGAGAAACACCATCTATGGTTTGGGCTGGCAGAGATACTTTAAAGAGGGATGTTACGACCAGAACCTACTGACACATCAGTCCTATGGCAGTAAGAACAACAGAAACAGAAGGGGTTTATTTTATTCACAGTTTTAGTGATTATTTCCTGACATCTGAGATTTTTCATGACTGCAGAAAAGTGGTAAAAGGAGGCCCTTAGTCCAGTTTACTGCAGAAAGAAGAGTAAATGATTGAGCTTTATTAACTTAAAATACAAGCAGGATTTACTCTTTTCAAGTGAATATCTGGTTTTGACTTTGAAACGTTAAATGTTTTTAAAGGCTAACAAAAGCACAGTGAGGCAGTTCTGAGTGGAATTCTTCACAAGTACAGCTGACTGCTCAAACAGCTTTTAAACAAAGACTTTGGGAGTTCAAAAGGCTTTTAAAGCAGCTCTGAACTGTGCTCACCTGCTTGACACCAGGTGAGCCACTGACTCCGGATTTGCTGTGTAGGGTAGCAACGTACAAATACTCCCTGTTTGGAATATGACTATGAAATATTTAGTACTCTAAGTAGCCTGTGTAGATATTGCCCTGTGTTCTTCCCCAGAGGTTGGTTTATGTTGAGCTGTGTGCACTCGGCCTGACCACTGAGTACAGCCATAAACCCAGTCCTTCAGTTCCAGATGAATTAGCCTCACTGAAATAATTTCCCTGACATCAACTTCTCTCTATTTTTCTATATGTTCATGTGACCTGATAATGTCTTACCTGTGTGTGATTTCTCCTTCCAGAGACCTTGTATCTTGTACTTCCTGTATCAGACTTAGCCATGTGGCCTTGGAATGCTACGCAATGTATGGATGTACTGGGTGTAAATGTTTATATATTGTACAGCACCTTTCTACAGACTTCTGAGGTTCTGACTAGAGAGAGACCTGTAAATCGTTCATTATTTTTTATATAGATATTAAAAACAAACCTCCAGTTCATGTCCTGTTGGTTCTGCACTGTGTAAAGCAGGTTCTCGGTTGGCTTTCAGGGGTGCAATCCAGGTTTTATCCACAAATGTGCCACTTTTCTGGAAAATAAATGCAATTTAGTATTGGAGGTCTTTTATCCCCCATTCAAAAACCAAATGTTCAGCGAAACTGGTATAAAAATCATTAAGTCCTGTATATATACCTCTGTTTCTCTCTTCCTATCTTCTTCTCCATCTCTTGCCCTCCAGAGGATGAGGTGCCACCCTCTCCACTCTGATTCCAACATTTAAACATCAATTAAAAACTCCACACCACATATCAGCCTCGATCAAATAACCAAATTAAAAAAAAAATAATCATTGAATCAAACAACAAATTATAAAACTAAAACAACACTAAAACTACAGAACTAACAAGTAATTAAAACCCTAAACTTATCAATTATAATCATAAATAAAAACCAAACATACCAAAAAAAAAGTAAGAATATATAAAATCAAACTTGTAAAATAGTTAAACACTTATAAAAACTACAAAAACAATCATCAAAATAAAATACCAAATAATTAAAACAAAACTACACATAAAAAACTACAAGAATCCATATTTCAACTGCTGCTTTTTGCTTTTTTGTGAGAGGGCGGCGAGGAGGTCTGGAGGAGAGAGGAAGAGGAGCCCAGAGCATCCCTTCCCTGTGCCAGCGCCGCTCCCATTGGGTGCCAGGCTCCAAACCTCTGCCCGGCTAGGGGGGTGGGGCTGCCAGGGCTGGGCACAGCCTCTGCTCTCAGCGTTCAGTGAGAGCCGCGGATGCAGAGGTGCATCCTTCCCTGGGAAAGCAGGAGGAGCAGTGGGATGAAGGATTTGGGTGCATCCTTCCCTGGGAAAGCAGGAGGAGCAGTGGGATGAGGGATTTGGGTGCATCCTTCCCTGGGAAAGCAGGAGGAGCTGTGGGATGAGGGATTTGGGAGCTGGCAGAAGATCCAGGGGACAGGAGACATCAGGAATTCAAAACACCCTGATGGCTCCAAGGTGAAGTGCACAACATCACCTGGCTCTGGTGAGTGTTTCCCCTTTTCATTTTCCCGTGGCAAATGCTCTTTTCCCGTTTCCCGAGGCAATCCCAGCCCGG
>VXBI01009826.1:0-20610 GCA_013397375.1 Toxostoma redivivum
ACTGACAAAGCTCAGCCTGAGCCGATTGACAATCGTTGGTCCCTACAGGCTCATCAATTAGAGGCTGATGAGATTTGAGCTTCCCCTTTCATTCCCTTATCACCTACTGCT
Organism: Toxostoma redivivum; assembly: GCA_013397375.1. NCBI lineage: Eukaryota > Metazoa > Chordata > Aves > Passeriformes > Mimidae > Toxostoma > Toxostoma redivivum. The sequence continues at coordinate 112 of VXBI01009826.1, forward strand.
ACATTGGTGTCATTGTTTGCTTTGATCATCGCTTTCCCCTTTCCTTGTTCTTGCCTTTGATAGGCAAATGGACGTGATGTGAGCATTAGACAATCAGACACTGTCGCCTTTCACATGCCCCGACTGTGGCCTCTGCTCTACATGCTCATTTCAATGATTTCCCGGGGATGATGAAACGATCCTGTCCCCCCTAAAAATGGCGTCTCTACAGCAAGACTGTGGAGTGAAAACTCATGATGAGCTCATTCTTTCAAGCGTCTCCATCCAACACTTGCAGCATTGCTAAACGCGGGGAATCTGCTTTTCAGGATACCTGAGAGTTTACTAAGGTGATGGAATAGGGACCAATCAGTTTCACGTGGAAGGTGTGTGTGACAGAGCGTTCAGTTGATTTGCAAAGCTTGTCTACACCTCTCAGATATTCTGTTGTTTCAGAACTATACTGAATGTACATCGAAGTATGATTGCTGAAACCTGTGGATGAGAACAAAATGTAGAGAAATTCATGCAAAAGCGAGGATTCGAATTATACCTCCTTTCCCCATCCCTTTATGAATGCTGGGTCTTATGCACCTTGCAGTATAGAACACAGACATTTCTGCAGGGACAGAGATGGAGATTCCCCTTTATTACCTCAGAAAGCCTCACTGCAAGCACCTCTCATGCCATGACTGACTGAGGTGACAGCAGTACCTTAATGAGCCCCAGTTTCCCTGTGAGTGCAGCTGCTTTGTCAGCTGCCAGCACNTCCGCACTGTCCGGCAGGTCTCTGACGCCTTGGAAAGCGCTCAAGAGGAATTCTAATCCTCGGCCCGGGATCTGACGGTACCAGTAGATGTAATCACGGGCTTGGATTTTGGGGTGTGAACAGCTGATGTTGATTCCGGTGCCTTCGGTGGTCTCCAGTGCCGGCTCCTGCTCTACCTGGGCTCTGCCCACAGCCACTGTTAAGAAAGAAGAAAGAAAGGAAGTCCGAAGATCAGCTATTATGGCTCAGCTTTTTTTTCTCTTTTCCCACAGGAGTATAGGCAGTGAGACAGAGCCAGAATGACAAAAAGTGGGGAGGAATGCACGTTATCAGGCATGTAGCGTTATGCTAGTGTCAGTGCGAATTTGAAATTGATGCATGGAGAAATAAAAATGTTGGCTGCATGGAGGGAGGGACAACAAGAAAGAAGAGACAGGAGGTTTGAGTGTGCAACCGGGGAGGATAGAGGGCTGAATTCAGGAGAACAATAACTTCTAATGCACAGGGGAATGTGTGGATGCGTGGAATAAGAGAGACATGCAGGAGATAACTTGTGTCTACAGATACGAAACAATCAGAGGGAGAGATGAGAGAGATCTCCAAGTAGAAAGAGAAGCGAGGGATGATGCTTGGTGAGCAGGGTTGGGGGTGTGTGTGTGGATGGATGAAGAGTAGACAGGGAAAGGAGTTGTTACAATGAAGAGCAGAGGGCTGCAGTCAGGGCAATGATAACTTGAATAGGCATGGGAAGGAGAAGGGTGCATTGAAAAGCAAGCACAGATGCAAGTAGGCTCATGCCAAGAGAGATGGGGACTCAGAGGATTTGGAAAGGGGGCTGAGAAATGACAGAGACGCAAAGAAGGGGGGAAGAGACGTTGAAGGACTCAGAGGAACTGGCGCCGGGATCCCTGGGGAACATCCCAGCCCCAGCCCCGACCGTCATTCTCCGCCGCCAGCCCCATGCACCGAGCAGCACCGCGGTCAGCGCCGTCAGCCCCGCGCCCCGACCCCGCCGCATCGCGCCGGCCGAGCCGCGCTGACCTGGCCGGCCTCGCCTCCCCTCCCCTCCCCTTCCCTTCTCTCGCCTCTCTTCCTCGCCGCTGCCAGCTCCGCCCCGGGGCTGAGCCCTGCGCTGGCGCCGCTCGGGCTCTCTCCCGGGCTCGGAGCACTCAGGGGCTCTGCACGGGCACAGCTTGGTGTCCTGGTGAATGGACTCTTCCCCTCCTCCAGCAAGGACATCCCAGCGAGAATCAGCTGGCACAGAAAACAGCTGCAGCCTGAGGCAGTAACTCGATCCTGAACCAGGAGTGGAGCAGCTTCCCCGAGCTGTCTCCATGCTCAGGGGCTGGAAACAGCAGCCAGAGATTTTCTGCAGATGGCTGTTCGTAGCCTAGTCTTCTGTTGCAGAGAACTTCCAGAGTCTGATCTGTATTCCCTGTTCCCTTTGCACAGGTGGTTCCAGGATTTTCTGGGAACACCTTGGGCAACAGAGGCCAGTTCACTGCCTGTTCTTTGTTGTTCACTGTCACCTCCAAACTTGTGGAGAGTGTCCTCCTTCCCACTATTCATGACGTTCATGGTAATATGCAACACTAGTGGTCCTGCTGCTGATCCCTGAGAGACCCCAGAGTTGTCTGCCAGCTGGGGTTTGAAGCAATGGCCACAAGTCTTTGGGCCTGATAGGCCAGAAAATTTTCCACTCACCTTATCGCTCTCTTACTGACCTTTTTTGTCACCAATATGGTCACAGAGGAAGGGTGGCAGAGGAGGCCACTGCAGCTGTCTCCCCCCTAGTGCTGCATAAAGGGGAGCAGTCACCTCTCTTGAGCTCCTGGCAACACCTGGTCTAATGGAGCTGAGGATGCTGTTGGACATGTTGAGAGAAGGGAATTTGCACTTTCCCTTGTTCAATTGCATGAGTTTCCCATCAGGCTATTTCTCCTGCTTGCTGAGGTCCCTCTGGGTGCTGGCCTGACACTGATGCATAAGCCTCTCTTCCCAGTTTGGTGCTGTCTGCAAACCTGCTGAGGGTCCACTCTGTCCCATCACTCACATCATCAATGAAGTTGATAAACAGGACCATCAAGTCTTGATCCTTTGGATGCACCACCAGTCACTGGTCTCCAAGTTTATTTTGTGCTGCTGATCACTGATTCCTGTGCCTGGCCAGTCAGTTTTCATTCTACCTCACTGCCTACTCATCCAACATCAAGAGCTTCTTTGTGAGGCTCCTACAGGAATCCACACAAAAGTATTGAAGGCCTTCCTTATGTCCAGGTAGAGAAGATCCATTCTTTCATCTTCTCCTGAGCCTGTCATATCACCACAGCACATTATCAAGATCAGGCATAACTTCCCCTTGGTGAAGCCACACTGACCTGCTCCTGTGACTTTATCATCACTGACATGCCTTGATTAGGAGAGCTTTCCAGGATTAGCTATTCCATCACCTTCTAAGGGGCTAAGGTGAGACTGTGAGGGCTGTAGCTCCCTGGGTTCTCCTTTTCCCCTTTTTGCTTTGCTTCACTACCCAGTCACCATGCTCAGCTGAAGGTAATCACGAATGACCTGGCAATAACAGGAGCTGCTTCCCTTACCACTCATGTGTGCATTCCAACAGGGCCTAAATATCTGCAGTTTGCTAAGGATTCACTGAGCTGATCTCCTTCCATCAAGGGTGTATGCTCCCTGATCCTGACTTTTATCATGGACTTTTATTGCCCCAGACTGCCAGAGGTATCCCTTCTAGAGGTGATAATTTTCTAACAAATTCATCTTGAATGCAAAACATCTCATTTAATGCTGTGAGCTGTGGTTTGGCTTAAATGGCTGTGTTTTCACTTCCTGCTTTATTTCTGGCACACTCCTCAATGAAGGCATCTTTTGCATAACAAGATGAGAGACCCAAGCATTTCTGGATCAAAACACATCAGTGTCAGTCCAGGACTCATGCCACATGCTGCAGGAGTCCATTAAAAGTACATTATGTCAGTCTGGGTCACTCCACTGGGATCTTAGGGGCCTTTGTCTCAAAAAAGTGGCCTTGTTCCTGGGTTTGACTTTCTAGCACTGCTTCCACATACTGAAGCATCAAAGAATTTCATAGAATTTTGGGTTGAAAGGGTCTTTTAAATTTCTCCTGGTCCAATCTCCCCACAATGAGTAGTGACACCTTCCACTAGACCAGGTTGTTCAAAGCCTCACACAAGCCTGACCTAGAACATGTACAGGGATCTATCATCTCTCTGGGCAACATATTCCTCTGTATTACCACCCTCTTTGTAAAAAAATTCTTAATAGCTAGTCTGAATCTACCCTCTTCTAGTTTAAAACTGTTTCCCCTGCCCTATCACAACAAACCCTGCTAAAATATTTTTGAGCTCCCTTTACATGCTGAAACGCTGCAACAGTCTCCTCAATGCCTTGTCTTCTCCAGACTGAATGAGTCCAATTGTCTCAGCCTGTTCTCATAAGAGAAGTGCTCCTGCCCTCAAATCATTTTTGTGGCCTCCTCTGGGCTTGGTCCATGTCCTCTCTTTGCTGAGGACTCCTGAGCTGGAGGCAGTATTTGGGATGGGGTCTCAGCGTAAAGAGGCAAAATCAGGAAACAGTCAGCTTTCTGGGCTGCAAGAGCACATTTACAACTTATATCCAGCCTTTCATCCATGAAGGAAGACATCCCTAGTTATCCCACTGCCAATGGCTGTCAGTCCTTTCCTGGCTGCGTATCCTCTCAGAAATTCCACTTGGACCTGAAGCACATCATACAGTCAGGACTCCTGAAAACTTCTCTAGAAGAGAACTGCAGGCATGTGGGAAGCCCTGAGGAGGTCAGCATTTCCACAAGTTCTTAGGGAAGAGTGCTTCTCTTGCTTTGTGTGAAGCTGTGCTGGGCAAGAAGGCTCACAAGCCAAAGAATGGCAGGAGTTGGAAATGGGTTAATAGCCTTGGAATGGCCTACATTCCCTGCTCCACTGCTCCTCTCCTCCATCACCGGATCCAGGGGCCATGGTCAGCATGCCTGGTCACGGGTAGCAGAGACAATTTCTTCGTGCAGCCCTCTCTGCCTGCAGCACAGCCTCTGGCCTGGCTCACCTGGTGCTTCAGGTGCAGGGCTGAGATGTTTCCAGCAGGAATCAGTGGGATCAGCTACAGCAGGCCCCACGCTGGAGTCCTTCTCCCTTTGAACCCAGCACCCATCAGGTGAAGCCAGCCCCGGGACAGGGAGTGGTGGCAAAACACACAAAAGGGCTTTGTTCTGCCTTGTCTTGCCCCAGGACAGAGCAGCTGTCCTGAGGCCCAAGAACTCTATGGCCCCACAGGTGTCACAACCCAGCCACAAGTGCACTTCTACCCCAGACAGAGTCGGTGGGAGTCAGAGCAGAGCCAGCAGGTGACTCCAGGACAGGGAGCACCAGGACCAAGATCACCTGGACCCAGTTCAGCCATGGGCTCAGCTCCATCTGCCAGGGACACTATGACAGCCCAGGCTTAGCACAGGCCTGTCCCAGCTCTGCCTTCTCAGTGCCTGCCTGCTCAGTCTGGCCTGAGCTACTCTTGTTCTCAAACAAGAGTACTCTAATTCTTGTACTCTTGTTCTAGCTCCTTCACCACCCACAGCAGTCACAGGATGGATCCTGCTTATGGGCCTCTCTTGAGTCTGGCCTTGCCCTGAGCCCCAGCACCAGCTCTAGCCCTGGCACTCCTGCCCAGCTCTGGTCCTCCTGGCATCTCCTCCACATCTGTAGAACGGATTAGGGTAATAATTAACAGATACTTCCAGGGGGCAGAATTTTCCACTAAGTCAGAGGTCTGAGATGGACAAGATCTCTTGCATTTTCTCAGTAGTCCTACACCAAGAACATATTTCTGGGCACTTCCCTTAACAACTGACTCCCTAAGGCACACTCTTCCTCAGGATTGGTGATGAATATGTATCCACAGCCTGGAGAGCACCAGCCAGCACTTTTCTTGGCACATCTGAACTATTGGAAGGACATAAGGAGAGCTTTAGGAGCAAGAAAATAAATCCAAATGCCTGAGATTCTGGACACGAACACTGGAGCAAGTTGGGAGGCATGGAGGAAAGAGACATGGCATGTCATTTTGCAATGATATCATGGCATGTCCTTGGGTGACCAGTCGAGTGTTGAAGTGCTGGGAGCAGCCCCTTCCTATCAACAAGGCCACAGGCAACATCACCAGTGAGTTCCAGACCAACCTCACTTCCCCACACTGCACCCATCCAGCACTTGAGCAGAAGATTCCACAGACACATTCCTGCCCTGGAAATCCTGAGGCATCTCAAACTCAGGGCTCAGAATAAGCTTCCATGAATAAATGTCTATGACATAAGCCAGGAAATGAAAAGGTGGCAACATGGAAAATAAGCACCCAGCCCGTTCATTACCTGGGATGTTCTCCATACATCATGAGCACCTTTAGGAAATTGCCACTTTCAAAGAAGCCACCTCTAGGCCTGGGGCAACTCAGAGCAACCATAAAAGCCAGCCAGACTTCATGCTCTCTCATTCACTTCTGCCTCCTTCTCCTTGGGACCCAGGTGAGTCTGAAGCTCTTTTCCCCTGTCCTTTTTTGATAAAGCAAATGTGTGTTCCTATAGTCTGTGAGAGGTCTTAGTGCTGCTGCTGAGGGGTCAGAGAAGAATTAAGGTCTTAGTGTCAAGGATTTGGCTGAGGGGGCTCTTTATTGAAGAAATAAGGTGAAACTTTGCAGTACTATGTCAGGATGAGGCTGAAAATTCCTTTCTCTCTCTGCCTAGTTTCTCCCTTCTGGCTCAAGCAGGTACCATTGCAATTCTTGCAGTGAGATGATGGACTCATGCCCAATCGCTTCTCACATGTGCCTGTGCTCTCCTTCCTTCCCTTCCCTCTCTCTCAGGTGCATCTGCAGCCCCAAGCCATGTCCTGCTACACCCCGTGCCGGCCCTGCCAGCCCTGTGGCCCCACCCCGCTGGCCAACAGCTGCAATGAGCCCTGTGTCAGGCAGTGCCAGGACTCCACCGTGGCCATCCAGCCCTCGCCCGTGGTGGTGACCCTGCCTGGCCCCATCCTCAGCTCCTTCCCACAGAACACCGTGGTGGGATCCTCCACCTCTGCTGCTGTTGGCAGCATCCTCAGCTCTGAGGGAGTGCCCATCAGCTCTGGGGGCTTTGACATCTCCTGCATCACCAACCGCTACGGTGGAAACAGATGTCGTCCTTGCTAAAGCCACTGGTGCACCCCTCACAAGGACCCTCAGGAACCCAGAAGCTGATGCTGGACTGAGGACAGAGTTCCTGGCCATCAAATTCAGAGGTGCTGAGCAACCAATGCTGCCCTTCTGAAGGAGGGTAGGTGAGGCTCTCTGAAATCACGGCCACTGTTTGCTTTCTTTGCATTACTCTCTCTCCCACCTCTCTCTTGTCTTCCATACTTCTGGACTGTAAGACTTGCAGAGCTTCTCTGGGATCTGCTAACCCCTGCCCACTGTGGGGCAGGCAGATGGATGCCCTGTTGGCTCTCCAGTGTCTGTGACAAAGTGGGCACAGACTTTCTGCGGTTACATGTGGTCTCCCACCACCACTACCACCAGTAGTCTCCTCTATAAGGGAACTCATTTCCCACTTCAATGACAATAAAGCTTTCTGCATTTCATCCTGTCTCCATGTAATCTTTTTTGGTGTCCTTGTCTCAAGTTGCTGAGACCAAAATGCATTGCCACGGGTGGTGGAGGAAAAGGTGGGGACACAAGTGGATCATTGATTATTCCCAGAGGAAGGAGAGGGTGGGAAACACAGAAACAGGGCCCTTTCACGAACTGTCCCTTGGAGCTGAGGAAGACAACTGTGACTTCTCCACAGACAGCAGGAATCAGGCTCAGCCTTCCAACATTTCTGCTTACATATGATTCCTTGGTCTCAGAGCACGCCCTGCAGATGGGGAGTACAATCCACCTTCAGAACCAGACCTAACAGACTCTGTACTCTTCCCACAGTCAGTGATGGGAGATCAGATCACCCAGGGGACTTACTCCATCCTTACTCTAAGCAGATGTGCACAGGAAATGGCATGAATCATCTTTCTGGAGACACAAATCCTGCAGCTGAGTGTTGGTGGCCCCTGAACTCCTTAACTAGGACAAGCTCACAGCAAGACCTGCATATCTGGTCACGTGGGCATGGCTTGCTTCATTAAGCAATCACAAGTGAACCCACAGGCTCCAACACCTCCATCCCATGGCTAAACCCCACATCCATTTCCATGGATAGGACAGATACCAGGGAAATGGTTTCATGGTCAGCAAATAGGCTCAAGCTGAGCCCTTTACCCTCATTAGCTGCATCTCCACCTCACAACAAGTACAGGTCAGTTTTCTCCCAACCACACTGAAGCCTGGCACACAGGACTTGCAGAAAATGTCTCTGTCAAGTCCAACACTTGTGTGGTGGTCCTGGATAGTGCAGGCAGACTCTCTCTAGAGGTGACTCTAACTCAAGATGTCTGGAGGATAAGTATATATATTTTTGTGTGTGTGTGGTCTAAGCCAGCTGACTAGTTTATCTTGAGTGTCAACACAAGAAAAATAGGTGTCTGTAAGGCCTGTATTGCCTGATCTGTAAGAGATCATATTTTTGTAAGGGTTGAACTAAGGCTTGAGAGTGCCTGTTTCTCTCAGCTGATGATGAATGGAGTAAAGATTACCTCTATAGAACAAATCTTTTCCGAGTCACGGGAAATAAATTTTCCTCTACAAATGTCTTGTCTGATTTTGAACTTAAATCTTTACTCAGTTGTTCAATTAAAGCTGAAGACAGAGGCCTTAACTGCATTTAGAGGCTCTGAAATGAAGGTAGGTGGATCGCTTACCTTACAGTCTCTGTATTCATGTGCCCATTGTTGCATTTAGTTTCTTCCCACCCTGGAGGTTTGGTGGCCACCTTAGTATCCAGCACCAAACACCTGATACTTCCAGTCTCTTGGAATATGACTATTTCAGACATCCCCATGTCATCTGAGTTCCTGACACGGTTCTCATACCACAGCAGCAGGTAGGAGGCAAACAGCCGGCCTAGCAGCCCCTTAGGGAATTGCATTGCTGTTCTTTAATTGGCCTATGTGAAGAGAGAGTCCTATTCATCTAAGACCTCCCAGAGGTCAAACTCCCTGGGGCACACCAGAGGGAAAACAGAAAACAGTCTCCTAGGCGTGGCCAGCTGGAGCTTCATTGTGTTAATGAGGTGGGTGTGGAGATGTTCTTACGCTAATGATGCTGGCACTCTCTGGTGTATGATCTCATTGTATGAAGCTAAGCTGGAGAGAGTTTACACTTTGTGTATGTGCACACGAAGCTCCCTTTAGTGGAATTACAGTTGTGGCTGTGAGAGGGAAAAGATCAGGAGTGGAAGCTGTCAGATTCTACTGGATGGAGAGGAAACCAGGTCAGACAGTTGCCATCAGCTTGAAGTGAGTCAGCGAGGGGAGAGCTGCTCATCCACACATCTTCACCTGAATCCAGAGTTTCCCCCAATAAATCTTCCTCTTCCCAATGTTCTCCATTAGCCAAGGGGACCATGGCTTCCTTGGGAGGACGGTGCATGAGAAAATGTCATTTGGATCATTTCCACTGGCAAATCTGGTGAGTGAAGCCTGCCCAAGACACATAGCACAGACTTCCAATGCCTTGCATGTTTAAGGAGAGCTGATTAAAGGGAGATTTCTTTACTCTTTAAGTACATAAGATGTCTTATATATATAGCTGTAGAGGAAGACAGGAGAGAAAGAGATGACTCAGAAGGTGATTTAATCCATCTCTCTTCCACATCCACCCGAATATATGTTCTCTCTAGAGAACTGATCAAGAATCCTCCCTTGTTTGCAGGAACAGTTCAGCAGAGCTACCTTAAATGCTTTAACGGGATTAAACTCAGAGGATTTTGCCTTCAGCCGCTGGGACTGAATATCTCCGCCCAAGTTGAGATGTCTAACATCCAGGTGCTTACTACACTCCTGCCTTAGACCTCAGAGACAACCTGGCACTTCTAGAGGGCTTTTAGCCATGTTTGTAAGACAAAATGAGCCATGTCTCCCTCATGCTTTTTCTCTCTCTGTGAAGAAAGAAGGGGGGCAAGCTGAGGAGCTGAGATAGTATTTCACTGTAGATATTTCAGTTTGGTCAGCAGAAATCCTTCCCCTGACTCTGAGATGGCAAAATTGCAAAGAGGTGAATAGTACCCCTAGTAGCTATGCTGAGAAGCAGACATCATTGAGGGAAATGGAGATATTTGCAAAAGCTTCCTGTTCTGAGGTTTGGAAGAAAGCAAGTATAGGAGACCTTGAGTAGTGACTGTCATACTAACCTGCTGCCCTATGTGGTTGCAGCTCAGTCTCAATCCCTTGTAATAAACTGTCATAGAAGAGGGGAGAAAATCTCTTGCAATGTCACATTATCATGAGAGTATTTGTATTCCTCAGTTGCATTTGCTGATATCACACAACAGTATTGCCTGCCTTGGAGACTACAGGTTATGTTATTCCTTTCCTACATGTAACAGCTTTTCCCATAGCTGGAGTGCCTCAGCCTGTTGTCATAGTTTCCTAAGTGGGATTTTCATCTCACAGAAGTGACTACATTCCCCATGCTGTAAAAGAGGTGCATGTTCTGATAAATACTTCTCCAAGTGTTCATTTGTTGGGGTATGCCTGGTTTTTAGGGTTAGATCTAGTTGTCCAAATGTATTTCATCAGGGAAGGATTTCTCTGACAATTTTAACATAGAATAAATGCCATTTTTCCATGCTGTCCACCAACTGTATTTTTGGGGATGGTGATTTTTTTCATTACTTGTAGCATCAGCAGAAGCATGCAAACTTTCACAGAAACTTTTCTTTCTTTGCAGACGGACCTCAGCATTTGGAAGGACATGGCAAATAGGACAAGTGTGGAAGAATTCATCCTTCTTGGCTTCCCAGGCACATGGCAATTCCGAGTCTCCTTTGTGGTGATATTTGCACTGATATACACCCTGACAGTAATAGGCAATGCATCCATTATAGCCCTTGTGTGGAGAAGTAGCAACCTACACACCCCAATGTACTTTTTCCTCTGTAATCTCTCCTTTCTAGAGATCTGGTACACTACGGGTGTTGTTCCCAAAGCTATAGGAGTCATGCTGGGTACTAGCCAGACCATCTCCTTCAGTGTCTGCATCCTTCAGTTGTTCTTTCTTCTCTCTCTAGGCTCCACTGAGTGTTTTCTCCTATCTGTCATGGCCTATGACCGCTACTTAGCCATTTGCTACCCCCTGAGGTACTTCTCCCTCATGAACAGTGTCCTCTCTGTTCGGCTGGCACTCAGCTCCTGGCTGGGAGGCTTTTTGGCCATTTCCCTGCTGGCCTTTCTGACGTCCAGGCTGACTTTCTGTGGGCCAGATGTCATCAATCATTTTCTATGTGATATAGATTCCTGCCTTGCCCTCTCCTGCAGTGATACAAGGCCTGTGGAGCTGGCAACCTTCCTCGTTTCCATAATTGTTGTGGTGTCCTCCTGTGTGGTCACCCTGGTCTCCTACATGTACATCATCTCTTCCATCCTGCGGATCCAGTCAGCCCATGGCCGGAAAAAGGCCTTTTCCACCTGCTCTGCCCATCTCAGTGTTGTCACGATCTGGTATGGCTCCACCATGTTCCTGTATGTCAAGCCATCAGCCCAGAATTCCCTGGATCTGAACAAAATTGTAAATACCTTTAACACAGTGGTAACTCCTTTGTTGAACCCCTTCATTTACACACTCAGGAACAAGGAGGTGAAGCTCGCTCTGGGACGGGCTTTCCGGAAAAAGTGAAGTGACTTTTCACAGGGCATCAGTTGAACAAACAGATTCATCCCCACCCTCCCATGACTTCTGCCCTGCAGATGATCCCCACTGAAGTGTGTGTGGGCATCCCAGGCAGCAAGAAGCTGCCAATTCCCCAATGAGTTCATGTCACCTTACAGCCATCTCTGGCTGGGCTGAGCCTCAGTTCTGCTGCTCCCACCACCCTCTGTTCATTCACTGTGAATTCAGAATGCCTCCCAGTCCTTTAAAGTGTTGTGCTTGGAAAGGGTCACAAACTCCATTCATAAATGATTCTGTAAAAGAGCCAGAGGAGTGGTACTCCCACAGGTTTCTACCCCAGTTTGCCAAGTGCTTCATTTTGTCAGGGTTTGTCTGAATTTCCTAAAGAAATCACAGCAACTTTAGGAAACATTGCTTTAAGAAGTAGATGTGTTTCTCCATTTAGCCTGAAGTTTTGTGATGTATCTATGCCACATTCTTGTAGCTCATACTCTGATTCAGGATAAAATTTGGCAATGTCTGATATCTGTACCCATAGCTATTATTCCTAGCATAAGACTGCAAACAAAATTATAATAAAATAGTATCTGAATCTACTCTCTTATTTTTAATTAAAATTATGCAAAATGGTGTGCTTCATACAAGATGTGTCAGGGCATTTCCACATCTAAAACCCCACATCATTTTTAGCAGTACATTGTTCCACCCATTTTGGTCTTTGTTGTGGAAAAACTTTAATGGGATTGGCAAAGCAGTCAGAGTGCAGAGCTGTGGAAGGCTGGCTGGGAAGCAAGTCTCTCTTTACACTCATTGGAGGATATTAGCACTTCCAAACAACATTTGCTTTTCCCCTCCCAATTTTCATTTCAGAACAGATTAATCATGTTCTCAAAGATTTTCTTTTTGCACACTGACAGTGAAGATAGTCTATGTAACCACTTCATAAGGAGGAAGCATCAACATGGTGGACACACCTTTATGGAGGGTGTGGGATTAATTTCTCCTGAGTGTAGAGCTCTCCAAGGGAGATGATTGAGTCTGAGCTGAACATCTACTCTTCCCTTCTAGAAGCAATGGCATTTCTGGAAAAGATTAACAAGCCTCCTGCATCCACCTGGGCACTTGGCACTTAGTCTTGTATCCAGGCACCTTCGCCCAAGGCACAGGCTGATTCCTACTCTTTGTCAGCTGTGCTCTTTTTCAGTGGTATTTGAGAAGATGCCTGGGGCAGCAGAAAGAGTCTGAGACTGGATTTATCCTCAGACATCACTGCTTGTCTTGCCTAAGAATGATGCATTTTGGAGAGAATTGTATATTTAGAGTGTTGAAGCCCTCTACAGTCCTGGAAAACACCAAAAAGCAGGACTTGAAATGTCCAAGAAATCCAAAACACAGCAGAGTGAAGGTCACTGAGACCTGCTGTGAATTCCTTGTCAACACTGCTTAGAGCCCTGAGATAAACAGGGGCATGCAAAGCCTCACACAGGGCTCTCAGAACAGACCCTTGTCACTTGGGAGAGACAGGCTATCCTGGAACAGCAGCAGAAAAACAAATGAGTACCCTGAGATTTCTCAGGCAAAGGGGATGATGCTTCATGAGCAACAGATTCCAATTCAAAGGATGGGATCCATCTGGAAACTCAGCACCCTTGAGCTGAGTGCTGTAGTGGGGTTCCCTGAAAATAGATCCCCAGAACCCTTCCTTTAGCTCATGGGAGGAAAGGAGATCACTGAGTTCTTACCAGCTGTTGGACAGAGAAACTGGAACAGACTCGAGAATATGGGAGCTCCCTCCAGCACTGGTGATTTCCCTGAAGAGGAGAGACATGAAAAAGAGTGGGACCACTCTCTGGCAGTAGATGAGTGCAGTAAGAATCTTGTCCAGAGTCTGGCTGATGGCTGTTTTCCACTTGCTGATGCAGGGTAAGGAAGAGCCCTTCCCATCTTGGGCTTCTGTGATCACAGTGGCAAAACCATGAGAACAATTGTGCCTCCTACCAAAGGCCTCGTTCTTGAGCTGTGCCCATCAGTGGAGGCGATGGAGATGAAACAGAAAGAGCCAGTAGGCTTCTTGCTCTGAGAATTCCAGTGTTATTTGAAATAGAGAACATTGACACGGCTGGTTTGGCTTGTTTATGGTGTAGCCTCCAATACATCTGCCCCTGCCCCAAGTCAGGTTTCTTGGATAGTTTTCAGTATCAAAATCCCTGGATCTGGAAGCAACTGTGCAAGTCACACAAGTATGTGCTTCACAGCAGCACAGCATCCACTTCCAGGGATGGGGCAGCCAGAGCTCCTCTGGACAATCTGTGCAAGGGTCTTACCACCCTCAGAGGGAAGAAATTTTTCTTAGTAACTAGTAAGAATCTGCCCTGTTTCAGTGGGAAGCCATTCCCCCTTGTCCTGTCACTCCATGCCCTTATAAAAATCCCTCTTCATCTCTCTTGGATCCTCTTTGGGCGCTGAAATGTGATTTAAGGTATCCCTAGAACCATTTTCAGGCTAAACACATTCATCTTTCCCAGCCTTGTTTCCATAGCAGAAGAGCTGCAGGCCTCTGAGCATCTTTGTGGCTTCTTCTGGACCTGCTTCAGCACCTTCACATTGGGGGCCCCAGAACTGGACCCCACACTCCAGCTGGGGTCTCACAAGAGCGGAGTATTGGAGGATAAACACTTCTCTATACCTGGTAGTCACTCTTCTTTTGATGCAATACAATTCTGGGATACAATTCCAGGGCTGCATGTGAACGTTGCAGATCATGTCCAGCCTCTCATCCACCAGTACACCCAAGTCCTTCTTGGCTGGGCTGCTCTCAGTTTACTCATTACCCAGTCTGTATCCATCCTTGGGAATGACCCAACCCAAATTCAGGACCTTACACTTGGTCTTCTTGAGCTTCATGAGGATTATATGGGCTCACCTCTCTTCCATGTAGAAGTTAAGGTTGTAGGAACACTGTGGACTCTGCTGAGGACACCCGGGGACAACTGCAGCAGGGTTAGAGCATTGTGAGAAAGGACAAGGAGACAGACAAGGCTGTCTGTGCTGCACAAAGAGGGGATGAGTTTTAAAAAGCTAGAATTTTCTCATGATAGCAGAATTAGGTAGGTTAAGGCCAAAACCAGTTGCAGAGTCCATGGACATGGGGAGGGAAGAAGTGACCATAGGAAGGGAAAGAGAAGGATAGGACATATCCTCATGCACAGAAGTCTTTGGGCAGCCAGCTGAGGATTGCTGAAACTCAAACAGCCCCATCAGAACCAAACAGACTGTAATATCACTTGCCTGGTCTGGGAACATGCAGTACATAAACTGAGTCTTCTGTCTGCACTGCTGCATTCCTGCCTTAGAAATCCTGGGGCCTTTAATCCCAGGGATCAGAAGAAGCCTTCATTGGGGAACGGGCATGGAACAAACCTGGAAATGAAAAGGCAGCAGTGCAGGAAATGAATGCACAGCCCATATCATTAGGTGTGCTGGTTTGCATTCAAGATGAGCTTGCTGGGAAATTGTTACCTCTGCAAAGGCTGCCCCTGGTCCTGCGGCAGTGAAGGGCAGGTATAAAAGGCAGCCCAAGTCTCTGCTCTCTCATCCACTTCTCTTGCTTCCTTCAACTTGGGAACCAGGTGAGTCTGAAGCCCCTTCTCTTTCTCTTCCAAAGTGAGATCTCCCCTTGGTGGACATCTCAACTGATGTTGGGATTCTCATAATTGGGGATTGGAGCATCTGGTCATGAGAGAAGAAAGCGGGAAGGAGGCTGGCATAGACAGGCTGGTGATGGTGGTGCCTTTTGCTTTATGCCCTGGGAGAGAACTTCCTGCTGCTCTTTGTAGGGCTCCTGGCCCAGTCTCCAGCTTCCCATTCATGATGGCCTTGGCTCTTTAGCGATGGGGTAACCAGGCTGCTCCTCACCCACCCACCCACCCAGCCTTGTGCTCTGTTTCCTCTCTTCTTTCTCTGCCAGGTGCACCTGCAGCCTCAAGCCATGTCCTGCAACACCCAGTGCCGTCCCTGCCAGCCCTGCGGCCCCACCCCGCTGGCCAACAGCTGCAATGAGCCCTGTGTCAGGCAGTGCCAGGACTCCACCGTCGTCATTGAGCCGCCTGCGGTGGTGGTGACCCTGCCCGGCCCCATCCTCAGCTCCTTCCCACAGAACACCGTGGTGGGATCCTCTACCTCTGCTGCTGTTGGCAGCATCCTCAGCTGTGATGGAGTGCCCATCAACTCTGGGGGCTTTGACCTCTCCTGCATCACCAGACGCTATGGTGGAAGGAGGGGTCTCCCCTGCTAAAGGTGCTGGGCGTATATAGGTCTTGGGAAGTGTTCCCAGGACCTTCAGGCATGGTGCTGGACAAAGGAAGAGTCTTCAGGTCATTTCTTTCTGAGGAACTGGCCATCTTTCCTCCTGAATATGCTGGAAGGAAGGGCCCAGCTCAGGCACTTCGAAAGCATGCCCTATGTCTTTCGTACATGTCTTTTTGTCTCTATTTTCATTACGTCCTTCTGCTCCTCTGGGCTGCAAGGCTCCTCCATGCCAGCCTGCACTCTACAGGCCAGGCAAATGGAAGCCCTGCATGGACTTCACCATGGCCAAGAGGGGAAGTGTCTTGCTTGTCCCTCCGGATCCCTGCACTGAGGGCCTGTGCTTGTAACCTTGATTCCCTCTTTAAACTCAATAAAGATTTTTGCATCTCATGCTGGGCCTCCAGGCTGTCCTTCCCCCCACTTGCAGGCTGATGAGATTGAAAGGTGTTGTTCCTAGGGGATAAGGTGACAATGTAGCGAGACCCTTCATCCAGAAAAATGTGAGGTTGGGATACACTGCAGAGGGTCCTATGTGGGGAACAATCCTGGGGCAGGATGCAAAACATCCCCAGCTACCCCAGGGTGATCAGCTCTTTCCCTTCAGTGTCTCTGCCCAGATATACCCCAACACCTCCTGCAAAAACCTCTGCTGTCCCCATGTAACAACTAGAATTCCGTGGGAGTTCCTGGAGACAAACCAACCTGCAGGATCATGGGAACGCAGTCCCTCTTGCTCTGGTCAGTGCTGTGCTGGGGTAGACAGAAAATGTTCCCAAAGGATGTCAGAAGTGTGGTTGTGTGGAATAGCCTCAGAGCTGGCTCATGGCCTCATCTCCATCTTCACTCCATTGCCCAGTCTTAGACCATGACCAGCACAAATGGGCATGGGCAGCTGGGATCAGTTCCTCGTTGCAGCCACACAAAAGGCCCATGGCAGGGCCCAGGTTTTGGTAGGCATGCAGGCCTGGCATCACTCACAAGACAGTGCTGGGACTAACCATGCTGGGTCTCACACTGGAGTCCCTGTGCCCCCTCATGGGCCAGGGCAGTCCAAGGACAGTAGCAGATGCCCACAGACCCTTCAGTGCTCGGTGGTCACTCCCAACCACAGACAGAGCAGCTCTGCTCAGGCTCAGGGCCTCAAAGGCCCTCCTGTGTCAGGATCAGCACTGCTCCAGAAAAGCTCTGTGCAAAGTCATAATGGACACACTCAGCAGTATCTGTGAGCTATCTGTGGCAGACAAGTTTTGTTCGCAAACGTCCCTCTGGCTTAGTCTGATGCTCTGGGCACTGTTTTGATCAAAAGCACATCAGAGGCTTCAGTCGGGAAGGGCTGGATAAACAGAATGGATGCATCCATCCATCCATCCATGCATCCATCCATCCATCCATGATGAAGGCTGTGTAAATTGCCCTTTCCCCATCTGGGAGTCTGGAATGCAGACAGATGTCCATTTCTTCAGAAAATGAGTTTGTGAAGTCTTTTGATGACATTGCCTCCTCTTGTCTGTTTGACCAATCATCAGTTAGGTATCAGGGCACTGAACACATCTCTCTTGACAATCAGGTTGATGGGGACTGTGTAAGCAAAGTTCTGCAGGCTGCAGTTCTAATGAATGTCTGTACCCTGTGCATACCTGTTGGAAATCCCTGCTTTTTCACCATCCCTTCACTGTTTATAGATGGTGGGTAACAGGGCTGATGACAGCATGGCTCAGAGTGTCCTCAGAGAAAGTTTGGCCTAGTAGTATACAACATTCTTCTTCCTTTCCACAACACAGTCATGGCATTAATCTCTGAGTTTCTTTGAAGAACATCTGGCTTCACTATTAATGCAGACATTAAGGGTTTTTTTCTGTGATACTCCAAAATTTCTTTTTCAACTTCCACCCTCAGCTTAAGTGAGTGATTAAAAGATTGGGACATCTCAGATGTCTACAGTTCCTTGAATGTAGGGAAGGAGCTGATGAAGGCAAAGCTAAGCTCAAAGCAGGGGTTGAAGCATGAAGGGACCAACAGGGAAAGTTCCCTGCACATTCTTCCTGCTGGAGATTTAGGGAAGAGTCTCTGAACTCCTCCATCTCTTTGACCAAGGGACATATTCTAGTGATGCCCAGCCTCACCTTTCCACCCACAAGACCTGCACTGCTGTCACCAGGTAAATTGCTAATACAGGGGCAATCCAGCTCCTTGCTCTGCCTGGCACCCTTTGAGTCCCCCACGTTCTCTCTGCTCCACAGGCAGACCCAGGGCACAAGCACCACTCCCACCTGAGGACACTGTGACAACTGCACCACAGAGCGACTGCTGGGGCATCCCCCATTGGTGCCATCTGTCCAATAACCCTGTTTATTTGGTTTCCCTGTGAGAGACACAATGTCTCTGTTCTTCTAGTCCAGTGCACACCAATGACATGTACTATGATTCTTTAATTCAGTATATGTTTGAGCCAAGACCTCAGCCTGACACAGCACCAAGTCAATGAGCTGGACGAATACATTTGATATTGGGTTTGGCATGAAGGAAGGCTGTGTCTCACACCTGGAAGCACCAACAATTCACTGGAAGCAGATCCATTTGGACACAGTCTGAACAAGAAGAGTAAGTGGGATTCCTTATTCTTTCTCCAGGATAAAGCAAACCCCATCCTTTTGAACCCTCTAGTAGCTGTGTCCTGACCTGGTGAGGCAGGCAGAGGGGGACTGCCCATCATCCTGAGGCATTTCCAATCTCGTTACACTGAACTAAATTAAGGATCTAAATTGGGAGTCTTTGTTGGGGATTAGCATCACCATCAGTGGAGTATGAGCTTTGGAGGATCAGGAGAAGGAGGGTTCAGGAAGTGGGTTGATTACAGTACCTCTTTTTGGAGAGATTTCTAGGAGGCTGATGCCATTACCTTTCAGCTGCACTTGAGCTCCTGCTGCTTTGCAGAGCTTGTGAACAGAGCCTGGAGGGTGTCCCTGCCATGAGCAGCACAGTCTGTTTGTGAGGAGAGACACAAAGGACATGTGCTCATATACACCTGTCAAACATGCACCTGTGGTACATTCACACAAGTCTGGTTGCACACAAGAGCACCAAAGACATGAACACATGTAGGAGCACACCCTACTGTGAACTCTGCTGAGGACACCAGGAGACAGCCACAGCAGGGCTGGAGCCTTGGGGGGAAGGGCAAGGCCCTAGGCAAGCTCACGGCATTGTTTATGTACTCACAGACTCACACTCACAGAGAGTGGACAAGTCAAAACAAGCCAGAAGTTTTTCCTGAGGGCAGAGTTAGGTAGGATGGAGTCAGACCCTACAGCCCAATGCACACACATGGGGAGACAACAATAAATAACCATTAGGGTGAGCTGAGGAGAGAGGAATAGGGAAGGACATGGCCCATCCTCATACGAAGGAGTCTTTGGGCATCCAGCAGCAGACTGGATTTTTAAAGAGACAATATGAAAGACCCAGGGAATCACAGACTGGTAAACCTCACCTGTGTGCCTGGGGAGATCATGGAGCAGATCCTCATGAAAGCAGCTGTGAGTCATATTCAGGGCAAGGAGGTGATCCAAAACAGCCAGCAAGGCTTCTCCTAGGGCAAGTCATGTCTGAGCAGTCTGATGGCCTTCAATGACGGAGTGACTGAAACAGGCAGCAAGGAAGACTGGCCAGTGTCATCTACCTAAACTTCTGTTAGGCCTTCAACATAGTCTGCACAACATCCTTATCTCCAAATTGGAGAAATGGTGTAGGGGGTTGACCCTGGCTGGATGCCAGACACCCATGAAAGCCTCTCCACAGCTCTCTTCTGCAAGTGCACAGGGGAAAGAAATTAAAACAATGGTTCATGAGTTAAGGACCGAAAAAGATCCTTTACCAAATACTGTCACAGGCAAAACCAGACTCAACTAAGGCATATTAATTAAATTTATTATCAGCACAATCAGAGGAGGATAGTGAGAAGAAAATAAGTCTTATAAAAAACAGCCAAAAAACCAAACATCTTCCCCCTACCTTGCTCTCCTTCCCAGCTTTACCTCCTCCTCCGCCCAGCAGAGCAGGGAGACAGGAATGAGGCTCATGGTCAATTCATCGCAGGTTGTTCCTGCTGCTGCTCAGGGAGAGGAGTGGGAGTCCTTCCCCTGCTCCAGGGTGGGGTCCCTCCCATGGGAGAAGTTCTCAATGAACTTCTCCAAAATTAGTCTTTCCCAGAGGCTATGGTTCGCCATGAACTGCTGCAATATGGGTCACCCTTCCACAGGATCAGTCCTTCAGGAATCCTCACAGGGTCACAAGTCATTCCAGTAAACCTGCTCCAGCATGGGCTTCTCTCTCAACAGGTCCCTGCCAAGACTCTGCTCCAGCACTTCCCTCAAGGTCATGGCCTCCTCTCAGGCATCTACCTGCTCCAGTGTCAGCTCCTCCAGGGGCTGCAGGTGCATCTCTGCACCCCCATGTCCTCTGTGGGCTGCAGGGGCACAGCTGCCTCACCATGCTCTTCACCATGGGCTGCAGAGGAATCTCAGCTCTGAAGCCTGGAGCAACTCCTGCTCCTCCTTCTCTACTGACTTCGGTGTCTGCAGAGCAGTTTCTTTCACATATTCTCACTC
>VXBI01009828.1:0-39562 GCA_013397375.1 Toxostoma redivivum
AACTTGAGGCTGAAGCGGAAATAGCTCCAGTCAACCCACTTAGAAAATCATCATTACTGTAAAATTTATGGCTGACATGAGCTTGTCTGAGAGATATGACTATTTAAAGGCAGCCAAAGCCTCAATTTATAATAATGTGAGGGAAGCAGGGATAGAGAGAGATGGGACAGGTTTGAAGATCAAAGGGGCATCTGGGAAAGCAAAGGAGACTCTTTCTGCCTTGGCAGTAGGAGCAAAGGGACAGGGGCTTCAGTGCAGGAAGGGCTGGTGCGGTGGGGAGAGACACTGCATCCTATGGGAAGGGAGCAACCCTCTGCTATGGCTCTGCTGTCCCAGTCCCTGCGACCACAGCATTCTCTGTGGCCTCTTCCAGTCATTCCTGTCTTTGGGGCTGATGAAGTGCCACCACCTGGGTGCAGGCTGTCCTGGACCCCAGCACACAGGTGAGCTCAGCACCATCCAGGCAGCACTGGCCAGGGCCACCATCACCCACACAGGGTGTGCTGCACAGGATTCACCAGGACTGTGCTTGTAATTAGATGTGAAGAGGGAAGTCATTGCTGGGACAAGGAGAGAAAAAAAAGCAGTGACAGGTTTGGATGATAGCAAGCAAATGCTTACAAGGTTCAGGTTTTTTTTCCTTCCATTTGTTAAGGACAGAAATTCAGTCCTGGTGAGGGACTTCTGATAGGCCATTGCTGTACTAGCCCCTTAGCTGTCCTCCTTAGGTGCACCTCCCTCAGGGCTTTACGAAGATCATGCAATCACTCAGTGGGGCTTGTCTGGGGAGCACCTCATCCCAATAGCAAAGCCAGAAAGAAGGCCCACTTGCCAGTTCTTTGGGCCAGGCCATGTGGTCAACCCTCACCTCTAGTCAAACAGAAATGCTGCAAATTTGCTGGAGGATGGACCCCAGGGATGCCCATCTTGGCTGGAGACACACTGCATGTCCCACCCAGCATGTCCCTATGCCATGGTTCCCTATGGATATGCAAGGGAATATGGCACCTAGCCATGAGCAAGTTGGAAATGAGCACAGAGGTAGGGATGAACTCTTCACTGAGGCACTCCCAGAAGGGTGATGGATGCAGACTAGCAGACTGCAGGACAGCACTCCATGCCATCCAGAGCACAGAGCAATTCCTGGAGGGACCACTCTGCCCAGGGACCACATGGAGCCAGTCACTGGCATTCCTGTCCAGGCTCTCCTCCCCAGTCGGGCTGCTCCCTGTCCTTCGGGGATGGCAATGGCTCCTCACCTGATTGAATTTCCAGGCCATCACTTGCTTTCCCTGCAGCTGCGAGGCACGATCGCCCTCCCAGCAACCCCATGCTCACCCCGCAGAAGGAGGGGCTAATTCAGTTAGCCCAGTGGCATTAGCTGCTGTGAAGAATAACCCGCCAACAAGGGCCTGCGAGCCTGACACAATATTAAAGACCCCACTGCCCTCACTTGGGGCAGATTAAGCTGGGCTCATTGCTTTAATGCTGCACTCCTCAGCCGGGCTCCCTCCAAGGCTCTGCACCTTAACTGTATTACCCCAGCACCGATGTGCTTGACCTGACGATATTGCTCCCACTGATAATTCACCTCCCAAGAAACTTTGCCTTTTTGACCTCCTGCTGGAGAAGGTTCTAACCCTATGGAGCAGGGCTACCCCTGCATCCCACCATCCACAAGCTCTCTTTCCCTCAGCATCATCTCCTGCCTCTCTGACCTAGCAGCCAAGCTGCCAAGCTCAGGCAACTTGCCCCTGCAAACAGGTCACTGTGGTGATCCCAGTATCCCAATGTTTATCAGTAACTGCACTGACACGCATAGTGAACATGTGGCACATGCGTGGGTATGCAGAGGATGGAGAACGTAATTTTCAGCACCAAAGATGTGCACGACATCCTGGTTCACTAACCTCATCTGGGGTACCAAGGCTCTCTCAGTAGCAATGTGAAGTGATGCACAGAGGGAGAATTGGGTCCTTCCTGCTCTCAGGGATACAGATGTCTCATCTGACCCAAGGAAGCAATCAGGAAAAACACCCAAATGCCAGCCTAGAGGAAGCCTGGGCTCCAAGTGAAACTCAACAGAGCAGTGTGGGAGCAAGACGTGGGGTCATCCTGCTGCTGCCAAGCACAGGCAGTGCCAACATCATCTTGGCTTGGCAGCAGCCACTACCTCCTCTCACCCAAAAGCTGCCAGCAGATGTCTTGTGCTCTCATCCCTGCTTCACCCTGTGGCCTGCAAGCAATACAGGGAGAATCCTGAAGATGCTGTCTACTTGAGCTGCTGGCTCACACAGCCTTGCTTTCATAGGAAACAGCACCAGAGTGAAATCACTTTCCCACTTTGTCAAAACCAGAGGGTTCTGTGTCCTATAAATCTCCAGAATAAAATTTTCAAACATGGAAAACTCACCTTTTCTGATAAAAAAAAAAAGCAGTCTGATTTAGCCACCTATTGACTTCTGCCCTCCTCACCAGAAAATCATAATAATCTACACTGACCTTTTCCTCTTACTTTTATCATTGGCCATGATATCACTGATATAATTTTATCATTATGAAAAATAGGTTGGATTGCTGGATGCTCTGTCTCACCTCCTTGGAAAGAAGCAAGTTAGCATCAGCAAATTGTAGCTCCAGCTCTAGACCCAGAACTGCTCCCTGCTCTGCTTCCTTGCCTTTGCACAGGTGGTTTTTTAAAATTGCCTTGCACAGTCAGTGCTTGGGTGGTGTATATCAGATTGGATATCAGGTGTCTTTATATAATTAATGTATATGTAGAGACATTACTATTTACACTAAATAATAACAATGACCAGCCAGTGCTCACAACAAGCAAGACCTTTTGGAAACATTTTGCTTCCTTATTTTCTGATTTCACTACTCAAAGGTGAGTTTCCTTTTTTTTTGAAGAAACAAAACTAGAAAAAGGAACAACCTAAACTTCCACTTGTAACTCAGACCACAAGTCCTAGTGTTTTTCTTAATATTAAAACTTTTGGTGAAGCTGTGTTTGGCCTGGTGCTGCTGGCACAGGAAGCAGAGCACCCACACAAAAAGCGTCGCAGAGCAGTTGTGAAGCCATGTGGTTTGGTGGCTATCAGGACTGAAGGGCTCTATTTTGGGGTTTGCCATCACTCAAAGGGTTCTGTGACCCTGGGGAAGGTACAGCATCTCTCCCTATCCCAGATCCACTCTGTCCTCCTCTGGGTGGATGGAAATTTCAATAGGTGCAGAAATTAGCTGCTGCCTCCCACCGGGGGCAGAAGGAGCTTTCCAGCATGAAATACCAGCTCTGCCATCTCACATCCTGAATTTGCTGGTTGGTCACTGCTCAGAAACTGTGCTTGTCCCTGGTGCTCTGCCCAGAGCCTGGCCAGACCTGGGACCTGTCCTAACCTGACACAGCTGCCATCCTGAGCAACACCAGTGGCAGAAAGTTTTCAGGGACATAAATTGGGCCGACAGTAGCAGAGCTGGTATGGTAACTACATGGGAAACACAAAGGCTTATTCCCTCTACTGTTCTCCTGGAAAGAATCCCTTCAGCTGCTCACACGTATATTGCAGAGCAGGGACTGAATCCAATCCTGCTTACGCAGGCTGTGACGTGACTGAGAACAGGGCAGATCCACACTGCTGGAAGCAGGAGCAAACCCTGCCCTTGGTGTGCAGCCAAACAGTTCGGAAACAAGGAAGGGTGTATGGCTTTTACAAGCCTTTCTTAAAAAAGGTAAGTAGTGTCAGAATAGAGTCAGGCCCCAAATTTAGGCTTGGACAAAGAGACAGTTCATTCCACATTTTGCAGTTAGCTCACTTGGGAGGCGAATGGAAAAGTGTTGATGTGAACACTTTTTCCTACCGAACTTTATTTTTTTTAAGTGCAGTGCCTTAAAACTGAGGCCTGTGTCCTACCACAGGGCCTGAGCTAACCTCAGGCCACTATGACCGTCCTCAGGTCCAGCAAAATCCCCGTGCCATGCTCCTCTGCAGATGGGCAGTGCCTACAGCTTCTCTCTGATTTTCCACCCACTGGTCCAGAAAGTGATTGGTTGAGCCAAAACCATTTCCACAAAGGGGAGCCACCTGTGCCAGGGAACAGGGAGTACCTTTAGCGCCACCAGGCAGGTGACATGGGACATTGGGCCCTCTGCTTCTCACCCTTCTGACATGACCCCTCCTGTTAGGGGGAGATTTAAGGTGCTCTTATATCTCCCTGCTGTAAATGACCTCATAAAAGTGACAGAACAACGTTCATATGGATGCTTGTTAAAATTTTATTACTAATCACCACCAAAGTTAGCTGCTATATTTAACCCAGGCTGGGGGAAAGAGGGGAGGGGACACTGCCTGGGCAGGATGGAGCTATCCAGTTCAGAAAGCAAAGGCAGGACGGCTGATGAGTGGCCCTGACGTAGCTCACGGACACAGACAAGGGCCTGCTTCAGCAATCACAAATTAAAACCCCAGAGCTTTCACCCTCCACTCATCAGCAGCAGCCACAAGCCTTTTACAAGCCCTAATCCTAGAGAAGAGTGAAGAAAGCCCAAAGATGCTAACTGTCTTGGCAAAGCAGAAAGTTCAACAGTTGCAGAGGTGTCGCAGGGCACTTCCAGATACGTCCTTGCTGAAGCACCTCTGGTAAAGGGCCAGTGAGTTCTGCTCTCTGCAATGTGACACATGAGGAAGGAGGAAGGTGGGTGAAAAGCATAGAGCATACAGGTGCTATGGGCTCAGCTACCCCTGCTGGACTCACAGATTGTGGTCACTTCCCCAGACAGAAACACAAGAAAAGGATGGTGCAGATTGGCCATAAAGAAGATAAAGAAGAACCAAGAAGAAGGTCACCTGTTCTGCTGTGTTAGTGGCATGCACATGGTTCTGCCCCACTGTGTGTGGATGGGAGTGGGGCCAGCTGGGGCAGGGATGGCTCTTCCACCTCGACATGATGCGCTGAGAAGAATGGGACCAACTCTTATCAGATGCTAACAGAGCACCCTTCTGCAGGCGATCATGAAGCGCCATGATGGGTTTGCTGCTCCACTGTCTGTCCAATGCTTAAAATGTAGGAAAATATTTTATTGATGCAGCAAGGAAGGAGGCAGAGGGAGAAAAGTCTCACATGAAAATAAACAGCTTTGAGTGTCTCCTCAACTTGGTAATGGCATCCAGATGACTACAAGTTTCTGGAGAATGAAAGACGAAGTATTGCTTAAAAGACTTCATCTACCAGTACGCCTGCCTGCCTGTAGAGCAGAGGGGAACAGGAGAGGGAGACACGCTCCACTGTCAGGATGCTCTCAGAAACCTCTCCGGAACTCCCCATCTGCATCTCCTTACAGCTTCATGGCACCCCCAGCTGTTTTTGGCAGGTCCAAACATCCTCATCTACCCTCACAATTGCTGTACTCAAGCATCTCAGACCACTGCCATTTGACTCTCCATCACTGCTTCCCAGTTACTTCGTTCTTGGCACTCTAAGGGAGCTGCTGTCTGTCAGTCCTCCCATCCATCTTTAGGGGCCCTGTATAAATCTCCTAGACGCCTCTTTGCTCCCTATATATCTATCTAATTAATGTTAGTGTAAGTAAAGCACAGCCTTTTCCCCTTAATAAGCAGAGTGCTGACTTTATTACAGGTCCTTTNAAAGTGCTTACGAAGGGAAAGGCTGCACGTCACATCTTGCCATGCCTTCACCCCAGCACGGCTGGGAAGGGCCGTGGGGACTGGGGAGCAGAGGGCAGCAGGAGGAAATTGGACAGGATGTGTTCAGAGCGATGCCAAGAGCTCTGCACTGCCAGGTTCGCTGAGGTCAGGGGAGAAGTCAAAGGCCATCGATGTGTTGTCTGGCTGAAGGCAGAGTCCAAGCAAAACAAGGTGTTAAATGTCTGCTAATTAGAAGTGTCAAAACAGGACTGGAAAGGCAGACATGGGTGGGGAGGGCCTGGAAATGTGATAAGTGGGGTTTGGTGCAGAGGGAGCTGAAATCTTGGGTCTCCAGACCACATAGCAGGTGAAAGTGGGAAGGCTCTTGCAGCTGCATTGCTCTTCTCTGGCACTTTTTTGTTCAGAAATTCTAAATGTGAGATATAAAGGACATGGACTCAGAGGTTAACAAGCTCTGCCACATTTCCTATGAATTCTTAGAATTGTAAGAAGCAGAGAAGATTTTATAAATGTATTATTTGTCTCTTCAATGTTAGCTCTCTGTCTTTCTCTGAGGTCCTCCTCATCCAATTTTACTCTCTGTCCCATGTAAGTGTTGTTCTTCCTTCCTTCCTTGCCCTCATTGCTCTCAGGCTGCCATGGACTGGGTGCACCAAGCTCTGCCTGCCTGCAAGCACCAGGGGTTGCTGAAGACAATGGATGATGCAGAAGGGAGACCCATATATCCCATGTTCCTGAGGATGCACACCAAATTGCTGGTGAGAAGTGATGGAGGAAGATGTGGCCTGCAGGCTGGGCTTGGCTCAGCTCTGTGGTGACTCTCGAGCCCTTCGGCAGCTCCTCCTTGTGCTTCACAGGGACGTGGTGTCTGATACTAATCCACAAGCACTCCATTTCAAAGAGTGGGGACACTGCTGGAGGGGACACCACTGGAGGAGACACCATGCACAGGCTGCTAAAGCTCCTGGTGCCCAACCACATCATGCATATAAGAGCATGTGCTGTTAGGTCTCTTCCAGCCAAAGAAACACACCTGGCCTCCAGCAAGCCAGGCACAGGGCAGTGGTGCCTTACTGCTTTCTACTGATACACCAAGCCACAACCTGGTCATTCTCCAATCCAGCACTGGAGCCAGAGGGCTGCTGTGAAAGCGTTAATGTTCCCCCTGGCCTGGGGTGAAAGGGTTACCCATGTTGTGCTCGGATTCTTTGGCTGTAATGTGATTTCTTGGCTCCTGCGTATATATTTATGCAGTTTTGTCCACACTCCTGCCCACTCCCCCCACACGGTGGCTATCGATCAGGCTAATGGAAGGGATCCGATTGCACATGCTCCGACGTGCTCCTACACAGCCTCGCCAATGCTGGCCCAGCCAATCAATGCTGAGGTGCCCCCGAAAATTTCCCATAATCTGATTTGAAGATGTGTTATCACTTAATAAAATCCACACTTGCCCTTCCTCTTCCCCCTCTACTGAAATGCATTTGCACTCTGGCTCTGCCATGCCCCTGCATCCTGGCAGCCTCTGGGAGAAGGACCATGGAGTGGCCAGGGGCTAATAATGCCCTGCCTAGGAAAGGGAGGGATGGAGTATGGGAAATCTATTCTTTCCTGGGTAATCAGCCCTGCCCAGCAGTTCCAGGGGATACACATGGTGACACAGGATGGTGTGTGAGGGCTACCTGCTCCCTGCTTTCTTTCATGATGCAGTGGCTGTAAGGATGGCAGTGATAAAAGGAGATGAATAATGTTCCTGTTGAAAATATGGTGAAAAACGCCATCAGTCTTCTGTAGCCTGTCAAGAAACATTCCTGTGATCTTTGGAAAACAATTCACTACAGCGTATGAAAACACTGAGGATATTTCTGGTGCAAATAGGTGTCTGCTTTCTAATCAGCCTGCACAGCAGTGACAAGAAGAAAGTCCTGGGCAGTTAGGGCAAGACACCAGTGGGGTTTAAATGAGATACTCCCTGACACTGTGTCTTCTCCAGGTTGGGCTGTTTCTCCAAGTGTTGCATATAGGCAAAGCCTTATAAAGTAAGGGCCTTGTTACCTTGTAAAATCATAGCTCAGGCCTGCTACTTAGGTTAAAGTATAAGGGAGAGTGATTTAGCTGGGATAGACATAGAGAGACCTGAGAAATGTGCTGCATGACTGCCGCATGTCCACATAGTGGTGGATGGTGGTTGGTTGACTTGGGCTTGTTGTGCCTTAAAACTATTTAAACTGATAGCCAGCTAACTGCTTTAAAAGGCCTGGTTTTTGCAATAAAGCAGCTCTCCTTTGCACCACCTGGGGACTCTACGTTGCTCTGCATTGCCACATCCAAGAAGAGCAAAGTCAGAGGTTCCCCTACTCTAATCAGACTAATCCTTTGTCCCTTCCTGGCCTTCTGCTCCAACAGAAGATCTTGGTGCTATCTTGACAGCATACCTCTGTTTCACAGGAGGGGACACACAGGGCTCACGGTTACATATGGGAAGATGGCCACAAACAAGCGTGTCTTCTCCCATCCTTGTCCAATAGAGGGAGGATGATGGTGCAGGATGCACACCCCAGAGGTGCTATCTTTTAAAGCCCTGTCCCTGAAAGATGGGACTCTCCTCCCGTAGCAGAGCAAGAAGCCATGCATGCAGGGAGCCATGTCTGCCTGGGGATCCAGGGACAGGCATATGCCAGCAGCAGTATGAACCTGAGACCCACAGATCAATGGTGTGTGGGGCTGCTCCCTGGGGCCTGAAACCCGACACTGAGGTTCAATAATTCAGGGGGAGAGCTATCAATGGCTTCTCAGCTCTTCAGAGAGGAGAGCAAATTGAAAGGCTTGTCAGGAGTCAAAACAGAGCAGGGCAAAGCTGGGCTGAATGTCAGAGAGATTAAACAGGCAGAAAGCCACAGGGATGGGTATGAGCACAGGATGAGTGGGGAGGCCACTGCTTTTTATGGTTCACTTTGGCAACCATAGGAGCAGTCCAACTGTAGCAGAGCAGGGCACTTTCACAATTAGATGGGTGACCAGTGTTCCAGGTAAGCTCTTTGACCAAGAGGGTTTCAGCAGCTCTGATTGCTAAGGTTAAGGAGCCTGATGGCATGAGGCTCTCCCAAGCTTAGACACTGTCACTGTACACCTCCTCCCTGCTGCTCTGCTGGTGCAGTCAGGGGCCAGGGC
This sequence comes from Toxostoma redivivum, assembly GCA_013397375.1. Classification (NCBI taxonomy): domain Eukaryota; kingdom Metazoa; phylum Chordata; class Aves; order Passeriformes; family Mimidae; genus Toxostoma; species Toxostoma redivivum. The sequence continues at coordinate 8,838 of VXBI01009828.1, forward strand.
AGAGGGGACTCATGCCACAATTGTGTGTTCTATTTCAAGCAGTGCCTTGCATGGGGAGAAGGATGGGACCAGTCCTGTGGTAGCCTCCTGTGGTAGAAAATAATTCTTCCAGGTCCAAGTGGGACACTGCACCAACATGGATGATAAATAATGGTGATATTTCAACAGACACAGGTATGATAATGAAGAGCTATTCTTCTTTTGCAAAGATCACTTGTAGAATTAAATATTTATAAATGATATTTAGACTTCTAGTCCTGTAAAATGCCTTTTTTACACAGATAATATATGTTGACTTGTTGAAGAACCAAACCAGTTTGATATGATTAAATACAGAGCTGAATGACATGATTCATGCCCTTTCTTCCCCACTTGCCAGCCTACAGCATATGCAAGACTCTCAATATATTTCTACAGACATTCACATAAAATAAAATAAAATAAAATAAAATAAAATAAAATAAAATAAATAAAACCACAACCATTCCAGCTGCAAAATACATTGAAATCCTCCCAGTACCCCAAATGCCTCTATCAACTTTGCAATGTCTGGCTTGTAAGACAAAGTATTTCACACCACACCAGGCAGCTTTTTTTTATGGACAGAGTTTCATTTGTACTTTACATGTGACATTCAGCTCTGGTGGCTGACCCTGCAGGCCCTCATTTGGGGACCAAGAGGCTGAACTGGCAGTGATGAGGATGATCAGGGATACAGACCTAAGCCCTCTTTCTTCCTTCACACAGCACTTTGGTACTACAGTCAAGCATGCTGCACTTGAACAATCATTTGGTTTAAGAGGAATGTGACCACAGGTGTGCGCCTTCTCCAGTCTGCACTGGTTTCACATCTTGAAATTACTCTCCACAGCTCCATGAACTAAAAAACAGAGGTAGAAAGAGGCAGAAGAAAGAGGAAGAGATTGCCAGGCTGGTGACACGTGCCCAGAGATACCTGTCCCACAAAGCTCACTTAGACGTCAGCCTGACCACAGCATGGACCCTCCATTTTGCAGTTTCACATGTATGAGGAAGAGAAAACTGTTCATCATACAGAAACTCCTTTTTAGCCTCACCTTACATATAATCACTGACTGTTCACACCACACTGTTCTCACAGCAGTGTTTGCCCCTGCCTGAAGAACAGCTGGGCTGGGCAAGGATCCTGGGAGACATCTGCACCCTGAGGAGCAAGGCTGGTTTCAAGCCCTCAGAGCATGCGGTTGAACTTGTTAAACAGCACAGGCAGCACTATTGGAAGGAGAAGTTTCCATTAATTTGCAGGTGCTGGGGGGAAGGGGAGAAGGAGAGGCCAGGTGCTTTCTGGACGCTGCCCCCAGCAATCTCCCCCCGGTCCTTTCCCATTGTTCCAGAGCCGTCCCACGCAGCCCCGCCAAAGGGGATAACAGGCTCAGGAACAGGCTGAGTGACAGCAGACACCTTATAAAACGCCTGGCCGAGCGGGCCTGGCGCCTTGCTGCACGCAGCGCACATGCCCGCAGCCCAGCCAGGGCCAGCCCTGCGCGCAGGTACCGAGGGGGGCTCACATCAAAGGCTCCGGTTTTGCAAGGCTCAGGACGCGGGAGGGCGTGAATTATAGACTTTGATGTCTGAGCAGCGGCAGAGGAATCGGCGTGAAGATCGTTTATAAATCGCTATTTATGGTCTCCACTAAGTACCAGGCAGACCCTTAAAGCGAGGGATCAGGTTTAACTGAGGGCTGCTGCAGAGAGCGGCTGCTGGCGGCTGGGCCAGGGCTCTTCGTGGGCAGGACGTATTTTAGATGCTCTCCATCTCAAACAGCTGAATTCAACTCTGAGATATTCCCAGCTAACTTCCACAGGTCTTTGCCAGTTTTGAGGAGCCCCAGCATGGGAAACTGGTGATGCCTGCACAGCAGGAGAGTCATGGCTCCCGGAGAAGCAGACCTGTACCGTAGGGTGGTGGGGTTTGGTGCTCACGTGGGGCTGATCCTGGTCCCCGCTAAGAGGAAAAGGAGCAAAATGGGAATTTCAGCATTCTGTCCCTGCTCCTAAGGGGCCTCTGGCTTTCCCTCACTGCTGACTGTTGCCTGATGTAGTCTGTAACAATCCCCCAAGCCTGGTAGAGCTGCATGCCTTCCCTTGACTAAGTCTATGCTCTGGTTGCCATGTTCCTCTTGAAGCAAGGCTGGGACTTCAGCTAGGCAGCTCCGTAGCAGAGGTAAGGACAGCATCCAACCATGCACCATGTCACTCCTGTCCATGGTTAGCAGTTGGCACCTGGCTCTCCCTGAGGGAGGGACAAATGCATTCTGCTGCCTATGGCACGTCTGGGTATGCTAATGTTAAGAGGTATCTTAGAGATTAAAACCTTTGACTCCTGGGAACATAAACCATTCAGATTTCAATTCACTGATATGGAATGGCCCTGCATCCCACAGCCGGGACCCAACTAAAGAAGTAACTGCTTTTGGGCTTTTCTTCATCTCATCTGGTTGGATTTCTCCCACGTGGTTTGATTCCAGTTCCTATGGTCAGAGGTCAATGGACAGCTGAGCCTCAGGGGAGCTGCAGCACGGAGAATGCGTTGTCTGGGGATGGAACACTCCTGGGGAAGCCCACAGACCCATCATTCCCAAATGTTCCCAAATGTATCAATGAGTCCACAGAAGTGGCTGTCTTCTCCTTGCTCCTCTCCTCATCCCAGAAAGAAATACACATTACCTCACACAAGGAAGGGCCATTACCTGTATACTGAGAAGTGCTTCTGGGAATGCCATACACTGCTCCTACACCTGAGCATCCCTTCCTAGCATGCACTGTCCTCTCTACCCTGACACTATTTTTTTGCCCTCGGTGGTGTTTGCAGTTCCCTCCATTGCAGCATAAGCTACAAATTCCTCTGCATAGCCTTTGTGTCCTCTTCAGCATCACAAACTCAGACATTGTCTTAGGCCTGGCACAATGCCAGCCATTGCTGTTTCTCCGTGAAGGAATGCCATCCAAACTTTGATCTTTGAGTTGATCTGATTTACAGCTCAGCAGCCAGTTCTGAAGCCCACAGATGCATTGTTTGGGCATGCACAAGGATGCTAGCCCACAGACTTGTTCCTGTTCAAACAGCACAAAATGCCACTGTGAACAGAACCGGATTTTCTTCCTGTCTTCAATTAAAGGTTCATGTCCAGGATCTACACCAAACTTTTCAAATGTAGCTGCTATATTTTGGAAGCTGAGACAGACCATGCTGGATTTTTCAATGAGTTACAAGCCCGAAATCCAATTCTGGCCCCCCAAATCAGTGGGTATTTTTCTGCACTGACTGTTCTATCTGGAACACACAGACAGACTTCCTCATTGTCCTCTCCTTGCCTTGCAGTCTCCAGCATAGCAGCACTCAGCAGGCCTGGTTCTGCCCTTGCACATGCACATGTAAACTGTAGATAAGCATGTATTTCTCCTTGCTCCAGCCACTCTCCAGGACTTATCTCAACCAGGACAGGGAACCCTTCACCACAGCTCAATGTGATCCCTCCTCAGACAAAATTATTTTTATGTTCAGAAATATTTATATACTTTGCACAACTGTTGTTTGCGGATTCTCTCTTGGTGGCTTCCACACTTCGCGGCAGCCCCTGTTTGAAGTTAGACCAGATGGGAGCCTGGACCAAACATAAATAAACCAATCAAATCTGAGAAAACAAGCCCCCATCCCTCCTGCCTCCTTCTCAGACCAGTGTGAAGATCCATCCTGGGAGAGGGGGGCAGGCTGTGCTCTGATGCTCAGACTGCTCCCTCCATCCACCCTTGAAGTCCCTTCCTCTGGGTAGAGTTTGGTATGTGCTGTTTGCAGGGGGCTTGTTTTTCTAACATGGTGAACACATGCTCTCTCCCGAGAATCATTTATTTTACATCAGAGATCCTGGGGCTCCTGACCCAGAGCTTTGCAAGATGGTTTTGTACTTTCCCTCATGAGGAAGGAAGACACATTCCTCCAGCTACCACTGCAAGAATGGCAGGTCCCAGATGTGTCCTTCACAGAGCAGGCTCTCCCTCATTTGCTTCCCAAGGCAAAGGTTAAAAATGACACATTGAGGTCAGAGGATGCTCCGAGGGGCTCCACAAAGCTCCCCCAGTAAGAAAGTCCTGTTTCTTTTCCTGATAATAGCCTTCTTCTTGTGGGGCACCAGTGGATCAGATCAGTAAGGAAAGATGGACTGAAGGGACAGTGACCAAAGAGATATCTTAATAAATTATCCACTATTTTAACTGTTTCCCAACAATTCAGGCCTCAAAGGGAGGCACAAAAAAGCCCTGAGGACATTTGTCTGCCATCAAGGTCTCTTTAGAGCCACCAATAGCCAGTACAGTACTTGTAATAGCCCGAAGTCAGACCCACCTGCAGTCCCACCAGCAGGCCTGGCTGCTGCTCTGCCCTGCAGAGAGTTGCTCTGCCCTCAGCACCAGCTGGGCTGCATTGCATGTGGCTGGAGTTGCTGCCTCGTAGGACCAAATGCACCATCCAGCCCTGAAACACAAGACAGACAGCTCTCCTCTTCTTGAGGGCCAGAGTCCCCTAAATCCCTGCTATGCATGGACTCCAGCACCCACCTTCCTTCCTTGGCAGGGAAAGGATGCTGAGGGAGAGCAATGGAGAGAGCAATGCATCCCTGCGAAACCCGATCCCTTAACACGCAGCTCCTCTGATGTGGGCAGCTTGTGCTTTACAGCATTAGAGGAGCAACATTTCATGGAAAATTCAATAAATACCCCTGTACAGCCAGACATCTGTAAACAAAGGCTTCCAAATTCAATCAGGCTGTGGGCTCAGAGCAGCATTTATATGCTACAGCATGGAATATTATATAGGAAAGCTAAATGTAGGGGGATGGAGCAGATTCCTGGAAAATGAAAGATCTTTTAGCTCTCTATTACCCCAATGAAGAGTAACTATGTCTGTTACTGTGCCCCTTCTTGACTGGCTGGGGCAGCCTTGTCATTCCCAGTTTGCCAGCTGCCATGTCGATCTGTACTGGGCTCTCAGCTAGCAAAGACATTGCAGTAGAAACCACAGCAAGACAAGCAGGGAAACGCTGATGACTCCAGCAACTGCCAGCCACACTGTTTGCTGGAGTGCATTCCTACTGCCAGCCATACCAGGAGGGTGACCTTTGAGATGTAGGTCTGAAGATGGCTCTGAAATACCAAGCCCTGATCCAGAAGTAAATGCTTTCAGAAGCTGGAAGTAATTACAGCCAATGCTCAACTCACAGTGGGGTTTTGGAGAGTGCTTGTCCTTTGGGGCTTTCCTGGGTCATGCCATCCCCCAGCAGGTTGACTGGGCCCAGTCTATCTTGTCTCCTGTTTTATCACAGCCTCAGTTTGCATTTGTACAAAACCAGATAAACTGGGCAAAGTGAAATGGGAACGTCCAGTCAAGGCTCTGCTGAGCTCCATGGCGACTCACCACATGGAGCAGCAGTGCTGTGACCCTCAGCCATCCACACCAGATGGCTACTGGCACTGGTACAGAAGATTTGCTCCTAGAGTTGAGCAATTCTAGGTCTGTAACACACAACTGAGCACTGTTGGGCATGTTTGTATATATTTGTGCACAGATACACACCCCTCCACAAGCCACTACAGCACCCCTGTAAAATTCCCTCTTCGGCCCAGGTTTTCTCTGTGGATCCTTACCCTTCAGCATAGTAACTGTCAAGATCTCCAGTACACGCAGGTGTGGGGTCCTTGCTAATGTCTGCCACTCTGATGAGGTTTTTCCAAGCCGAGGGCCAAAGATCTTCAAAGTCAGGAGATCAAAACACTGTCCTTCCTATGCTGACCTGAAGGCAAATACCTGCAGGTGATTTTGGTCCAGGCTACATGTAACTAACATTTCAGTCACTCCCAAAATGGTTCATTACCACCCAGTGGCTACACCACGTTGCAGCCTCTGGACTCAGCATCCCCAGAAGTGCTGGGGTCCCATCTGCTGGCAGTTCCAAGCTGCACCTGCATGGCAAGGGGTCTCAATTTCTCCAAGCTGGACTTTGAGGATACTTGCAAAGGGCAAACCACCAGCTCAGAGAAAGTTGTTGAAGTCTTGCTGTGCTTCTGCAGCCCTTCAGCCACCTCAGGGGTGGCTACAATGGCAGGGACACTGTGGTCTTCTGTGGAAGACGGCTATCAAAGAACACTTTTGTGCAGCAGGAGCCGCATCTGGATGACCAACTTGAACCCTCTCGCAGCACCCACAGAGGTTATCAGCCCATATTTAGGGCAGGCCAAATCAGGCATTTGTCTCCTCCTTCCCCTTGAGTGCACTTTTCCTTACAGCTCAATCAGGCTTTACGAACACACCACCACACACAGAGGCCAGTATATATTATAAATAGAGCCTAGCTCTGAGGGCAGCAGCAGTACACTATTGCCCAGGGGACAGGAAGGTTAGTGGGATTGTGATCTAAAACCTGAGGCTGGCAGCTTTATGCTCCCCCGTGAGAGATTTTCACAGCTACTGCGAGGAAAACAATCACTATTTTGGTTATTACACTTCATTTATTGGTTTGTTCAAAGATCACAGCCAGGTAGGCCTTAAATTCAGGGATGCTCGGAGCATGGGTCTCCAGCCTTGCTCTGTGTGGGGCACCCCACAGTGGTGCCCCAGCTTGTGCCCTTCCCTGCCCTAGGACAGCTCCATTCTGACTGCCTCTGTAAGATCCCTACCATGACCAGGCAAAGCACAGGAGGGGAGCTGTCCCAAGGAACATGTTATGCATGGGGACAGATCTACAAACAAAGCCTCTCACTTCATCAACACAAGAGGAGAAGCAACATCTGTGCTCTGAGGGAACCATCCAGCACATACACCGTTGGGTGCATATTCACTTCCCAAGAAGCATGTTTCATGTTGTGTGAGAAAATACGAGAAATGATGGTCTGGCACGGACACATCCACACCTGTACCTTGGAGGACAGGGAGCAGGATGTGAAACTTGCTGCTCTTAAATTGAGCATGGGTGCTCAGGGAACTACTGCAGGACATCAACAAATTTACCCATTTGAGTCATACAACAGAGACTTTAAAGCTCTGGGAAGAGAAGTGTGTTCATGCAATGAAGAGGGCTGCAGAACAAGCCATGGGCACCCCTTTGCATGGTGGTAGCACAGGCAGGAAAGAGCAATGCAGTGACCACCCGAGCTGCTTTGTTCATGCAGACCCCCAAGCACATCCATTCAGCTACTGTCCCTCCAAGATGCATTGAAGAGCACTGGGTGACAGCCAGGATTCAGGAAATGTGGGGCACTTCCCCTACTGCTCCTCAGCCAGCTGCCCTGGAAATGTTCCTATAAACTCCTATTAATTAGTTGACACTTGGACTGTGCAAACAGGCTGCCCCCTCCCTGTTCCCCCCCAGGAGGCAGTGCTGGAGCAGGCCAGTGTGGGGGCCAAGTCTTGGGCGCATTCTTCCAGTTAATATTTCAGCCCGCAGTTGCCAAGGGATCGGGGCTGGCGTTTCCCCCCTTCCTCCCCCTTCCACCTCCCAAAGCGCCATTGGTGAGCGGACAGCCAGGTTATTGCCTCCCCCTCCCTTTGCAAGCAGATGTATGGGAGCCAGAGGAGGAGATTGATGGGGTTTATAGAGTCTCCCTCCTGACCACCCACCATGGCTCCAGCTCCCTTGGGCCTGTCCACACCACAGTCATAGCAATGACTCCACTGGTGTCCACCACACAGAAAAAAAAACCATCCTGGCTACTTCTGCAGGGTAGCCTGGGTCACGTTTGCTGCTTTAGAGGACTTTCTCTGGGTCTCAGACATATCAGCTGAGATGGGTGAGAGCTTGCAGTTCCTCTCCAGCCATATCCATGCAGTGAAGGGAGCTCAGTGAAGCCTATGTATGAGTGACATCAAGTCCCTAACTGCTCCTGGCTTTCACAGGTGGAACAAAACAGACTCCAGCTCTCTCAAAGCCTTCAGCAAGTCAACGCACTGCAAAGAGTGACCATACAGAAAGGGCTGCAGAGCAGCTCTGGACAGAATAGCGTTTGGACATGGAGACCCTCCGAAGATGGTCCCTCCTGGAGGCATCGAGGTCCTTGGTAGGTCCTGGGAAGCACAAGGGTGGGAATAAAAATCATGGAGGCAGGCTAGGCCCAAGGTGCCCACATGCTGTAAAGCATAAGGAGAGGCCCATGACCCCATCAATGGCCATGCAGTGCAGCAGCCATTCAAAGAGGAGGGAGACTGAGTTTGGTAGAAATGCCTGAGGAGAAGCCTCAAAAAAACCCATTGCTCAAAAAAGTGCCAGGGATGGCATTTGGTGTGACAGGCATCATTGCCACCAGCAGCACACTCAGCCAGGGGCACCATCTCAGCAGAGGCTTTCAGGAAGGACCATACTGGGGACAAAGCCAGCTGCCATTGGATCCCACAATTTCCAAATTAAAGCAACCACTCCCTGCCACTCGTGAAAAGAAGAAACAGATCAAGCTAACTAAATGTGTTGGTAACATTTGGGCCATTTCCTGTATGTTTAACACATTTTCTATTAAGCCCACGACAAATGGCAAGGGCTCCAGGCGCAGCCATAAAGGCTCCCTCCTGCCGCAAGCCGAAGGGGCTGCAGGCAGGGAGGGGAAGGTGATCCGGCTGAACAGGCAGATGGGAGGTGAGCATGTAATTCACAGCAGATCCACGATTTGATTAATTTCCCTGCTTTTCCTGCTGGAGAATTCCGGGTTTTATTGGCCGTTAAAAGGCACTGTGCTGCCTGATTTCGGAGCGGAGCTGCACCAGAGGGGGGACACAACACGGGGGCTGGCTGCAGGGACCTGTTGTGGTGTGAATCAGGTGCGCAAGTTTAAGGTGGGTGTTTTTGGGGATGGGGATTCCCTTCTGGAGGACAGTTTCCCCATAGCGTGTTTTCTAGAGACTTGTCCTGGGGCCTTGGATTGGTGGGGAAGGAGGTGGCTAGCTTGGGACAAAGCCTCTCCACAAAACAGTGGGACCCTCACCCAGCCAATTTCTCCCTCCCCTTCTTCAGCTGCTCTCCCTCATCCCTCCTCTTCACACCAAGCTGCTGGGATCAGTCCCTGCAGGAAAAAAAAATGCTCAATTTGTCATGTCATGTCCAGCTGTTAACCTCCCGTTGCCGAGCCATAGGAAAGACTTGCTTTCTTCTATTTATTTATTTGCCACCCGGACAATGGATGGCCCCAGGCCTACTGAGCTCTTCATAATAATGCCACCAACGATCCCCCCTCCCTGTGCCTCCCCCAGCCAGCAGCACCAGCTGAGGAGCTGCAGGTGTCAGCAGGCATTAACCAGCGTAGAGATCCCAGCTCCCTTGGAAGCCCTGGACACCACGAAGAAGGCAACTGTCAAGGACTGTGGCCAAGGCTGGGAAGACCCCTTGACTGAGAGGATGCCCGGACTGGGCTCATGTGAAAAGACCTGCACAAAGAGGGAGAGGAGAGAAAGGCCAAATGATAACCATCGCTCCGGAAAGTTTATCCTGCTGCTTTGGGGATGCTTGGACATGGAAGAACACATCAGTCTAGCCACCCAGACAGTTCCTGAGGGGACCAAGGCCTGGCATAGTCACTATGGCCCTGGAGACACTTAACAACTGAGTGGAGGGGATGGCAGGTTGGAGGCTGGCTTTGATCCCTGCCAGGGTTCTCCTACTGGGCACAGCTCAGGGTGGTAATTTGGCAGAGTTGAGACCAGGAAAATTGCTCCAGTGGCCAGACTGTGTCCCAGAGGGGAAAGGCACCAGCCCCTCTTCACCCTCCAACTGAGGCCATGGTAAAGGAGCATTCTGTGTGAGGCTAGGAGCCAAGGGCTCTGATCGGGAAGTCGCAGGGCTGTTCCCCCTAGTCAGCAGAGCTTAGGGTATGGAGACCCCAGCCAGGGACACTTGCAAAGCCTAGGGGAAGCTCCAGATGTGCCTACCCCCTCTGGTCACAGATAGGATGCAAAGGATCCACCATTCCCACAGAAACTGTGGTGCCTCCCACCCACCACCTCTAGTCGTGAATGGGAGGAGAAGACCAGCCACATCTCATGGACCCAATGCCACACATGGGGCACTGCCCACTCCTGGCCTCAACAGAGGCAGCTGCCAGAGCTGTGAACACATTCACAGCTACCGGTTGGGTGTGCATTTGCTGGTCTGACAATAAAACAGCTCTCGGGTTACTGGGAAGGTATCGGCGCCGAGCAGCCGAGGAGCAAGAGCATGCGGGCTGTAACTCCTTCCTGTCTGCCCGGCTGTCTGTCCGGCCTTCCTCCCCCTGTCAATGTCACTTTATTTGCTGCTGGGGTGGCGATAGGATCACTATTAAAAGCACAAGTAGTAGGCATTAAAATGCATTTCGGTTAGTCCGGGATAATAAAGGCGCGCAAGGGGAAGGGGGGAGGTGAAAAGAAGGAAGTTTTAACTCACTAATAAAAATCAAATGCAGGCAGTTTGCAGGAGTGAGCAGCTCGGCGCTTTGCCTTGCTCTTGTTAAGGGCCTGCTGCCATAAATAACTTCCCTGAGCGAAAGCAAAGGAGAGCCAGGGAGCGAGGACGCAACAACACAAAATTTTTCATTTTTCTCCATAAATCATTTCAGCGTGTGATAATATTTGTTTTTTCTAATGAGTCTCCTGTGATCCATTCTGGGAGCTAACATCAGGGCTTGTCAGGGCATGATGTGTGGGGCACTTCAGTGCTTTACAAAAACTGCCGCCTCTACAGATCCTCCTCTGCCCTTCGTTTATGCTCAGGACAAATGTAGCCAATTTTTTTTTGCACTAGGATTTCAGGCTCTCTCTCCTTTTGCACAAAGTTCTTCAGCATTAAGCCCTGAGAAGACACCTCCCAGAAAAGCAAACCATCCCTCTGGTTTTCTCTTTGTCCCCCAGAACAGCAAACATCTAGGACGGTCAGCTCTCAGGATGAGAAAAAAGCCCATGTGAATGGGAACAAACCAAAGTGAATGCTGGCTGTGATCCCCAAAAAGGCAGCTCCCTGGAGATGGCTTAACACCTGATGTCTGCCACACTTGCCCTGCCCCATGGGCAGCCCAGCACAGAGTCTGGTATAGATCCTGGTCTCTATGCCCCCACCCCAGGCCCAACATCTGACTCTACCATTTTACCACACCTTAGGCATCTGCAGAAGCACTACAGTGACTGCAGGAGGTTCCATTTCCACAGAGCACATACGTCTATTCATGCATCTTCTTTTAGTCAAAGACCAAGAGCTCCACAGCCAGAGTTTCCTCAGGGAATTCTATGGGCAAAAACCTGCTTGTTTCTGAAATGGAGCCCAACATGTTTGTGGAGGTGACTGCATGCCACAAGGATCCAGTAAGTAGGGATGAGGTCTCACTGAGACTCCTTCCATTCCTTCCTCCTGCCAGCTCCTCAATACTCATTGCTTCAACTCCCAAGTAAGTGAGACATCAGATCTCAGACCTGAAGAGAGCAGTTCGGGTCAGGGGTAGGAAAGATACTGTGTGCATTCACACCCAGGTGACCAGACTGGCATCAGCCCTAGTTACGACAACCAGGAATTATAACTCATAGCTCAACAGAGTGATGGGCACCCAAGCCAGTAGATTCAGCTCCTATGGGCAGGAGCACAGCCCCACGGCACCATGTTCAATCTCCCAGCACAGCACCCATGGATGATGCAGACTGATTCAGTCTGTGCCTCAGTGATGTGAGTCATGCTGGTAGCAGAGACAGAGGATGCTGCTGGTGCCTTTCAGTCTAATTCAAACAGAAGGCACTTATATTCAGGGAGGTCTATCCATCACCAGATACATGGTTGGAGACCACCTCAGTGAGAAATAAAGGGAAAAAGAGAAAGTAGTACACCAAGAATGGTGTACAGAAAACTTAAGAGGAGAGGAGCCCAGGAGCATACTTCAGCTGAGATCTATTGCTCAGTAGCTTGGTAATCACCAAAGACTATAAAGATGCTCTGCTCTGAGCATCACACATCAAGAGCAGTTAACACATCATAATCCTGTACTCAAGAAAGCAGGATATCCCTGCAGGCCTGGAAACTGAGGCCAACCCTTGCTCCTCTGCAGCATGATCCAGGTGAAAAAGAGCTCATTCTGGCTCACTCTGATCCTTCTTCTTGCTCCTGCAATCATCACCATGACTGCCAGAGCCAAGGCTGCTCTTAGCATCACCATCATCAGGGTTGTTATTATTATTATTAACATCATTGTTATGGTGTTTCCAGAGGAGGCTCTTAACTCTGGTCGTCGAGATAAAGGCAAGCTGGTGGCATCTTCAGGGAGTCATAATGGTATGGGGCCTGGCTCAGTGTGTGTTTACTCTCTGCCAATGTATGGGAGAGAGAAAAAGAGAGAGAGGTAGTGAGATAAACACTGTCATGGGCCGCTTCCATCATCTACTCACAAGAGCATAATAAAGCCCTTGTAATATACTAGAACTTGTGTGGTCCCAGGGTCTAATTTGCATACTAATTACTCAGTGCAAATGGGAACGAGGGGTAGGGGGAGGGCGCGCGGGTGAGGGGGACTGGACTATTTGCTCTGCCGTTTCATATCATGCTAACAAGCTAATCCGGCGTGCAGTTAGCTCCTGATATATAACTGCTCATTAGTATTATAATAAAGTACATGAAACAACCATAAAACGTTATATACTGCACAAGTGTTGTTTTCTTGCCAATTATCTGCGGGCGGATTTATCACCGCAGTTGTTGCAAATTCCCCTTGGTGAGGTTTGGGTCGAATAAAGAAAGGTGTTGGTGCGAGGGGGGAGTGGGGGGGCTGCTTTCAAGGGGGAAAACATGTGTTTTCTTAAGTAGCACTTACCGATGCGCCATTTCATATGAGAGAGAGGGGGAATGCTGCATCCTTAGGAGGCTGAGACAGGAAGGGAGCCCAGGTCTCCACGTTTAAATCAAACAAACTTCTGTCTGTTAGTGAAATGGGAGCAGAGCCCTAAGGATAGACTCCAACTGAGGACAGGGCAATATCCTTTTCGTACTGTCTTCTTCTAAGGTAGAAGGACCAAGACCAGAGAAAAGTAGCTTCATTTGATGCGGAAAGGGCTTGCCTGGCACATTTGCCAGCAACGAGGCAAATTTCTCAGAGGAGCCAAATCCATCCCAGAATCCCTGCCCAAATCCTGCTGCATCTTCTCTTTTCCATTTCAGCACCCGCAGTCTGCAAGAATCCACAAACCACAGCTCCCAGCACCTCTCTAGATTGTGCACTGCTGCCTGCCCTGTGGCTGATGTTTCTGCCCTTCCAGCCCATACCACTGACCCAAAACTGCTTCATGGCATAGGGCTGCTGCCCAGCTCTATATGGCACTGAAAGTCATGGAAATCTTGTGGTTCACTGCTTTATCTGGCTGGTCAGAGGACAGCATCCCTTGCCCTCTCACAGGTACAGGGGCAGTAACAAAACCTGACAGACTTAAGTGGAGCGCAGTGATTTGCAGCCCTTGGTCTGTGACCCCCAGAGGTCCAGGGATTACATCTCAGCTACCCAGGAATGCTGAACAAGAAAAGTGAACTGAGGATCAAATAGTGCCCTGCATGTGGGCCCTACACCTTCACTGGAAACCCCCGGGGCACCACAAAATGGGAAGAGGCTGAAAGCTGCTGGGAGGATGTGAATGGCAGAGCACCCGCAGCAGCAGGAGGGGGCTGCATGGGGCTGCCAGGAAAACCTGCTGCACTCACCAGAAGAGACAGGGCACCGAGTGCTAATCCCTGTTTCAGCTCAGGAGGGATGGGTGACATGGCTGCAGCCATCAAAGGGCACATGCAGGAGCATGGACTCGGGGTCCTTCACTTCTGCTCTCTTAGAATATCTCTGACAAGACCATGGACCCTTCCTGCCCCAGACAAGACAGACTCCCTGCCCTTGAGAGCTGCATGTTCTCCTATCTTAAAAGGTGCTGTCAGAGCTTGCTGAACATGATAAGCATTTCATCCATGCCTATGCACAACCAGCCCCCATGCTCAGCTCTTTTCAGAGATGCTCTGTGCTCCTCGAACCTACTGCTTTGCATCTTCCCAGAACACCAGCATTGCAGACAGGCCCACATGAGTGTGCAACAGGTACTTTTAAAGCTTCTATCAACCTCAGCATCCCACTATGTCCTCACAGTAAAATACCTTTGCAACAGGAACCCCCCGGCTACCCCTCCTGCTGGCACTGCCTCGCAAAACAAACAGTTGTGACCATGCTTGCACAGCCCCTGTGCTGGCACGCTCTGACCCAGATGTGCACTGCCTGGTGTACACAAGGTTATGTTTCCAAACACTTACACAAGGCAATAGGAAGACAGACATTCTCTTCCATGGAGATCCAGTGGCATAAATCCCACCCATTTTCCCTCTTACAAACAGAGGTTACTAATGCAGCCCCCCATAGGTATTTCACACAGAGCCATTCTTCCTCTCTTTCACACACACAGACACACACACACACATACACACACACACACACACACACGCCCCATTGCTGTGAAGCATTTGCTTATTTATGGCTTGTTTTTGTCAAGCGGAGGCAGGACTGACAGCTCTCACTGGTGGGGCTCTGTCTGTCTAACTCTGTAATAAGGCACATGATATCCATTCTGCTGCCAGCGGGGAGTGAATCACGCCAACCCTGTCACCCCGCTTCGCCTTGGCGAACTCCACAGCTTGTTAGCATCACAATATTGGGATCAAAATGTGACCCAGAGCTGCCATGCCCCCTCCTCCCTCGGTCTGAAGAGAGAGAGGGGAACACACGCTCACATCTCCACACCAAGGAAAGGCACAAATCCCCCACAGGGCTTTAAAAGGACTTAAAACCATTTTAATAAACTGATCGTAGAGGAAACACCTCCCCTTGGGACAGGGTCACTGAGCAAATGCCAGCACTGTCTCTGTCCTGCTCTGCCTACCCCGAAGATGCTCTGGGGCACCAAGCCTTTCTCCTGCGGCTGGCAAACAGGTCGTGGAACAACCTGGCCGATCAGGATGAAGGAGGGCTGCTGGGACCCATTTCCATCCCCAGCATCCCAGGCTGGGCCTGGAGGAGTCACCACAGAAGCACTGAAGCACTCCAAACTCCCTCCCCAAACTCCTCCAGTTATGGAGAGGGGAACTCCTACTTACAGCTTGTTCCCCGGAGATAAATAGACCTCAGTAAAAAGATTGCTACATCCTTTCAATAAAGATTTTTTCCTCTTTCCCAGACAGCTTGTGAAATGTTTTAAAAGCTTCTCACATTTCCAGTGAAACCCACAGAGAAGAATTTTGCTTGTTATCAGCCCTAGAAGACCCTGATAGACGGATGATATTTTTCCCCCCTCCTTTCTCTCTCTCACACTCTCTTTTTTTACAAGCTGAAAAGAGAGTCACAGTGTGTTTTATAACCGGCTCTCTGCATTTCAAAAGCTCAACGAGAGCTCTCTGCGAACCCTGATAAGCCCAGGGCTCTTAGTGTCTTAAATACCTTTGACAAGCTATACATTACAACGCTAATAATTTGCCAAATTTGCGCCCATAATATGATATCTGTAAAACGTCAAGGGTGGTAATGCGATTAGCGGCCTCAAATGAAATATCGAACATTCAGCGTTTAGGCCCTGAATAGGGGAGAAAGGAAAGGAAATCAATTTCAAAAGCAGGAGGGAAAGAAGCGATAAGCATGTAATAAAAAGGGAGAGGGGAGCATGGACAGGCTGGGAGAAAGAGCATCTTGTTTTTCATTCTTCCTTTTTTAAGGCATTCAAGCTTTAAAATGAAAAAAAAAGAAAAAAAGAGGAGGGAGGGGAAAGTACAAACAAACATCTCTGAATTAAGTCGGCTACAACTCTGCAAAATAACATTTGGCCACCCTAACAACGCCAGGGTTTGGTGGATGGTGAAGGTGGGGGAAGGACTTGCTATTTGCTCTCTGATACCCCCCCATCCAACTCCCCGCCCCGAACAGTTCGGGTCCATAAAACACAGGATGTGAAATTACAAGTAGTCTGAGGGTGGGCTGCCCCCTCCTCTCTCCCCCACTCAAGGTGGTGGAATCATAATGTACTAATTATCTGAAACCACTCTGAGTAGAAAAGAAACTGTCACATACCAGGCTGTAGACTAAATAACAAACATCCCACACCTGCGGCTTTATGAGCGCTTGCTGCGCAAGGCAGCCAGAGGGAGGGAATTCCCTGCTCCCCACTGGCATGGCCATCCTGCCAGGATGGGATACCGGATGCTGCAACCTGGGGCTAAGCAGGGTCTGAGCCCTTCAAGTGGCCTAAATGCACACATGAAGCTCATTGGTAGTTCTGTCCTGGCTTTGCATTTGGTTTGACATGAAAACAAATCTTCTGCCACAGTCTCGGTGGGAAGGAGAACCCACCAAAGGAAGGTGATCCACACCAAGGGCAGGAAGCATGGAAGAAGGAAATAGTCGACAGTGCAGGTTGACTGTTCCAGAAACAGATCTGGGCACTGTCAAGACAGCAAGAGTGGGAACAGACTGCAGCAAACTTTCAAACCAGTGCAACCAAGTCCATGGAAGCATTGCAGAATGTCCCTGCCTCTCTGTCCTTCACCACAGCTGGAACCTGAAGAACACTGTGTCTGCACACAAAATGACTTGTGGGTACTTAACCATGGCACTCTGCTCTCTGGGGTTAAGAGAGACTGGAGCAGTGAGACAGGGTCAGCCCACTGCAGCCCACACACCTGGCAACATCAGCAGCATGCTGAGAGGCTGCAGGAGAGCTGGGATGCACACTTTGTGTAGCACCAGCTCCATTATCCTTGGTTCCTCTTGGGCTTCAGCTTCTGTGCCAAGGCTGACCAGAGGGAGGCAGAGTCCCAGCTCCTGTGTGTACATACCACTGGAAACTATAAAGAGGCCCACCAAAACCCTCACAAGGAGGAATAATGATGGTACTTGGACAGTAGAAAAGCCACAGGAGAACCACTGGACAAGTCAGAAGCAGGCAACTTCCAGTTGAGGGAACTTTACCTTAGATTTTGCCATACAGCCAGGGGACTTCAGCTGAAGTCTGTTAGTGAGTGGCACGAGGGCTAGAGGGGAACAACCCCAAACTGTCAACTGCAGAGCACTTAGACTTGCTGGAGTACTGAGCTCTGCTCACCATTGCAGGCAAGGTGCTGGATTAAACAGATCACTAAGTTGCTTCCCAGCAGGACAAGTCCCAGAGCAATTCTCCTTTCAGAGAACAGCTGAAAATGGGCACAGGGGGTGGGCATGGCCAGTTGCTGGGCTGACAGGATCACCTGGATTTCTACAGGCCATGTAAAGGGCATGTGAAGGTCCAAAAGCAGGGACTTTTCTGAATGGAAATCTGTGGAAGTCTGGCAGGGACAAGGGGGGAAAATGCCATCACTGTCTCTCAGCTGCACAGTAAGAAGGCCTATGTGACCACAGGGCCATGTTTGCAGGTGCTTGGTCCTATACGAGTTCCAGAAGGCAAGTGTGGTGCTGGTGTCTTTGGGCTTGGCCAGTTCTCTTATGACACAATAGATACAATGACACATAGATAACAGCTTCACTGCAAATTCATCTCCCAGGCAGTGGAACAGCCAAGATTGTTGCTCCAGGGCGGGGTGCTGCCCTATTCCCTCCCAGTACTAGCAGCAGATCCATGTTCAGACTTAAGCTCCTGGGTCTGCATTCACCTCCTAGCTTAGCCAGCACCTCTGAACCTCCTGCATGCAGGGAGAATTAACACCAGTCCAGCACTGGTGATGGGTACAGCAGAGCCAGACAAACACATGGATGGCCACCAGCAGCACACCTTACTGCAACCTGCAAATCCCCCAGACCCTTCCCGAAGGCACTAGGGTCTCCAGGTGGCCCTGCCTGGGGCAGCTGGAGAGCGGAAGGTGCTGGTCCCCTGTGGGAATGAGAAAATTCACCGGTGTGGGGGCAGAGCACGTGCCCCTCGGCCAAGCATGGAATGGCCATTACAGGACCACTTCTTGCGGCATCACGAGTCATTAAAGCCAAGAGTGCTTGGGGAATCATCAGCACCAGCCAAACGACTTCCCCAGATGTGGCTCATTCTCAGGATGTGGGAGCCCCCATGGACACCCACCTCCGATCCCAGCTCCTCCAGACAAAACATTCCCAGCGCTGGAGTCTCCACCCAGCACCCCACTCGCAGGAGCTTTCTAGGCCATTTAGCAGGAGGCACTGTTTTGTTTTGAACAGATGTTGCCTTCTCCCTACCCCCAAGGTCCCCAGCAGCCCTGCAGCCTTTGAGCTTGGAAGGTTAAGGTCAGTCAGGTGCATGCGCACAGGCACGCACATTCTCGCACACGTTAGCTCGACCGTGGGGTGGGCAGAGAGGTACCCCAGACTAAAGCAAAGCAAGCACAGGGAACAGTTACAGCTATGCTCAGCCTTTAATGTTAAAAGGACTTCTCTTCCCCACAATCAGCCAGCAGTACAGGTGCTGGGACTTTTCCCTGCCATCTCTCAACTGGAGTTAAACAAATTCTCTGTCCTCTCTGGTAGATGTGAGAAGCTGAGACGGCTGCAGGAGTTGGGCCAAGGTAAGACCTTCTCCAGGCAGACCACAGCAGCGGGTGATCTATGTGGGCTTGGATCAGCATAGAGCTTCTGTGTCATGACTGTCATCTGACTTCAATGAGGAGTAGACAACTGCTCACAGCTGAGAGGATAGATTCATTTATTTACTTCCAAAACATCACACCAGAGTGGGCGACCTGAGGTCTGCAAAT
This sequence comes from Toxostoma redivivum, assembly GCA_013397375.1. Taxonomy (NCBI): domain Eukaryota; kingdom Metazoa; phylum Chordata; class Aves; order Passeriformes; family Mimidae; genus Toxostoma; species Toxostoma redivivum. The sequence goes on from VXBI01009828.1 coordinate 27,583, forward strand.
TGACCAAGTGCTCAGTGAGCCCAGGTTATTCTCCAGGACCATGGCACACCACTTCCAACCCACCTGCAAAGGTTATGGTGCTTGCTGAGATTAGTTTTTTCTCTGCTCAATTTGGTCCAAATGGCTATTGATCCCTTAACATGGCGGTTTAACAAAAGCCCTAAGGCATTTTTACTGAGAGATCCCATTTTAAGCTCCTTCTCTCTTTCAAACTGTACTACTACAAAACTACTGGTTTCATTGTGATCAGAATGGGGACAAGACATTTGTACAAGCACCTTTTGGCCATTCCCATGGGGTAAATGTACCTGCTGTGCATTCAGGCTGCCCCCTTGGGGTCAGTCCTTGAAGAATATTGTCCAGCTTCTACTGGGTGATGGACATGGTGAGCCTTGAGATGATTTACTACATACACTTGGAGGTCCTAAAGATAGGACAGTTAAAGAATTGGAACCTTTTCAACAAACAAACCAACGTGCAGACCTGCATCCCAAGTGAACATCTTTTGTTCAAAAGACCAGCAGCCCTTTGTGCTAAATCCAGCTTAAAGACAGAGGAATTTGTCACTCAATGCCCTCTGTAAACATCTCAGTATCTTCTAGAATACCACTGTGATTCAAATTGCAGTAATGCACTTTGTGACTGAGCTGGCACAACCATGTGTGGTGCACTCACTTCTTGAAGGCGACTGCAGGATCTTGTACAAGTTTGAGTCCCTGTCCCAAGCACTGAATAAGAAATTTCACAGACACACACAAATGCTTTTGGTGCCACACTTTCAAACTTCTGTTTGCAGTCACAGCTCTGGTCCTGTGGCCTCTTTCCTGCCAAGCGTGCAATCCCTTGGTACAGAGTCTTTCATCAGCACACACTAATCCTTTGCTATTCCAAGGGAAAAGCTAAGATGTGTTGAGCAAGAAAATGTGCATGGAAGTTGCAACAGCAGAGAAGACCTGGGTGATGTTTGGAGACATCAAGCTGGAGCATGGTAGAGGACATCAAGCTGGACTTGTGAATGGCAACAAAAAACATGCAAGTGTGGTCCAAGCCTGCAAAGGAATCAGAGCTTGGACCAGCATTTTACTTTGGCTGGTGCTCACATGGCTATGGTGGAAAAAGAACATTGTCCCTAAGTACCACAGTGCTGGAGAGAGGAAGAGATGACCCGGACTAAAGCAGCTAGAGATTCTGGGAGATAATCAAGGAGCTGCCTAGGGCTAGGAAAACTGTGGCTACATTCAGGGAAGGTGGTTCAAAGGGTCTGAGGTTGGGTGAGACATTGCAGACCTCTGCTCTCTGCATACCAGAGTAAATGTTAAAGGAAGCACAGTGAGCCGAGGGCTAAGAGGCAGAGCAGCCTCTGAACACAGGGCTGCCCTTCCCTGGGTGTACATTCTTTTTCACTGTACATCCTTTACACATCTATCCTTCTTGCTGGATATATATCCTTTTCACTGTCCTCTGCTTGTGCGGGCTCTTACAAGAGACTGAGGCTCTTAGGGGCTCTTCAAGCCCCTACAAGTGGAGGTGGAGAAAGGTCGAAGGGATCTCACTCCATGGTGTACAAGGCAACAAGAAGGACACCCCTGCCCATAGCCCCTCTTTTCTGCTCTAGCATCTGTGCCCCACCGTGCTCCCTGCTTTCTGTGCTACCAGCCTTGGCATGGCTGAGCATCAGAGAAATCTCATGGGGTCCCCATGTCCCACTTCTCCTTAAGGAGACTATAGCTGTGCTGGCTTTCAGCATCTGACCCAGAGCTTTAAAAACCTGGGCGCCATGCAGAGGGCTCTCTTGTTCAGGGACCCACATTCTGACTTTGATTAAGTGATGGACATGAAAACACACAGACACACAAACACGGTGCAAGGCAATGTCCCCAGAGGAATGGGAAAAAAGGAGAGATAAAAACCAAACAGCCGTTTTCACCCCCCAAACCGTATAATTTTGTGTAAATTTTTACTTTAAACATCTCTTTTTTTCCTGAGCTGTGATATAGGCCCTGTCAAAACCAGGGCCAATTACTGCCATTAGGTTCCCATTATGTCACTGCTTCTCCCCCCATTATGAAGGTCTTCGGCACACAGAGCTATAATCTTCACTCACTCTCGCTCCATCACTCCCAGAAGGAACAAAATTGTTTAAAAAAAATAAAGCCTTTATTTTGCCCCTGTCAACTCTGAAAAGGAAGGAAGGGAAAAAGAGAAAGAAACTGGTAAAGTTTTTAACTGTGAGGTTGCCAAAAGAATCAAGAGAAAATGTTCAGCATAGCCAAGGCGTATGAAACGGGGGCTGGCAGGAGTATTTTGCAGGATCACCCACAAGCCAGTCTCCTTAACCCTCACAGGAGAGATGTTTTCTTCCCTTCACGTCTGCCAAAGCAGACCTGTGGTGAGCCTGACACTGTCCCTGGGAATGGAGCAGCATACAACACAAAATTCATGTTCCACATCACACTTCCCATGCCACGGGTTACAGCAATTTGCTGCTAAAGCAGCCACCCCTTCTGATTCCAAATATTGACCAGCCTCTTCACCCAAAGTGCTGGCATTGAGCCTGGAAGTGATCTGAGAACATCCTCAGAGGTACACAGACCTGACATCTGCTGCCATCAAGGCAGAGTCTGCAGGATCATGTCCAAGAAGGATGACTAGCAGAGAAGAGCTGAGGTGACCATGCTCTGACTCCTCAGGGATGAGAGTACATAAGACCATGTGCACATCTGAGAGGAGAGCTCTTGAGCAAGAGTGTCAGACAGTTCATGAAGGATGATGAGGGACAGGTGCTTGAGAAGGCTGCTCACCTGTCAAAATAAGAGCAGCCCTGGCCCAGGAGCTCAGGAGAATTTATCATCCCAAACACATTCACACTTGACCACAACTGGACAACACCACATGCCTGGACATCAGAAGAGGGCTACAAGGCATGTTCTCAAAACTCTGCTGATGCTTTCAAGTCCAGCTCCTCCCTGGGATGCTGAGAGAGGGACAGCAGTGGCACTTGTCTGCAGTGGGTGATTCCAGGGTGAGCAGTAAGAGGCTCTGCCCCATCACATCCATCGTCACATCTCCAAACACCCTGTGTGTTCCCTGATGCTGTTCACTGTTTTTGCTTGAACCCACTATCCTGCATTTTATGTGAGGTTCATGTGAAAACCAAGGAATGGATCTACTCGAGTTTGTTATGAGAGCTGGATATGGTCAGCTCCAATGAAATTAACTAGAGACACTGAAATGCAATACCCAATCTATCTCCCTCTGTGCCAGTTAATTCAGTCCTAGGGCTCCGTTTTGGTCAAGGCTGGAGGTAGAAGCAGCATGGGAATCTGATGTGGTATCAAATAACAGCAGAAACTCGACCAAAGATCCAGAGAGAGCCTGTACTCAAACTGCATGGAGCTCACAGCCCTATGACGTGAGGAAGGAACACATGTCCTTTCCAACCAGCTGCACTTCTCTGGGCCCTTGCTCACATGTAGTTCCCCCCGACTGTGACAACAATCTCCCAAACCTGTGTTCCCCCTCCTATCCTTGCTACTGTATCCACTGAAAAGGCAACACTTCCCGTCCCAAACCAGAGTCCTTCCTCTCCTCTCCTGGCTCCTGCACCCCTCTCTGGGGACCTCCTGCAGATGACAGCATCTGGCAACTCTGGAGCCACAGAGAAGGGGAACAATTTGCCCCTAAACAAAGAAACATCAACTCTGCTAAAGCGATTTCCACCCTCAGTGAGACCTCACAGAGCCATCCTCCTTCTGAATGCAAAGGTCTCGCCCATTCCTCTGAGGAGAGAGGGAGGGAAANCTGAGCTAAAGGCTGAGCCAGTGCAATGAAAAAGCTCAACAGCGGCCCACTGAGCTGTCACTTATGCGAGTCTGTGTGTGAGACACAGAAGAAGGGCTGCACCCGCCAATTGCCCCGCTTTCCACCAGCCCCCTTTTGTTTTTGTTTAAATCAAATCAAGGGTCGCTTTAAGATGTGCAGCAAAGCAATTTGCTGAGTATTTTCCCCCCGTCATGCCAGCAGCAGCCCCTGGTAACTGGGAAGCTGCCCACATGGAGGGGGAGACCCTCCGGCTGACTTGTGGGTGAAGGGCACAGGGCAAGCTGGCACAGGGATGCTGCTGCCAGTGGCTGCATTCCCTGCTTGTCTGCCAGCCTAGGAAGTGACAAGCTTGAGCTGCAATGGGAGACTCAAGTGGACCCACATGCCTCAGCAACCTCCCCTTCTGGCAGCAGAAGTCAGTGGATTGAGGACATTGGCTTGGAGGGGCATAATTTTTGCTTTGTCTGGACCTACCCAGCTGCACAATGCAGGCCTGAAGCAGAGATGCACAGGCTACAGAGCTATGGCTCCACTGTCACCCACAGCCCCCTTGTCCCAGCTCCCACAGAATGGGACAGAGCAGCCTGGGTCCAGGAACCACCTGAATTTGTTCTGGTGGTAAGCAAATCCCTCCCTCCCTGTCCTTCAGCAGACAAAGCTGTAGATGGAATCCTGGAGTGTTCAGTAACCAAGGACAATAATTGGGCTCAGGTTCTGCACCCCACTCCTCTGCCTCCTCCATGCCCCCAGTGTGAGCAGCGTGGGGCCATCTCCATGGGTCTTTCCCTAAGAACACTGCTGGAGAAAAGTTGCTGCTTGTGTGTGCTACAAGTGCAGGAGAAGAGAACTTCTGAGGAGGAAGGCTGAGGGTAGAGCTGGGAGGGCTCTGGAAAGTTGCTGCATGCTTGAGGGGGGAGGCAAGACATGAGCTGGAGGAGCAAGATGCTGGGAGACTGCCTCTATGTGTGCACAGCACACAGGTTACAAGAATTCAAGTTTCCAGGCCCAGAAAAGACGAAAATGAGGGAATGTGGGAGTGACAGGGCTGGATATCCTTCTCAGCTCCACTGAAAACAGGGAGCAGCCTGGATTTCCAGTTCATGGACCAGACTCTGTCTTGATGCTGGTTATGTGGTCACTCTGGCAAGTCCTTTGGCTGCCTTGTGCTTTATTTCTCCTTCAAAATAAACTACTAATGAGGTTTATTTCCCCAGTGAAGTATTGAGAGTCCTTTGGATCTAAAGGGAGCTTGTAAGAACAAAATAGTATGAGGATTATCACAACTGTTATGCCAGAGGACTGGAGGGCAAAACATTGGTTATATCTCTCAAGGAGGCCAAAAGACGGCCATGGGTGTTAGAGATGAGCAAAGCCCCATTTCAGTGTCCAGCAACTTGCTGGAAACAGTTCCCAAACTAAGGACTGTGTTCAGATGGCCATGATTTAACAAACCCCTCACAGGAAGCCTCCTCCAAAGGCAAATACTCTCAGCTCAATGGCTGTCTGACAACTTTTTTGGGCTTGCTAAATGCACACAAAACAGCCAGAGTCATCAACAGGAAAAAAGCAAGATTGTCCCCAAAAAGCCATGGTAACCACAAGCTGGGTGACCCACACATGCTCCAGTAGCAGGGATGCCAACTCTGCTGCAAACAGAAATGTTCACGTGAACCACATCCACCATTTAAAGGTGGGAATAATCTTTTCCCCGAAAAGAATGAAATTAACTTTTCTGTAGAGAAGTAGAAATGGTCACAAAGGGCATATGAAAGAGGGAGCAGGAGTAATTTTAATAAAATAACACCTAGTATACTTTTCCTCTGGTAAAGGAAGAAGGGAAATAAATAAAAAATATGAATAGCAAAAACCCCTTACAATTGATAAAAAGGCAAGAGAGGAAAAAAACCCACTTAAACAGGATAATGGAAACATCCTGGGTTATAGCAACAAGAGTAAACAAAAACTGGCAGTGTCATTTTTTAAAGGAGTATACACACTTTCAACTACGTAAGAAAAAGTTCCCCTGTGATCCATTCATTCAAAAACTACATGCCCTGCTAAACCATCCTCTAATGCAGCCAGTGTGTCCTGCACCAGGCAGGATGCTAGGTTTCATGGACACTGTCCCGATTTCAGGTGTGTGTTTTCACATGAGCCCTGCCCACACTGATATCCCTCTCCCTATCAGTAGCTTCCAAGGGGTTAAAATAAAACTTCTCCACAAGAAGAAGAAAAAAGAGCCAGAGAGACAAAGTTAATTGAAACTGCTGTTTAATTTTTCAGCTCCACTGGATTACACTGTGGCACAGATGGTTCATCAAGACAGTCTCTGTCTGTACCACTGTCCGTCCCAGCCTCTCCCCCCATCATGCAGGAGGGAGGAGGAGGAAAAAAACACAGCAGGCAGTGGCTCAAAAAAAAAAAAAAAAAAAAAAAAAAAAAAAAAAAAAGCAACTTAACACAAAAGAGCATTCTGTGCAGCTCTTTTCAAGGCACTGGGACAATGCTCCCAACTTGATCCTTTCATAAAGAAAACGTTTCGGGGTCAGAAAACAGGACACATTAAGCCCAGAGAAGCACATTGGCCATTTTACCGCTGACTTTCGTGGCTAGCTAGAAGGCTGCACCAGAGTTGGGTTATTTTAGTTGTTTTTAAAGGCAGCAGCCCTGTAGGAACAATCACATTTGGGGTTTGGGGTGGCCTCGACTCCCACCTGCCCACAGCACCCTGTGCTCCAGCACAGCTCACCCATCCCTCTCTGCTGAGAAAAGTCTAACAGAGATGAAAGGCACTCTCTTTAACTGGATTACCCTTACAAGCAACCAAACCAAAGAGACTAAGAAACAGCTAATTAAAGCTGTTCAGATACAAAGAGCAAATCCTTCCTCCTGTTCTTCCTTCTCTCGCTCAGCCCAATTCATTCATATTTCCCCTTATGCCTTATTAATTCCTCTATCACTGCTCTAGGGGACAGAGGATGAGGGAAGGAAGGCAGGTGGGGAGTGTGAGAAAGGGGACCAAACCTATCCATGGGTCAGATTTTCAGCATTGATTTGGCTTTTGCCACGGCTACAACCCATTGATTCTTAAGCTTAAACTGATGATTAGCACTTTCTGAGTGAAATAATTCCTGAATCCTTGTGAAGAAAAAAACCCAACAGCCTTTTTTTTGTGCAATAATTTGCTCTGCTAATCATGTTTTCCAGAGGCCCAACAAAGATAAAACTCCTTCAATTTAAATTTCAGGTAAACATCCTATTTCTAGCTAAGACATGAAGAGAGGGCAAAGCAAAAAGTTGAATTTCTGCCCACATGAACTTCTCAGCAGGTAGCTGTTGTCCTTAAGCCAAATCTTTAATCCAGAGTGAAATTCTTACTGAAGCTTTTTCAAAGATGACATCTGCCTGAAGGCAGATCACAGAGAGATTCTGAATTCTCAGAAAACTCCTGACTGAGAGTTCAGGAGAAGGCTGTGGACTCGTTTACAATTGAACCCCATTTCTCTGTTTCCTCCTAGTAAAGCAAGTATTTCATTGTCCCCAACACTGCTAGGAAGGCATGAAAAAAGGACTGTTCAACTGCTCTGTACCAGGCCAGCTCCCATCACCCCATCCCATCCTGCCAGTACATACTGCATAACCAGGAAACTGCTGAGTTACCAACCAGAGGAGGTTTCTCAATTATGAAGGAGACTCAGGCACTTCAGAGGAGTCCACAAGGCCATGTCAATAAGCAATGATTTTTCTACAACAAGATTAGATGAGAAACTGCATTCTTCACTTCCACCTGCCTCTGACAGATTTCTGTCCCACTGGCACAGCACTTTCTGGACAATGATTAAACAGAGACACAGAATCAGGCAAATCTGGGCCAGTGATGGCATTTCACAGCCAGGGTAACTGAGGTCAAGGAAAACCAAGCAGCTTTGTCACGGTCACAGGAGTAGCCCAGAGCCAACCTGCAGTGCCACGCAGGAACAAGGCTGGTACTTGGCTACCCCTCCATCAAAAATAAATCTCAGGGGAAAGCAATTCTGATGGTTTCAGGCCAGGAAAGGGCATAAAGGTGGGAAAAGAGCTGCATCGTCCTTGGGTGGCACCAACCACAGCTGCCCTGCTCCAGAATGCTCTCATTGTCAGCAGTGCAACCACAGCTGCCTTCCACGGTTAAGAGGAGGGAAAGCAGAGCTTCACCTTGGAAAAATCACAAATGAAACCAGGATATCGTGTGCAATTACTTCTAACAGGGTAATTATCCTGTACAGCAGGATGACACAAACACACTCCAAGCCCCAGTACCTTGAGAGCTGTGTTTTAAAAGCTCACCTGCCTCCATGACCTGTTCCCTTCTCCTCCTTGGCACACCTGGTGCATGGGCAGCTGCCATGCAGGTGTGGGCACCCACGAGTACCCTTAGCTGCTGTGAGCATGGATATTCTTAGCGCTGTGGAAAAGCCATCATTATTTTTGGGTTGGGACATGTGCTTCAGGCTGAAGGACATGCCTGGCTTTGTATAAGAAGATACTTTCCACTGTTATATTTTTTCCTTTGCTTTTGAAGAAGACCTGTCAGCTTCCCACCTCCAATCTCACCTGCCATAAACAGGATGCCAAGAGGTGGAAGAGTCAGAGCGGCAGAGAGGGAGAGGAGGCTGGAGGGGGAGGGGGAGGAGAGATGACTGGAGGGAGGTCGAGAGAGGAACGAAGAAAGAGGAAAGAAAAGAAAAACCCAGCAGTGCACCATGTTGCATTGTTCACGCTCAGACCTTCAATTTGCTCTCTGCATTCTCCTGCAGCGGGGAGAATGTTACGCTGGCTTAAGAGACAAATCGGACACAAAATAAAGACCAAGCACTCAGCAGTAAAGCAATTATCGCAACATTTTATGCCGGGCCTGTTCCTTTTGAAGGCAGCCTGGTGCTGCCCGCATGTACCTTAACCCGTTCCTAATAACCATAAAGTCACCATTATTTACGGTACAAGACATTAAATAAATAATGAAAAAGCTGCCGGCGACGGAGCGAGGCAAGTGGGGGTTGCAGGGAATCTCCCGAGACCAGAGCTGGCATTGGTTTAACCTGCACTGCAGAAGGCAGAGGAAAACAACTTCCCTTGACCTGGGGAAGGGAGGATACATTTTTATTTTGGGGTGGCACCTTAGGCCCTGGGATCAAGAGTAAAAATTAGATTGTGAGGATTTTTTCAAAGAAGAGGGAAGCAAAATGGAGTTACACAGACTCATGGGCAAGCCACAAACCAAAAAGGTTTCTACAAGAAGAAGGAGGGGTGGCAGGGCCGGATTCTGACTTTCACCTTGCCAGCATAAATCCTAGTGTAATGCTGCTGGAACCCGGAGCTCCTGAACACTTGCAGGACGTAGTTGAGACCAGACATGGGTCCTCTATGAGGAGGCATCCAGTCCCATCTTGCTTAAATTGAGAGGTACATAGATAAAAATAAAACATGGATGTAAATATAGGTAACAGCAGGACTTCCCACAGCTGTGGATCAAGTTAATGTACAAAGGGCATTTACCCTACTTGATCTCCACCTCTCACTGTACGTCCACACAACCCCACCAGGAAACATCTGCCCTTCAAGCTCTGCAGACTAGTTTCAGAAGCAAACATCTTAATACCTCTGTTTTCAAAATCTAGCTGCTTTTCCCCAAACCTGTTTCTCTTTTGAACCTCTCCCTCTCTTGACAATCTTCAACCTCTGAGTGATGCTGAGTCACACTCTGGGTGCTGTGTCACCCTGGTCAACTGCAGCAGCCCGGGCAGGTACAGGTATTTCCTTCATGCCAGCCTTGTGTCAGCACACCAGGGTACTTGCTCCCAAGTGGTGCAGCAGCTCCCACCTCCATTCTGTGGTCCTACAGAGGGTGACAGAAACACAGATGGAAAGCAGGACACTGCATGCTATCTTCTACAGAACCCTGCTTCACTGACAGAGTTCCTGATGATGAGGGATATAAAGCACCTGCAGCTGCTGGTAATGTCTGCCCAGCATAGGAGTCAACAGCAGGCACACCTTTGGGTTATGGTGATATTCCTGAAAGAGATGGTCAGTCTTCATTGTCTACCAACAACAACTTCTAACTGATTTCGAAAACAGACTCTTACAGCTTGATGCTGAGATGGTGAACAGGGCCAGCATACCAGCCACCCACTGAAGCTGTTGGCCTTACATCAGAGATAGAAAGCAGGAACAATTCAGGCATGTCCTTCTATGCCAAGCATCATAGTGATTCTGTGAAGCTGCTTTATAACTCTTATGGCAACCAGTGTGAATTTTCAAAGTTATAAGGACAAAGGAAACTCCACACCAGGTAGAAAGGGCATACAAGAAGACTACTCTAAGAAATAGGATTTATATTTTGCATTTCTACCTAGTAAGTAGTGTTCAGGGGTAAAGCTAATGCATTCTTGAAAATGCAGAAACACAATGTGGAGCAATGGATGACACCTGACCCTCACAGAGCCACTGCAATGCTGCTGAGGAGCTCTTCCAGGCACTTCTCTGCTGGGGTTTAATTTGGCTGCCCATATTTGTTAATAAACTAACTGTTAAAACAAAGATTCAGGATTAAATTACACTAATTCCAAACCATGTTTTTGTATTGTGGGAATTCCTCCCAAATTATATTGAAATAAGGCTTAGGAAAAGGTGTTACCCCTGGGGCAGGATGGAAGTTCTGGATCTTCTGGCTTTTGAGGAACAGAAATCAGTTCTTTATATTTGTAGAATAGAAGACCTCCTTTTGTAAGAGCTAAGACCTACTCCTGGCCACCTTTCTTCACCTTGCTCTGCTGCTTCTGACAGATGAACAAGAGGAAGAAATTATTTCACTGCCAAGGGCACACTGGTCTGGCAGCATACATGCTTCTGGGACACAAAATGTTTCTGATCAAAATCCAAAGGTTGTTGAGTTTATTTTCTTTAAACCAGAAATGTCCCACTCTTTTTATGACCTGAGAATTTGGATCCATGTCCTAGGATTAAGGATTTTCCTCAAAAATGGAAAATAATGTGAAAGCATACTCCTCGTTTCACTAGAGCTTCCACACTTTTGACTCCAAGTTTGTCCCACAAAGAACTGCAGCACCTAGAAGAAGAGGGAAATGTTTGATTTCTAATATCAGAGGTGTGTACCTGAACGGTCCCTTAGGAGATCCGAGATCTGCTCTTGGAAGTGTGGGTTTGTGCTTTTCTTACATCTACCCAAAACAAAGGAAACAAGCTCTTCTGCAGCTGAATGGGAGAGTCAAATGTGCCACACACAGAAGAGGAAGGGCCATCTGCACTATCTGATTCAACCAGGGAAGCTGGTACAGGTGCCCCTCTACCACTGGGCAGATGGGGGACAAGAACAGCATCAACATGTGCAAGGAACACATTACTGGAGATGATGACAGGCTGGCATGAGTGATGCTCCTCTCCCCCAGGGCTGGCCATGCAGAGAACGTAATCCCCTGCTGCCTCTGCACTGTGGAGGGAGTGAGAAGGGTGGGGAGGCAGATGAACCAGCTCATGGAGGTCACAGCGTGCTGCTCTCACTCTGACACGGCGCTGCGAGATTGGAAATTGCACGATGTTCAATTGAGAGGTTCCTCAGCATCCAGCTGAACAAGTCTTTCCAAAGCCTGTGCCGCGGTGACAACTGTGGCACCGCACAGGAAAGAGGACCATGGTATCACCCCGTGCCCCCCTTTCACCCCAAGGTTATAAAGCAGAGCACAGGGCAGGCAGGCACGGGGGCAGAGGCAGCTGCTCCCTGTAAGATCTGCTCCATTACACCCCCCAGCAACGGGGAGAAGGGGTGGGAAGGGAAGGAGGGAGGAGGCGGATTTCTAGGCATCGGTGGGTCCATTCTTCACCAGCTCACACAAGTCAAAGCTACCACCGATGTAGGGAGGACGAGCCGAGCAGGGGGTGGCCGTCGCTCCGCGAGGACAGGCCATTCAGGCGGGCTTGTGTGTCACACCCAGCTCTCCGGGTGGACATGCCTGTCTCGGAGCTACTGAGAAAGCCACCGCAGCAGTGTCTCACAGTTCCCGTGCGACACCCTCTCCCTGTGCCTGCCAAATCCACAGGCTCTGGGATGACACTTTTTCTTGGATGCCTAGCCCCAAACATCCAAAGCTAAACTGATGTC
>VXBI01009828.1:39630-78360 GCA_013397375.1 Toxostoma redivivum
TCAACCCGACGTCCTTAAAGACGCTGCCCCCCCCCCTCCCCCTAGCCTCCCCAGCGCCCGGCCACCAGGCTCAGCTGAAATGTAAACCTCCTCTCCCCGCAACAAAAGCGAAAGGCTTTCAAAGCCCAACCTGATTGAAATTCAAAAACTTTTTCAGCTCCTCTCCCTCCTCCCCACCTTGAAAAGAGAGTGTATAAAACTGGGAGACAAAAGCCTCCCCCAGCCCACCCTCGGCATTGTCTGGCCGGGGCGGGTTCGGGCCAGCGACAAGGGGCACCCAGCCCGGCGGGGGCCCCGCTCCCGCTGCCCGCGCCCCGCTCGTCCTCGGCCGGGGGGTCCCGAGCGTCACAACACACCCGCACGCACCCAAAATAACCCGCTCCTGCCTTTGTGCGCACACAAAGAAGAGACCGGCGCTGATGGAGCCGGGCGGGTGATTTACTCACCTGCCTCTCCGGCCCCCGGTGGGTTTCTATGGGGCAAGGGGGAGGGGAGTGCTTTGGTTTTACACACACACACACACAGATACGGCTTTTGTTCCTGACCCTCCCTTCTCTTGAGCCGGCATCTTCTGGGTGATCCTTAACCTCGCAGCTCGCTGGTGTCCCTCCCCTCCAAACCAGCACTGGGTGTCCCATTCAGTGCTCATGGACCAGGCATTGAGTTCTGCAGCTTCTTTACCTTTGGGACAGACATTTCAGAGTTCTCTTTTTGAGGTGAGCTCCCCTATATGCATTTTCAGCTAAACAGCTGCTCAGATTCCTTCTCAAACATCTTCCCTAGTTCCATATTGCCACTGCAGAGAGAAGACATCTTCTCTGTAAGCCCTGCTCACGCACGGTTATGCAGGAAGCCAACTCCACTAGCTCATTCAACTCTCGCAGCCAAGTCAACATCTCTCAAAGGCTTTAGAAAGGCACCAGCACACCTATGGCCTGTTGGGCTGACCCACCTGGGCAGGCCCCAACCATTGTCCCCATGTCGCCAGTGGGACAACTGAGACTGATAGGCTTTAGTGCTCCACAGGGTTGCTGACGTGTATCTGATGCAGTTGAGTACCTGCACACAGCAGAAGAGCAGAACTGCACTGACTTAAGCCATGGGTTTCAGACATTACTCATCTCCCACAGTGGTGCTTCCACCAACGCCATTTCACAAGATCAGAGAGTCTTGGCATTTCTGCTCTTAAGACTCTCCAAAGCTCTCTCAGAGGCAGCAGGCTCCAGTGATAAAAATTGTCCCTTTTCATTATGGAATAAAAAAAAAAAAGAAACCAGGTAACTGTGGGTACAAAGATTTCTTCCCTGTTCAACAGAAGGCTCTGACAGGGCATCTCCTGGGGCAGGGAGACAGTACAGCTTATCACACACTGATAGAAGCCCATCGATTTGGTCTTTGCTCCCTCACGCTCCTCAGCACTTCTGCTTCTGCTCTACTAAGACACCTCAAACCTTTCCATTTTTCCTTCAATACTGCTCCTGCTGCCTGTCTTCCCTCCCTAGACTGTAAGATCTTTGGAAGCAGCTCTCCTCCCTTCTCCATGCTCTCCTGCACAGGAGCCCTAATCCATAGCAGCAAGTCCTATGGTTACCCTCATTACAACCTGGCTGCACACAGTCCCAAGCTGTCATCCCTAAGTGACACTAAGTGGTCCTGTGCTCAAAGGTGACATATTCCTGCATGATATGACCTTAAAATGCAAGCTGCATCCCTTGGCAGACATATCCAGTTCAGATGTTGCTACTGCGTGATAATCCATTTTAAAACATCTTGAAAATGGCTGATGTGATGCATGAACAGGGAAGAGGGAGTGCAGACATCAGGTTCTTTACTACTATTTACTACAGCACCAGTCTGGACAGTTGATGCTTTTCTCTGGATCTCATTTTCCCCCTCAGTAGAAGGGAGCAGTGATTCCAGCTCACTCCTTTAAGCTGCTCTAAGATCTTACAAGTGAGAAGAAATAGGTGTACAAACTGCCAAGCAATAGCTCCAACTCCAGAGCTGGATGACAGACCTGGCTCCCGACTCACCTGCCTGCTGCACAGCTCTGTGGCTATCCAAGACAGACTACTAAATTATGCAAAAACCTTTGAGTGAGCCTGGCTTACTTAAGTTTTAATTTTAGTAAATTACGAGTGTGGGAGTGGTCGAATCTGTGAACCATTACTCCTGCTTGTTCAGAATTTTATTTGGAAATAAGACACTTCATTACATCTCTGTAAACAAGATCTACCCAGAAAGGAGAACTGGTGCAGAGGATCAATACAGAAGTGGGAAAACGAGGTGAGAAGACAAGCAAGCCAGTGTGGGAAAGTGTGGTTAACGCAGGGATTTGGAAAAAACTGTTCAAGACCTGCCTACACTGCATTCAGCTTTTCCCCAACACTCCAACATCAGCCTTCAGTCTCATCCTGAAACTTGCAGCACTACTGCCATCCATGGCAATGCTGTAGGCTCTTGTACAAGGGCCTGGGATGTTTTGCCTTGAGAGACCTTCTCATCATTGTACTCCTTGTCTTGGATCAAGGAGATGTGAATAGGGTCTTCATGAGTGCACAGCACTGATCTCCCTAAGCTAAAATAAGCTTGTGAAGTCCAGCAGGTGCACAGTACCAGTAGTGCCACAAGCTGATACTGCCCCAACCCAGAAATCATTGCTTCCACTACAGTACTACCACCAGACAGAGACAAAGACTCGGAAATACTTGTGCCTCCTTTGGCTGGCATGGGAGAAGCCATGAGCAGCCACAGGACATTAATGCAGCTTACACCCTGGAATCTGCTCTTCTTTGCCCAGGACACGAGCTCAACCATCATAAGTCCCTAATTGGTTTAACAGCATGATGATCACCCATGGTACTGCAATGCCTTCTGCTATTACTCTCACTCTTGAGCCCACTGCTTTCACCCAACACCTGCCACATGGCAGTGCAGGACGGGGGTACAGCACAGAGGCCAATAACCCAGGCAAGCAGTGACTTCCCTTCCAAAAACCTGGTGTTTTGAATGCAAACCAGATATGCATTTTTACCAGCAGGACTCATTCCCAAGGGAACAAACCTAAAGTGGGACTAACTTGCTGTGTCTGGTACTTTAATTAAGTTATTTCTAAGATATTGCATCTAATTTTTAAATCGAACGCAGCTCAATATCTTGTTAGCCAAATGTTATGGTATTTATAACTTAAATATCCATCCAGAGAAATTATGATACTTTTACAAATCTCCTTCAATAGCTTAAGTTAAAAATAAACGAGCCAATCTATCAATCAGCCTTATTCATTCATCTCAGCTATTGTGGGAAGAAAAGAACAACATACGCAAGAGAGAAGCAAATGGTCTGAGAAGAGGCAGCTGAACGTATTGATCAGAGTTAAAAAAAAAAAAAAGTTAGAAAAACCCAGACACACATCATTTGTTTTAATGCAACCCATAGAAACAGCTCCAAAAGGCCACAGCTGCCCGCCTCGAGCTCTGCTCAAGTTAGGTGGGTGCCCCTCTCCCAACTGACAGCCCTCCAGAGCAGGCAAGACCTCTCACTACTCCTACTACTTTAAAACTACTCTATCTTCCCCAGAATAATAATAATTAAAAAAATTTAAGACAAAAGTCAACATTGTATCCTTAGGACACCAAAATAATAAATAAATAAGCAGGAATGCTTGAAACCCACCAAGTCTGACAGCTTAAAGTGTGCACAAAGAAAAAAGCACTGGTGAGAGAGTGAAAGCCATCCTTTGAACTCCTGCGCCCCAGTACTCCCAGAGACGACGGATTTATGCTTCTGCTCTGGCATGCCAGTTCAGAGAGACCCTTTCTATCCATCTCACCCTGATGGGCTCTCAGAGTCACTTGTAGCCTTCTCCCCCACTTTTGGCTTCTACTGTTTAAACTTTCACTGTTTTCCTGCAGAGGAAAAGGGAGAGAGAATCACCTTACATTCCTTGGGTTATTTAAAAAGAAAGGGAAAGAAAAAGAAAAAAATATTTTCTCTCCTGAAGGGAAAGTTTAAAATTTTTGTGTGTTTTTTTTGTTTGTTTTTGGGGTTTTTTTTTTGTTTGTTTGTTTTTGTTTGTTTGTTTGTTTGTTTGTTTTTAATAACCTGCCTAGGAAGACCCCGGCCCCTGGGCTGGAGAGGGAGCTCGCCATCCCTCTCAGCCTGTTGCATTCAGGCAAGGTGAAGAGGCACAACTCGTGTTAGGCCGATGGGAACAAATCTCCTCTTTTGTTCCATGCCAAAGGCTTCGCTAATTGCCGTTGGCCCGACCCTGCCTTATCGGCGATCGCTCCCAGAAGGGGAGGGCACAGGCAGGTTCAAAGAAAGGAAGAAAGAAGAAAAGAAAGAAGAGAAAGCAAGACAAAACATTCCTTTTCTTTCCTCCAGCAGCCAGTGAGAGGCAGAAAACCAGAGGGAAAGAAAGAAGAGGAAGCATGAAAGAAAACAAAAAATAAATAAATGACCCAAGCCTGCTCGGAAGACCCTCTTTCTCTCCTATCAGCTTTTACAGGGGGCAATACATTTTATTCATTGCCAGGTCTGACTTATCGCAGCCTTGTTTTTAATGAGGTATAATAAGGGGAACATTTTGTAACAACACGGTTCCTCTATTTTATCCGACAAACAGCTGTGTCATGGCCGTCGCTGGGAGAATGAATCATATCTCCCTGCCTGCATATGCTAACTCCCATGTAATTACCCTCGCATCTTAAATAAAGCAGGCCCTAAACCTGTCGCTCAGATTACAAGCAAACGGTGCAGACCTCGTAACTGGGGCCTCTATCATTACAATTAATTTATCACAGGAGCGGCTGAGATTAGAGACTAGAATTAAAACTCGAGCAAGGAGGGTGCCCAGGGCTGACAGGGAGAGAAGCTTTATTGCAGAGGCAAGGCAGGCTAATTCCTTAACTGGAGCAATCCTGGATATTTTTTTCTTCCTTTAAGTTATTCGCTCAGTTATTTTCCCGAGGCTACGGCAGGACATTTTTCTCCCTGAAATGTCAGAAAGCAGAAAGCAAAGGGAACTCTCCCCCGAATAAAGCCCACTCGATAAACACAAATATATAAAGTCTCTGCTCTGGGTGAATGTACATGTATCCAGATACATCCATGCCTGTGTTTTTTTGGAAGACATGTATGCTGTGTTTGTATGCAGATATGTATACACATAACATGCACAGATACCCAGCTGTGCAAGAGCATCTCTTCTTCACTGCTATACAGAACTGTTTGAAACATGAAGTTTTGCCTTCTCAAGACTTCTCTGCTTTAAATACAACTTGTTCAGTAGAACAGCCTGTTCCTCTCTGAAGCTGTCCCCAGCACCAATGCTGCACTGGTTTGCTATGGCATGAGCATATCTCCCACTGCTGGGCTACCCTTGCTTCCTACATCCACACTCACAGGTATGGCCTCACACCCCCATGCCAAGCTCCTAGCAATGTTCCTGCTTCCTTGAAAGAAGACCAGGGCAGCCAAGGGTGCTGAAGAGAATTCAGATACAAACCTTGCCTATAGAGAGTAGCAATACAAGTGCTTTGTTTGGAGGGCACATATTTTACTAACATCATTATACAAGTACTCCTTAGGTACCACTGCTCTCCTGTGAACTCCCTGCACTTGCACAGGTAGTTTTCCCTCTCCAGGATGCTCCTTTCAATCACTTTCAATCACTTGGGGTGCTGTGGCACCCAGCACAGCTATCCAAACAGATGATTTACAGAGCTTCAAGCCTCCTCCAGCCAAGAGCTTCCCATCCCCACAGCCTCCCTAACAGCCCGTTAGCCCACACCATCCCTGCTCAATGCCTCCCTTCCCAGCAGGACAGCCTGACCTAAGGCAAAACCTGAGCATTTAGTCATATTTACTAATGTAAAGGTAGGAGGGAAGGGAAGGGAAGGGAAGGGAAGGGAAAGGTAAAAGCCTTTAAAATCAGTTCCTTTAAGGACGTCTTGCATTAGAACAGCAATTTTTGCATGGTGTGAACACACTTTGCTGCCCTCCTGACAGCATCTGACTTTTGGTATGACTTTTGGCACTCCTCCTTAGCCATGGTCTACTCTCGTTACTTACAATATCCAGCAAAATAAGAGAAAAAAGCTGATGAGCAATTTTACATCCACGCCAGCACCGTGCACTTCTGCACAAGGCAGCTCTTAGTGTCCTGCTTTTTTTCCAGCACTGCTCCCCCCAGAAGATCCTGCCTGGACTCTGGAACATTAATTCTACCTGCAGACAGGCATTTGCAAGCAGAAGAGGACCATTTCATCACAAGACATCAACTCTGCAGCTGGATATACAGAGAAGCAGACTCTACAGACAGCAAAGGCCTTCACATATCAGAGGGAGTAAGATGATTTTCAATCAGTTCCATCCAAAATGGATCTAACTGTAGGACTGGGTTCTAATTCAGTAAAACAATAAAGAAAGATACTTCGATTAAAATAGTATGTATTTTTTAAAAAATAATATTTTTTTTAGAAACTTCTGTGATTGTTGTAGCGGGAAGAATCGTGAAAATCTATTTTATTTTCTACTACCCAGAATTTGGGCTCTTTTATCAGTTTGCATATTGAAAACAGTTTTCCTGTCCTCACTTTTGCTTCCAGTTGCTCTGCAGTGCCTTATCTTTTAGCTTTTTGTGCATACTGCAAGGCCTGAGCTCCAAGATGAGCAGATAAAAGGAAAAGAGGGAAGGTTAGCTTTTAAAGAATTTGTGTACATTTTTATTTCAAATAACTGTTTGGTTTGGCTTTTTATTTCCTTTAGAGGTTTTGTAAACATTATTTCTTGCCAAAAACTGAACCTGAAACCAAATGACAGACACATTACAGAAAAAGCTGAACCCCCTAAATCAAAGAATGCTGGTCTGTCAACAGCACACTCCAGCCAGCAGTAAGGTTATAATTTTATGGGCACCAGAGATGTCACTTGTGGGTAGAAGAAGTGACCTGTGGTCCTTCCAGCCCAGTATGGTGTCTTCAGCAAAGGCCAGACCAGATGCTTCTGTGAAAGATCAAACGAAGTAAGACAAAAGGAAGACACCACTGTAAACAGTTACAGGGCAGCCTCAATTCAAGGGAAGTTTCCTCCCTAAAAGCTGGCCATTGGCATATGCTCTATGGTAATGGCAGAAGGCATTTAACAGCATCTTATAGGATTAAGCCCTAAAACTCCACTCTCCAGTATCAATGGGACTGAAAAGCTGGTATCTTTTCTATTAATATTATTATTATTTAAAAGCAAAGCTTTTCACTTCTATTTTCTACCTACTGGTGCTTGTTTTGATGATGTGTTTGCTAATCAGGTACTGGAAATATAGAGCTTTGGGCCTGAAATTTTCTACTTCTTACCAAGCACTGCCAATTTAACATGGGTATCAAATCAGTATCTAAATAATATCTCAAAACTCATCCTGCCCATCCGGCAGTATTTTCTTTCCTGAACCTCCATGGTGGGATGGAGCCTGATGGCATGGGCAGATGGGTGCATGGCACTGCAGGCTTCCTTTCCCACAGTGCCAGCTCGGCTGCTCTGGGCAGGACTGGGGGATGCAGCCCGGGAGGCAGGAGCGGACACGCCGCTTTATTTTCTGTTCACAATTGGCAGCTTCCTCCACCCACCCAAACAGACCCTGCAATGTTTTTAAAATGCAGTCAGCAGCTGGAAACTAAGGCAACTTCTGTCTCCTATTGAAAGTCTCCCAGCAAAGCTGCGAGCCTTCCCTGGACCACCCTGGGTCATGTAAATTCAGCAGATTATCCATCCCTAACTCTCCTCATCTATCACCCGCCTCTGTTATCGATCTGCTCCTCTGAGTAAGTGGGGCCCAGGCTGTCCATTGCTGAGTCCTGCAAATCTGGCCAGACGCTCGTGTGACTGCCTGGGAGAGTGAGGAGGACAGGTTCAATAATGCCGGGTTACTGCCACTGCACAGCCTGAGCTGAGCTGATCTATGGGCTTGGCAAAGGCACGATTCAAAAGCAGGACAAGACTTGGTCATAATGCCACAAGACTCAATTTAATCCCATGACACTCAGCTTTAAAGGCAATACTGCCAGCCACCAGCTGCCAGCCAAGGCTGGAAAGTCACTTCCACCACCTAGTGAAAGAGATTAAATGCCTCCTTTCCATCCATAAGATACCAACTCACCTCAGCTGTCTGCTCCTCCATTTTAGATATGAAGGCTGGGAAATGCCTATCTCCATGTGCCCTATTTGAGCTCTTTGTCAGAATCTCATAAAATCCCAAGACTTGGGACTGTAAAACTTCCCCATTTCAAACCCAGCTGACTTACAGCTGAGCTTAATTCCCCTCTCAGTTTCACCCAGTGGTCCAGCTGCAAAGTTCAGCAGAACACAAGGTCAAAGCTCTAAATATTGCGCACACACCACCTGCACCAAAACCCTTAATTTTCATGAAGAATAAGACCCTGTGCTTTAATTTATAAATAAAATGAAAGATTAACCAAGTGTAGTCACACTAGTGGTGTGTTCCTTCCCCTATAAACATCTCGCTAGAACTGCACAGAATAAACTCACCCCAGTGGGGTGCTAAATCTGGGAGCTGGAGATAACCATTGAAATGAGAATATCTCCAACAATTTCACTGCTGATTTTTCAGCAAATATATATGTATCGATGATGCTTATTAATAATCTCAAACTATTTTCCACATGTCCCAAAGAGGTGACAAAAACCTTACATGTCTATCCAGCTGCCAAATCCTACCACCTCCCCCTGCTTCTACAATGCAACTGAGTATTGTTAATATGAAAATCTTTGACCTATTGATTACTAAAAATATGAGGCCGACAAAAATGCATTGAATTTAACATAAAAATAAACAACTCATGGCTGCTGTATTGACTGTATTATTCATATTATGATTTAATTCATTTGCCTTTCACACAGCAGCTGCAGATTTCCACCATCTGTGTCAGACCACTTCCGAAGTCCAGACCTGGGAGCCCTCATGTGCTGAAGGCAATTGGGTCTCCATTCCAGTGCTACCAGAGCAAAGGAATTATAGGTGGAGAACATCACCCTGCATGTTGCAAAAGCTCAAAGCAACGTGTGTTGGTGCCTCCTTTTGGATGCTAACCAGTGTTATGGGACATGACTAAGTCCACCTTACTTTCAAAGTCTTAAAGAAGGAGGAAGCTAACCTGTCCTCTGGAAGAATATTTCAGAGAAGTTGTGGATGCCCCATCCCTGGAAGTGTTCAAGGCCAGTTTGGACAGGGCATTAAGTAACTTGGTCTAGTGGATGGTGTCCCTGCCCATGGAGGGGTGGAACTAGATGATCTTTAAGGTGCCTTCCAACCCAAACTTTTCTACAATTCTGTGTTTCAACAGCCTCACAGCGCTCAGGCTGGCTAGCCAAACCCTAATCTTAAAATGACAGTTCAGCTGGGAACATACAACATGCTTAAGATACTCATATCCCAGCCTGGATTTCCCCAGCCTCCATACCACAACTATGCAGCACACACCCGATGATGCAGATCATCTTTCTTCCTGCTAATTCAAAAGCTCTGCACATATTAAGGGCCCCAAAACTCACATAGATGGGGTGAGCACAGAAAACTGTGCACCATCTCCAGTCCTTCTCTAAGCCACTGGAACAGCAGGGCCCCGGGGAAGAAAGACCTGACTTGAAATGGAAAGATGGGGTTGGGACCCCACCTCATGTCCCACTAAGCACCACTAAAACCAAAACAAACCAGGCAGCCCCATAAGTCGTAAGAATTAAAGGCACGATTCCGCCTTTCTAACGATGCTTTTACAGAAACCATTCCACTGTAAAACTTTATGATTTGAATCTTTATAGCTGCCAGCAGAGCACATGTTCACTGCCTTAAATTATAACTTAATCTCAACAGAATTTGTGCTTTCCAGCACTCTGTGGGTAGAGTGAAAGATGAGAGGCAGAACTTCATGCCTGCTGCCTACCTGCCTCCTTGGACTATGACCTCCAGAGGTACCCTGTGCTGGGGTACAGCCCCCAAACCAGCTCCCATCTGGAGATACTCTACAGCACAGGCACTTAATCAGCACCTTGCAGCACAGAGATAGAGGTGCCCACAGGACATTGTTATGGTGTTGTTTATCACCGTGATTGCTAAAGCACTAAAATGGAGAAATGTGGATATCAATAAACATAGTAAAGGGGCCAGAGGAAATATGACAGCAGCATCCGAGACATGCTTTGTGGGGTCAATGCATCCTCCTTGGCAGGATCACACACACCAACACAGGTGGAAAGCACTTGAGGCAGTGAAGAATTTCCCACTCATTCAAAGGGTAGAAAAAGACCAGATCTGCAACAGATGCTGTGACAGAACTGGGTTACAGCAGTCCCCCAAAGGACACCTCCTTCCAGCAGATGAACATGCATGGTCTGTCCACCAACACAGCTCTGCTCTCTGCAGCAGAAGTAGTGCTGGCAAGACCCTGCTTAGGCTACAGTAAAGCACAGCATCCTCCTGTGGTCTCTGACCTGCTTTCAAGAAGAGTATGTTTGTTACTGATGGATTTTTTAAAATCTTGCTGCACATATCCAGAAGCGGAAGTTGCACTGGCAGCAATGCACAGCAGTGTGGAAATGTGAGCATGTTTGCACATAGCAAGATGGCAGCAGAGGAAAAAATGCTGGAAGAAAACTCCCAGCTATCCATAGCAAAGAGTGCTCCAGTTTGGTGGGGGAATTGGGAACATGTTTTTTCAATTCATTCTCCTCTTCAGCAACAAGGAAAAGACCGGTCAATCAATAGAACAGTGAAATTTTTAACACAGCTAACCTTTAAACACTAAACAATGTCATACAAAACTAAAACAAACTGCATGAAATCCCAGTCAGGTGTCAAAATCACCCTGGGTCAGCCAGACTAAGAAAATGAAGATAACAGAGATAACAGGCTGAAGCATCCTGCCATACTGAGCCCTGAAGTTTTCTCTGCTGAGACATTGGTACCTATGAACAAGTGGTCCTCCTCGGGCAGCCACACACAGCGTCTTGATATTTGTGAGTTCTTTGGACAAGTGACCCAGCTAGATGGTTGAGGTCACTGCATTCCTGAAGCTCCTAGATTTGAAGGATACAAGGGCTATCTTTCCAGCTTCCAATCCCTGTACAATTTGTTCACACCTTTCCCCTTGGCCTCTCCTTTCCTTTTCTTCCGACAGGGGGAACTATTTTTTCCCTTCTTCTGGTTGACCATGAGCAGATAAACTTACACGGAACCATTTTCACTGCCAGCTGCTGATCGCGCACTTTAACCTGCTGTGTCTCTTGTTCATCTCCCCAAGCCACCAAGCTACCTCAGAACTGAGATCACACAGAAACTGGAGTGCATTTCTGAGAGAACATGTGATGCTCCACACCTCATGTCTGCCAAATAGTGGGAACCTGATACCTGGACAGTCATAAAATCATGCAGAAGTAGAAGGGTGAACATGAGGTTATCTCTTTCTTTCTGTCTAAAAGCAGAAACAGATAAATTTAGCACATTCCTGAAATAATTCTGCTTCATTTGGTCCTGAAACATATCAGTACTCCCCACTGCCAAGGCAGTCTACTGCACTGCTCTGTCACCTCCATGCTAGAAAATAACAGCTGACAGAAGGGATTCAGTTTAGGCTCCAAATTTCAGGCCTTATCTGTAGTTGGCACATCTTCCTACTCCCTCAACCTGCAATGCCCACTTGTCACACAGTCTTAAATGAGGGTGGATTTCTTTTCCATTCTCCCAAGGAGAGAGACCAGCCTGACCACCCTCAGCACCTTTGTTTTAGGCAGGCTACAGCTGAAATGGGCATCAAGAGGAAGAAGTAAGAAAGCAAACAGCCCTCAATTTTCTGCAAGACTACCAAGATTTTATTAATAAACCTGGCAAGCCTTTTAATTTCTTTTTTTCCTTTACTCTAATATTCTCATGTTTTCTAGGAAAAGGGGACGTAGATATCCTGTAGGCAGGATAAGAGACTGCTCTTCGGAGCTGAAGTTTGCCAGTTCAAGCTGGTCATCTAGTACCTGGCAGACCTCACATTTCACAGAGCCATGTGTGACTAAGAGCTTCCCTTTGATGCCTTCTCCTCTGGATCTTTTAGGCTGCAGTCCAGTAACTTTCCTTCTTTAAAGGAAGGCTGAGGAGATTTTGTTTCCTGACTTTTGAAGAGCTTTTCCTCTTCTTTCTTTGATCTGTGTAGTGAATTTGATCTCCCAGAAGAGCAGGATGAGTGTGTCTCCTGACAGCCCGGTTCCGGACAGTCAGGATTTGATTCATCAATTTGTTTGTTTTTATTTAGCTTTTGTGTTTGGCAAGCTGAATACAGAGCTGCAAATAAGGCTCTTTCCTTAGGTTCAAGAGAAGGAAGGTGCTTCCCTGAACCTGGCTGAATCTGTACTTTCCAGGCAGTGGGCTGGATGCCAGCATATCTATCGAGATACTTCCACTGTCTGCTCAAGAAAGCAAGGAAGGAAGCTCATCTCTCTCTCCTGCTCCATCATGAGACTAGACATCTAAACAGATTATGCTGATAAATTTGAGTCTTCCCCTGCAGGGAGCACTTCAATTTCCAACTTGTTCTGTGGCAGGCTCTGGGACAGGCTTCTGCTGACCTTCTGTGCTCCCTGCTGGTCGGGCAGTCAGAGAAGGGATGACAAGGGAACCTTGCCTTCCTGAGGACTGAAAGGAGGCTGCAACACCTCAAATCCATCCTACTGAAGTATGAGCAGAAGCTCTTTGAAGGTCTTTATCTCAGTGACAGCCCTCCTGGGACTCCAGCATCAGTCTGAATGCTTCTTCCCAACAGCCATGCATGGTAAATCCCACAGCAAATCTCTTCCACACCTGCTGGCAGCTTTCCATACCAACAGGAAGAGACAGAGGTCCTGATGTGCCCAGACCAGTTCCTGACTGGAAGTTTAAAAGACCTGTCCTAGTTGGACACCAAATATTTGGAGGAAAATGACCATTCAGAACAGATGCTCTGAGGTAAGGAGACCCAGGAGAACAGACCTGGGGTGTCAGAGTCTGCCTCTGAGGAGCACTCTGGCACAGCATCCTCAGCTGCATGGGCAACACACAGTTCCTGCCCACATCCTCGGGTACTTGAGCCAGCTTGGGGCAACTCCCAGGCTGTTGGGAGTCCAGCTTGCAGCCCAGCTCACAGTTTGAACCTGTCATTGGGAACCATCTCATGGCTGCACTGAGATTAGGAACAAAATGCATGTATTATTGAAGCTTTTAAGCCTCCTGACTGACTGGTGCCAGAGCTAGGATAAGGACAGAAGCCCCTCGGTCCCAGCCCCAAGACAGACAGCAATGCTGTATATACAATAAATAACTGAGGTATTTACTCAAATGAACGACTCTGAGCCTGCTCCAAGGAGTTAATTTAGTGCTAACTGACTGGATGAAAATGAAAAGGTCTCATTTTACATTAAGAATGATCACCTGACAGTTTTACTGAATATATTATGACAGGATTTATATGGCTATATAATTTTAGGGTATATTTGGAAGATTATTATCCTGATTTAAATAAACATGATCTCAAGAAAATCAACACAGAGTCAGGAACTTTTCACACAAGAAGAAAGGCAAGAAACTGGCTCAGATATGAACCTCAGTTATTTTATCTTGTGCCGTCTACCAGACGCTGCTTTGTAAACAGTGGGATCCCACAGTTCATAGGAAGTGGAAAAAATCCCCCCAAAGTTCTGCTAACTTAGACATAACTAATGAGTATGACACAAACTTCTCACTCCAAATGTCTTATCTGTGCACCAGGAAGGGAGCAGCAAGGGAATCTGGTAGATTGTGTGGGCTGGAGGGAGGAGGAGGTGGATAGAAGCAGGAAGGAGAGGCCTGGGTGTCAAAAGTCCCCCTTATAAAAAGTGTTGCTTAAAGGGTCTTCTGCAAGGAAAAAGAAAAAAAAAGGGAGGAATCAAAAGCAAAGATACTGTTGAGTTTGGGAAGGGCATCACTTTGACGTGTCTTATTTTCCAGGAGGTGTTCCCATTCTTCGAACAGAAATGGGGCACAAAGGAGACCTTTGGGAACTTCTTTCTCTTGAGCTCAGGGGCAGCTGCCAGGCTGTGGGCTTCTGGCTCACACAAGAGCAGCCCTGAAATGAGGCTAAAATGTGCCCCATTGCACAAAACCTATGGGATGGAGAAAAGGCTGCAGCACATGCCTATGGCATTCCCGGTCTGCAGTACATCAGCACTGCAGCTGGCACTGGTGCAAAACCAAACCCAGTATGCAGGTATGAGCATCTTTCCATGTGCTCCTCTCCCTTCCAGCTTCCACAGGATGCGGAGGCTTGCATGAGGGACCTTAGCACAAATAAGTGCCGAGGACACAATCAGCTGCCTCTTTCAGCCTCCCCAGGTCCTGAATCCCTTCTCATCCTGTGTCTCTAAGTGTAATTGCATACAAGAAAAGCCCTCTCCAGGCTTGTTCTGTTTTACAGACTGCCTGATGGGATTATCTTTCCTGTCATTTTAAAGCTTGTATAAGCATGCGACTTACACCACTCAAGCTAAATCACACTCAAGACACTCTGTCTGTCTAAATTGTTTTCAGGATCAAGTAATTTATTTACAGATCATGTTATTTATTTAGGAAAAAATTAATTTAAAACCAGAATTTTAAAATAAAAAGAAGACATAGATAATAAGGACATTGCTGTCAAGTACCAATATCCTGTGGCGCAGGTAAGTGCCAACTAGCAATGATCTTAAATACTGAAAACTGCGCTCTCTGGTCTCAAACCACACAAAGAAAAGCCAACTTATTTGGTCAGACACAGACTTCCTGGGAGGTAACACTCACTTAGATACTACAGTGATGATAGGCAGCCCAGACATATCCAAGACAGGTAGATCGATTATTCCTGTAGCAGTAACCTTAGGGAAATATTTGTCTGTCATAACCCCAAAGCAGATCAACTAACATTTAGGGACTAATCTGATGCCCAGTCCAGTAAGTGCAAATTTTTACATTTATTTACTTCCATGGCTGCTGGATCAGATCTTTTGGGACTGCAAAATATCATACAAGTTTCTCTTTCCACTGGAAGAGCTATAAATGTGCAAAGAGCCAAAGCCAGGACCAGCCAAGGTGGAATTTGGCTCTGGGTTTATTAAGTAACAGAAACATATCCCGAAGATGAAGGGTGTCAGTGTCCAGACAGGGGCACACACAGTCTCCTTCATGCACTTGCTCCATGCATAGTGAGTTCATAATTCCTATGGGAATGCATCTAGAAGCAAGTCAGGTATGGGGGCACCTCAATGCTGGGAAACTGGTGGCAGTCCCAGGGGTCACTTGGAGCACACCTATGGGAAGGGATGCCTTTCAAAGAGCAACCAGATGAGGCTAAAGTCTGTGTGCATTTTCTCCAGTATAGTCCAAAGCCCAGAGCTGACTTTCTAGGGTTTATTCTTGATTTTAAGTGCTTGTTAAAAAAAAAAAAAGGATCATCACGGAGGGGATTGTGTGCTTTAAAGTGCTTCAGCAGGCTCTCAGAGTCCACTTATTTCTGAGTGAAGATGGATACCTCAAGAGGTTCTCTTCACCAGTAAATAATTCATAAAAGACAAACAAGCCCAGGTCTGTTTGAATTAGAACAAAATATTTCTTTAGAAAAGTGAAGTGATTAAGCACAGGAGGAGCTGGAGATGACAGCTGGTGTCTGCAGCTCCGGATGAGTCACCTTCACTCGCCAAGGCCCCCTCTCTGGGAAGTGCTGCTGCTTTTTTTTTAACCCTTTGAGATTCCCAGGAATGATTTGTCACCGGGGTTATTAGCATTTCTCCCTTGGTATCGACAGCTTGTCTTTCCTTCTTCTAACCGGTGAGTGATTTCTTCACACGCTCACCAAATATAGCCAAATCACCATGGTAAACGTATCGACAGAATCATATTAACAGCTGCTGAGCATTTACAGAGCTGTAAGTTATACAAAAAAAGAAGGAAGAAAAACACACATGGAAATAAACCAATTCTGATCAGCAGTGACAAGCATTTATTTAGGAGTCACTCGATGGAAATTTTTTTTATGTTTTAATTGCTAATTATAGGCAACTACAAGGATGGCTTTGGCCAAAATTATCCTTTAAACTGGAGCATTAAGCCAGAAGTGAGCATACACTACTTGGATGAATCTTAGGGCATCAGGAGAGGAAGGATTTATTTTTAAAGTGCTGTCCTTGTTTAAATCAATCCTAAAGTTTACAAGTCAAAGTTGCATCTCTCCTGACTTACCAAGCAAGGCCGTCTTAAGTGTCTAGGTAAGAGGTGAAAATACATCTATATAAAGACAGGCCTTTTCAAAATAATTTGCTTAGGATGCTCTGATCCTCCTCTCACATACTGGGCATCACAAAAGGGCCCAAAAGGGCCACCAGATAGTGGGTAGCAGCTAACAGCATCCTTGCTTCTCCACTGTGCAGCAGAGCATCACCCCACTGCCTGCTCTAAGTCAGACTGGACCCGGTAGGAGAAAACAGCTGTTCTTCTGCTCTCCTTTCTCTGCATGTTCAGGACACACCCAGCATCCCCTACTGTCCCCACATTTGGAGGTATACTTTTATTAGGGACACACAGGTCTGTAACAGGTATGTACAGGATTCTCAGTACTTACTTTGAGTAAGTACTTACAAGTACTTGACTACTTACAAGTCCCAGGATTGTTTCTGACCAGGTGTTTTGAACCCTTTGGGATTCCCACAAATTTCTCAGGAGTCAAAGCCTTTCATTCCAAACAGCTGGTGACAGGTGGGAACTACTGATGAGAAACCAGCACACCTAAAAGCTGTCTCTGCATCACCCTGCACAGGACCTGCTCTATTACCTCAAGAGCCAGCCACCTGCCTTGGTGCTCATAAGTGAAACACAAGGTGAAACACATAAGAAGAGCTGCTTGTATTGAGCAAAGTGCAGAGACCCACAGTGAACTCACTCTCAAGAAATTTAGATGTAGAATAAAAAGACTTTTCTAGCCAGGCCCTCAAACAACCCAGCTGGGCCACAAACCTATGGCCAGAAGGAAGAAAGGAAGAGAAGATGAAGCGTTTCTGTTGCATGAAAACATCCACAGTTGGTACCTTAGGCATTTCACCAAGGTTCTTGCAAGAGTTTATATCTAATAGCTGCTGCTTCAGGATTTCTGAAGGTTGAGGTTAGAAAGTTGAATTTTGTGGGAGCTGTACTGTAGGAGGAAGCTGAGTGGCTTCCTTCTGTTGAAGGCAGAAATGGGATGAGGAGAGGCCTGGGCACTACTGACATGCAAACACATTTGCTGAGATCCCAAAGCTGGCTGTGCTGACCCACGTGGCTCACTCTTTTGCAGCATCCCCTAATCTTGTTAGAGGTCCAAGGGAGACAGCCTTGTAAGTAACAGATTCCCATCATCTTCTTGTGCCAACTCAGAGAAGGGTATCATGGAAACTCAGGTATGGTTTGCTGGCCACCAAAGCAAGGACAGCAAGATGGGGAAGGAATGGCCACCATCTGAGACACAGAGACAAGAAGCCATCCCCAAGAAAAGTGCTTATTCTAATCCTTCTCTCTTTCTTCTGGCATTTTTCAAGGCAAATTTGGGGTATGAACCAAAGTAACTTCTCCTGCCTCTGCTGCTCACACTTC
Source organism: Toxostoma redivivum (assembly GCA_013397375.1). Taxonomy (NCBI): domain Eukaryota; kingdom Metazoa; phylum Chordata; class Aves; order Passeriformes; family Mimidae; genus Toxostoma; species Toxostoma redivivum. Next base: position 57,293 of record VXBI01009828.1, read on the forward strand.
TTGCCTGCTATAGAAAAAACACAGACCAGACTACAAAATGAAAGCCCGCAAAATGTTAGTGCAAAACCTTTCTTTAAAAATTAGATGTAAAAGGTGTTTTAGTTTTCAATTTCTTCCCTTCAGCCACCTTCCCCACTCAGCTCCTCACCTTCACACACACTCTTTCCTTCCACAAAAAAAAAAACAAAAAGAAAAAAAAAATAGAAAAGCATCCACAGAAAAATGGTACTACCTCACCTCATCTGTCCTTAATTTCCCTCTCAGATTAGCTTCTCTGCAACCCTCTTTTAAAGCAGCCCAGGCATCAGACATTGGGGCTGCCAAAAGATCACAAGCCAAGCATTGGAAAGGTTGGACCCAGCCTCATTGGGACCTGGACTGCTCGGAAATGGGATGGAGGAATAGGGCAGCATAATCACTTTTTAAATCTCTCCAGCCTGACCCTTGCACCATGGAGCTGTTCTTTTGGGCTCCCCAGTCCCAGACAGCAGCTTTCTGGACCCAGCAAAGAATGGCACCATCCTGCTTTTATTCAGTCCTCTTTCTAAGGGCTGTCAGGCACTGTGGGCTCTCTCAGACCTCTGCCCTAGCACTTCAGCAAGTTTTTCTCTTACTCTGTTAAGTCAATGGGTGGCCTGGAGGTGCAGAGCTAGACCTGCGGCCTCTGGAGAGCAACATCCCCTCTGTCTTGCTCCAGTGGGTACAGCAGGCTGTGAGCTCCTGTCAGCTGAATCATGCCCCTCACTGACGTTTTGCAGTGTCCAGAGACAGGCTGTCGTGGAGCTTGGAGCTCCCACACCGACTGGGAGCAGGACTGGTGGGATTTCAAGGACTTGGAATTGGTCAGAGCCAGATCTGCCTGTGCACTGAGAAGCACCCTGGCATCATGCACCTGTATCACCTCCAGCATCTCCCAGGTTCCAGGGAAGGAAATACCAGTTCATCAAAATCCAAAACATTATGGATTTGTATCCAGGCAGATGAACCTACCTGAGGAGGGTGAGGGGTTATGAAGCCATTTAAAAGGAGAGACCCAAAGGGAAAAGCTGAGCCATACTGGGCTGTGACATCAGTATCTCCAGTTGCTGGATTCAGGCTGACAACAAAAGACCCTTCCTCACCAAGAAGCTCTTCCTCCTCCCACCAGAGCAGGGAGCAGGTGCCTGTCACACCAAGAGCCATGACTTATCTGTGAGGTGTGATGGTGCTACTGGGAGAAAGAAAATTAGAAGCACCTTCTATTGCCAGAAAAAATCTCTATCAACTTCCACAAGAAGCAAATTCTGAAGAACAAGTGAGGCTCTGGCTCCCTGCAGAGCTGGGACCACAGGAGTTAGTTACCCAGAGGACTTCTCCAACCCTCCGTATCTCACTCAGGGAAATACAGTATCTGGCAGTGTAAGCTCAGAATACAGGAAACAGAAGTTTGCTGAAAAATACAGACGTTAAAAGCTGTTCGGGCAGGCAGTGCCAAGTCTCATTCTTTATGTAAGAGAGCTCCCTCTAGGTCAAACACTTGGGTATTTCAGAGCCATTGCTTGTTTGGGATCCCATGCTTGGACCTGATACCTTTCTCTGGAGAAGTGCCTGTCAGTCAGAAAGCCCACAGGCACCCCAGAAAATCTGTGGTTTGCTTTCTCCTCGCAACACAGCCTTCCTGCCACGGGCACTGGCCACCTGTGCTATGCTTGTGACATACACACACGTGTGTGATACACATGCCCCACATGTGCCCAGAGCCACCAGTCCTGGAACTTCACCCATCAGAGTGGCTCTGACCTCTGGATGTATTTAAAGCACATTGAGCTGTGGCACTTGGGGATATATTTTAGTGGCAGATGTGGCACTGCTGAATAAATTGTTGGACTCAATGATCTTACAGGTCTTTTCCAACCTAAGTGATTCTCTGACTCCATGATTCTGATATGTTCAGCTGCAGCTACACCAGGGAAGGAGCCAACCCGTAATTCTCCAACCCCAAACCCAATCTTTACCCTTCTTTGAAACACTGATGAATTATTCCGCAAACTGATGAGCAGGGGGAGTTCAGAAGAGGCTTTCAAATTCACAGAGCTAGAAAAATCAGATGGAAAAGACTTAATGCTGGAAAATGCTGGACTGTTCCCTGCAGTGGGATCCCAGGAGCTTTGCACAAACTAGTTTTAAGCCTTGAAGTCTTTAATAAAACTTCCTGTTTTATTTTTCTTTTACCTGGACTGGTATTTACTAATAAATATGCAGCTGGCTGTATACAGAACAGCAGGTAGCTCCCATTTACAGCTGTATATAACTGACTGCAGCATTCAACACCCTCACTCTGCTGTGCAGTATAATACTCACAATAAAACACACACCGTATTTGCAACTGTGTTCATGCTACTATTCTAGTACGTGACACACATTAAGAAACATATTCAGAACATAGAAAAGAATTTACCATTTACATAAAAAAGATGCACTGGGATTTTCAATAAGTTCCAGCATAATACAGTATCATTCTTATATCTTGTCTGCTTGGTCTTGCTGATTTAATAATTTTTTTTTCTCTTAATAACCAGAAACATATAGGTTGTACATAGTTTTTCTTAAGCATAATATATGGTGTCAGTGTGCATTTATAAAACTTTACCATAGAATTGTAACAATTGTCAGAATGACTTAATCCAAAGGCCATCCAGGCCAATATCCTGTCTGCAGCAGTTTTTGCCATTAATATGGATTAGGCAGACAATACAGTTTACTACAACCTAGTTTTAAAAACACGTTACTGGTAATACTACTGCCTTGTATATAAATAGTTATAGAGCACAGAGTGCAGAGAAACAGCATCATCCCTATAGGGCAGGGAGGGAAACTGAGGCAGGGGATATGGTGATTTTTTCCACACATATAAAAAGATATTATATTTACATACATAAAACTTGATGGAGATTATGTATAACAAGGAGCTGTCTAGAGCCCCAGATAGCAGCACCACCCACTCCAGCCCTTGCATCCCCCCATGTGTCCCTGGCTGGCACCAAAAAAAAGGCCACAAGCCTGAGAAGAGTTAATGGTGGAGGTCTCAAATCCAAGCGCTGCAGGTGTCTGCTTTTAATTCTTTGCTGCTCTTCTCCCAAACAGCCCAAGGATTTCCACCCTCCCTCTTTCTCTTTTACAAATGAGTGTTTAACATAAGAAGAGAGGCAAGAGGAGCCAGGGCAGCCGGGAGATCCCCTACAGCCCTTTCTAGGCAACCTGAGCAGGCGGGAAAAGGCAGCTGGCTGGAGCCCAGCGAGAGAGCAGGGACCCTGGGAAGAGTATTCTCACATCTGGTTAAGTACTCCTGAACCCTCCGACGAGCTGCCTAATTATTACAACACTTCTGCCGAAAAATTAATGTGCTTGGCCGTCTGCACTGGGGCAGAAAGGGTAGGAAAGCAGCTGTCAGGATGCAGGCAGAGATGGGAGAACCAAGGAAAGAGGTTTGTGGCACAAGAGCACAAGAGAAGGACAAGGAAGCTCTGCCTGCAGGGACCCCGCTGGGAAAACAGCCTTCTCCCTGCTTTTTTTTGCTGCACAGCCCCTAGGAGAGGACAGTGCCAACAGAGTTGTTAATCTAGCAAGAACAGCCCTTGCAAACAGCTCAACAGTGATGCGCTGCCTACCAAAATCAACAGTATGACCTGCCAGCAGCCCAAAATATAGATAATCATACCAAGGACCCAATAGCAGTGTCAGGAACAAGACCCAGGAGACTGAGATCCCTTCTGCCTGGCCCCTGCTCACTTTTCCTTCTTGCTGAGCTCTCATTTCAGTAACTTCCAAAAAATCCAATTGTGGCATTTTATTTTTGTAGGTCTCTATAGGTGCTGTAGGTACGTACCACTGAGGTAGCATCATTTATATGTGCATCCATATTCATGTGTCTCTGCCACAGCCAGTTAAAAAAGGCTGCAGAGAAGACAGCAGGGTCCTGCCTCCCCAAGCTCAGCTGTCTCTGTGTCAGGTTAGTGGGTAAGCCTCTTTCTGCTACAGCTGTGGTGGGATTAATCTCTTTCCCTAGACAAAAAGGTGGGCTTATTTCCCAAGAGGTGTCCAAATACACCCAGAGAGCTAGGCAAAAGCAGCAGCCTGCTGGGTGCCTTTTACCCACAGACATTTGATGAAATTAATGACACAAAAGTAAGTATAAAGGCTAAGACAAATAGAACTGGCAACAACTTGAACCTTTGGCCTATCCTTTGAAAGTCTCTGGCAAGTCTCAAATCTTCTTGATCTGCTCACTAAAAGGATGACTGTCCCACAAGTATTTTCCAAGCATTTGTTGGCAAGTTGTAGGAGGAAAAAGGCATTTCACTGAAGCTGTTAGTACAAAAGCTCAGCTCCAGCCAGGGGCTGGACTTCACTTCAAATTATAATATTTTAAGTACCTGAAAATAAATATTTTGTCAGCTGCTGAGAATTAAGAAGTAGCTTCGACCTTTCAGAGAAGGGAACCCTGCAGAGAGCAGCAAGGCTCAGAGAGTTAGTTGCAAAACAAGCTCTGCCTGAGCCATTCAACCTGTCTAGCACACACACAGCCTCCCCTCCCATACTCCCTGCAAGCTGTCCAGAGTCTCTGGGGCACGACAGGCTCTCCTGCACCCAGCAGCTCCTTCCCAGCCAGGAAACACGCTGACAAAAGGGACTGAAGCAGCACTTTACTCTAAACTGGGTGCCACAAGTAAACTGAGCATCCTTGAGATGACAACAGCAGAGTCACCAGTCCACTCCTCTGTTGCTCACTGGTTGTGTCATATTGTATCACTCGCAGACCTAGGAATTTTGTCCGCAAGGATTAAAAATATTCACTGTAGTTTTGTAAAATCTGACTATGACCAAGCACCTGGGTAGATGTACCCATCACCCTGTCACCCCATCACCTCTCAGACCTCTGAGTCACAGTGAACACTGTTCGTACTCCAGCAATGGCAAAAGGAACCCACACAAAGCAGGAGATCTTTGTTTTTCCAGCAGAGCTCAAGGAGTTAACTCCCTCTCCCTTCCCCCCCATCTTTCTGCCTTTGGCCTTTAGATCAGCCCTGGTTGCCAATGAGGACTCATCGAAACACCACCAGGCTGGGCCTGTCAGGAAGGAAACCAGCGCGTCCAGAGTTTTGTTGTTCTAAAGACTTTTTTTTAAATTTTATTTTACTGCTCAGGAAGGAAGCCAGAGCTTGCGCTTCACTCCAAGAATGTTGATTACTCATCCTTCCCTGCATTATTTCTTTTATCTCTCACTTGTATCTACCTTACTCCGAATTTTTACCCCAAATTCTTTCTCTACCATTCCTAGCCACTGCTTTCAGCTGTTCATCCAAGTTTCATTAAAAAAAAATAAATTTGGCAACTGTTTCCTCAGGAAAAAAACCCTCATTTGTCATGTTTATTAAACAAGCCTCCATCCCTCCCCCTACGCAGGAGGCGGCACCCCAGTTATGACCACTGCTCAAGGATCTGGGCACTACAAAACATGACCACAACCACCTTCAGCTGGAGAATATCATAATCCCTGCTTTAGAGACAGATAATGAGAAATTACTCTGCTTGTCCAAGGTCAATAGAGTCCACAACACAAGCACAACCTATGCTCAGGGCTTTGCCCAGGCAGCCCTTCCCTCTTCCTGCTCTGCATGGCTGCAAGGATTAGGCACGCTCAGCTCTGCCAGTAAACTGTGTCCTTCATCTTCAGCACCCTCCCACCAGTCAGGCTAGAAACGAGCAAGACAAGAATCGGTATGTGACAAGTTGATGACACATTTCCTTAGGTGCAGAAAAATGTGGGTCCTGGATTGCCCAAATGTCAGTGAGCCACCTGAGTACATAGCAGAAAGACTATCAGCAAGTGGTGTCTAACTGCCTGCTCCTTCCAGGCTCTGCAAAATCCATCACACCACCCGGGGGTTTCCTTTTCTTCTTTGCCCAGGTGCAGCTAACAACCCAGACACAACTGGCAACACCTGGGAGAACACACACAGATGTTTCTCATTGACACCATAACCTTCCCCAGCCTTCACCAGCACGTGCCCACGCCCCAGGGTGGGTGCCCAGGTGGGAGACACAGATTGGGTCCTCACAGTACTCCCAAAGAGATGACCAAAGGTGAAGTTTTTGGTTTTTTTTTTTTTCCTTTAGTTTAAGTTTCTTTCTTCCTTGAGATGTGTCACAAGCCTAGGGCTGATCTGGACCACACCATACTCAGCTTCCCCACACTCCTACACCCACAATATCTCTGTTACATGCAAGTAAGGCCAATTCAAGCTCTTTCTGCCCAGTTCTGTCTTGCTCTAATACAATCCTCCCCTGTTTCCACAGTTAACGCATTGTTTTCATTTTAAGAGGGGAAAATAACGAGATGGTGGGAACATTACTTCTGGCTAATAGAGACAGAGATCTGCAGACTTTAATAGCTTACTTTTTCCAGTATATCCTAGTCCTGATCCAAATATCATCGTGCTTATTTCAGTCCTGGACCATATGTGGGACTGGACACAACACATCGGCCAAATTAAGACAGAAATAACTTGCAGCATTTTTCTACTTCACACTCTCTCTAACACCTCTTGCTGACATTAAATTTCTGGTCTGCAGATGCCCTGCTTCCCGCACTACTGAATGTCCCAACACCTTCAACACAGCTTCCCTGAACACGTTAGCCCCAAATCTTGAGTGAAGGTAGGCTGCCCATCACTTCCCTCCTTCCATAATCAAAACAGCTCTTTGAGAGCAACACTTTTGTGCACGAACCTAAATATGCAGAAACGAAGGAGCAGCACAGATGACAGCAACCAGTCCCGGGGAGCAGAGCTGGTAGGAGCAATGCCAGCTGTCCTGTACAGGCTGCATGCTGAGCAGAGTGCAAGTCTGAGGGCAAAGAAGCAGGGTTGTAAGAGTTTGACTGCCCATTCTCCCCTTCTCTCATCTAAGGGGCACCTCCTGATGTATGAATCCACTCAGACTGGCAACTTTTTGATTGTAACCATTAAGTTCCTCTACTCCTTTTCAGCACAGGGTTATCCAGGTCACTGATTGCTCCTTCATCTCCCCAGCAAAAAAAAAAAAATGTCAGTGGTCAAGCTGCCTCCTCAGGGAGGCTGAAGACAAGGGCTCAGGAGGTAAAAGCTGCCACTCTGGCGAAGAACTTTTCTAGAGGCTTATCTCCGATCTGTAGTGCTGGAAATATGAAGTGAGGCTGGTTTGCAATCTGAAAAATAAACAAGGGAAGGAAGCGAGCTTTTGCAGCCCCCCGGGTAGTGCTGCCGAGTTTGGATCGCTCTGACCTGCACTGATATCCAACTCCCAGGATTTCCACCGATCCACAGCCACTGCGAGATGGCCCCTGCGAGATTCCCCACACTGCAAACAGAGACAAGGAGACAAGCTTCCCTCTAGCCTGCATGGGCCAAAGGTTGGGCTGGGTGCGGGGCAGCTCTGCTGTAGCACGGCCAGGCCACCCTGATAAGGCTTTCACTCACCCAGCCAGAGGTGCAGCACCCAGGGTGACATTCACCCTCCTCCTCTCTCACTCACAAACACCCTCGCATCACCTCCTGAACAACATGGGAGCTCGTGTGGGGCCTCCTGTAGGAAATTTTGTGAAGCATCCTCTCGAACTGACTTCTAAAAAAATCTTCAATATTTAGAGCCAGGTTGGAGAACAAGGCAAATCTAGTACCAGGTCTCTTTCCATCCCTGCACAACTGCCAAAGCAGGCTCTCTGCAATGAGGGATGATTATCGTATGCCTCCTGATAGCGAGGGATGCTACAGGACGGACAATTGCACATTCTAAATGGCTTAGCAAGTTGTTTCCTAAAGAGCAGGGAAACAATATAAAAATCAGATTAAAAGGTTGGTTGAGTCCTTTTTAATTAAAGATACCTTAATTTAAGTCAAAGTCCCAAAAATCCCAGTAGAAAGAAAGAGGTCCTTCAGGGCAGTGCCCTTTTACTTGTTTCTCTGTTTACAAAATAAATTGATTTTGGGGAGGCTGTCACAAGAGCCTTCACCCCAGCTGCCTTTCCAGTGCTTTCTGGCTTAGTTTTCATACAAGTGCCAGGAAGCATTCACCTGCCTCCCAAAGAACAAGCCCATATTTGGGGAGCCAGCTGTGCCAGCCAGCCCAGCAGCTGCAGCTGGATGTGTCCTGCCAGCCTCACCCTGTCCAGGACTGTGGCACTGTACACGTAGAAAGCCCAGGTAACATTGAAGGACTGCACCTGAGAAAAGCTCAAGCACAAAAGCTCTTGGGTCCTTCTAAATTGAAAACTTTACGTAGTTACTCTGGTGAGATGCAGTTCTTTAGAATCAGTTCTGCTGAGGGATACCAAAGACTCAGTTTCCAGCTCTTCCTTTAAGGAATATCAAGAGATACTTGGTGCCTTCCTTCTCCCACTTGAGAGCAGCCCAGGATTCACAAGAAAAAGCATAAAACACATTCTTGCTCTGCAGTTCAGTGCAAAAGCTGGTCTCAGCCTGAAGTTAACAAAAAAGGAAGATTAGAAACTATGATTAGAAACTATGTCCCAAGTGAGGAAAAATATGATGGAAGTGTCCCACACCTGAACTCCAAAAGCAGTTCTGCATTCAGCAGGACTCCCTCCCATGTTATCTGCATTTAGGACAATAAATCTCTCCTTGCTTTGCTCCTCCCTAACATTGTTTTTCCACCTCTTCTGTTGCCACTGCTGCAATTCAAGATGCCAGCAAATGGTCAAAGGAGAGAAGTAAGTGATGGCTAAGAAGAACCCCCAGATTATCACAACTACCCTCATGTTTTTAAAAGACAGAACAAAGATGAAATTCAAAGATGAATTTGGGGTGATGAATTTGTCCCAAATGTCTGTCACCTGTGAGTTTCTATACTCAGGCCAGCAAAGCCAAGCAGGCAAACAGTGATGTTGCATGAAATGGGAGAAAGACACATATACAGCTTACATGTATAGATTTACAAATGTACACATGTCTTTTTTCAGAGGATGCTTTACAGGAATCTGATCCTATATTAAATTTCCCAAACAGAAGTTCATTATTTCTGAAGAATTTCAATTGCTCTGCATAGCTGAAAAATGTCCTCAAAAGTCCCCAAATCTGCTATTCCACCCTGAAGAAGAGAGGGGAAACATTCACAGGCTATCAAGCACACTGACGTGATAGAAGACCACCAGTGACATGAACCAGAGGATAAAAATCATCACAATTTGCTGTCAATGGCTGCTTTTCTTGGAATATGGTATTAAAAGGAAACAACTTTGTTCCCACCATGAATTTGCATTAGAAATCCATAATAAAAATAAAGCTTAATATTATACAAATGGATACAGTTCTCTATAGTGCTCCAGATGCAGATTAAGGTTAGACAGATTTTAGATGACAGTTATTTACCTCAGTCTAGCACCATGTATGCACAAAAAGAATTTATTTTATAGCTGCAGATATTAGCCAGAAAAAAGAGATGAGAGGAAATCTTACAGTCTCACGTAAAATATAATTATGTCTGTTTTCTATTCCTTGGAAGGCAAACAAAGAGAAAAAAATGAATCTGCTGCTAGCATTTAATGGGACTTGTCTAAATGATATCAAACAAATAACAACCAGCAGCGATTCACTAACACCTTCACTTCTATTTTTTTCATTGGGGAATTCCAAAAACATTAAGACCTTGTTGCCTTGAACACTTTCAGTCCTACAGAGCAGGATTAGGCCCATGCCTGAGTATGTCTCTTTCTTTCAAGACCTTCAAAATATCAAGGAAAGAAAAATAAATCACAGAGGCACTAATGCTTATTCTCTCCCTCCTGAAATGTTCGCCCTCCCCCTGCTTCTCCCAATTCCTTATGCAATCACCACCAATCAACCAGGAAACTGTTGCTAACTCTTGAATTTTGCAAGTTAGCAAGTAAAATAATAAAACAATGTTTTAACTGTCAGAGATCCTGGCTCACAAAGTGCACTTTGGTCATTTCCTTTAATAACTGTAGTTTAGTAGTAATGATTTATAATAGTTCATAATATTCTACTAACTGTACTACATTAATAATACTAATACTTTGCCCTTGCCTAGCGTCTTCTGTCAGAAGATATCAAAGCGGCATGCTCCGCTGTGAGGGAGGTATCACTACTCCCCCGTTCGGGATCGGGAAACCGTGACTCCAAGCCATGCCCGAGGTCAGAATTCCCGATCCCCCAGCACAGCACGGCAGCCGCCAAGTCTGCCTGCACTTCTCCTGCCGCAATCCTCTGACAGCAGTCGAGTCTGATCGATGGGGCTGAAGATTTAATGTGATTCATTCTTTCTCGAAAAGCAAGGTTTGGCCAGTGGTTTGGGGGCCGTGGTTTTGATGGGAAATATCGAGCAAGGTGGGGGGATTTCCCTGCAATTGTACAGTAAGTACCCTCCTGCCAGCATCCAGGCACACAGGGCAAAAGAGGAGCGATAAATATTTACTGCATCCGTGCCCATCTCTCCAGCAGGAGATGGATAAATACAACATTTCAGTGTTGCTCAGCACTCCGAAGACAGTGGTTACGCCAGCTCCCGGGGAGTCCAAAAAGGGAGAGAGGGCACGAGGCGTCTCTGGCATGGCAGAAGATGACATGAAGGCTGGCCGGATGGCAGCGGCTGCACGGGGAAACATTTTGGAGGAGAAAACAGCCCCAGCCCTCCCCCTCAAACGATCAATTAAAAGCTATCCTTCTGCCGAGAGCGGGTGAGGAGAGCAAATGAGGGCTGCGAGGAGCAGCGCCCGGCCGGGCTCTGCATGACAATTGATGGGAAGGGGAGGCCGGGGGAGGCAGCCCTATCCCTCCTCTCACCATGGTGATTAGGTATTCCGAGTGCGCCAGAAAGCCCCCAATAACAGAAAGAGAAATATAAACTGGAGACCGGCAGATCCAAGGGAGGCCAGATGGCCCCGCAGCCGGCAGGGGCTGCTCCCATCCAGCCCTTCCCCACTTTTAACTGTTCAAACATTTCTTTATCCCGACAAGACAATTAAGCCGAACAGCATGGAAAGGAGTCTCGGTAACAGTTTGCAGAGGGAGAGGGAAGGTTGTTGCCAGAAAAGGAGGTGATTGCTGCGTGCTCCAAGACCTCCACGCAGCACACTTTACTCCACAAGGATGGTGTGTATTTGGGATGGATGTGTGGCCATCAGCCCTGCTACTGCCCATCTGCCTGCCCAGCTCTTCCAAAATTCCACTGTTGCTTCTTCACCCCTACATCATGCAGGGTACTACACGACAGAAAGAAACATTCCACTCGATATATTTCATTATTGCACAAGCAGAGTGAAGCTTGCCATTTTCCATGATCATGGCTGATTATGATTAGCAACCAAGCATCACTTCATGTTAGACCCCAATTTTTACCAGACTTGGAAGTGGTACAACCCAGAGGGAAGAGCTGTGAGCAATGGACATGTAGACATGTGCATTCCCCCTCCAATCCATTGTTCCGCCACAAAAAAACAAAACAAAACAAAACAAAAAAACCTCCTCCCCCCAGAACATGTACATAGACACACATAGCTCTCTACATAGGTCATAACACAAATCCCAACACGTCTGAGCAAGTGGGCAACTGCACAGACAGCCCTCGATCTGATTTCCAAAGCACCACATTATTCAGGAATTCATGCTGTGGTCATCATAGCCCTGATGTCCATCACCTGAAGTGCAATTTACATTTGATCAATAACAAACCAGTTGTTTCAAAAGGAAAACTAACTCCATGCTAGAGATGTTCTTTAAAACCCCAAAGTGGAACAAAATGCTCATAAATACATCACACAACTTCTCCTGCAGAAAAGAAACCACTTGCAGCACAAACTATGTCCAAGGTGAAATATGATTATCAAAAATAATAATAATCAAAATAATATACTATTATCACTCATACTACACACAGCAGACCCAAGGGATGAGCAAGGATCCCAGCCTGCTCCCAACTCATCCCCTGGGCACAGCAGGAGCTGGGCAAAGGCCACCACCAAGAGCAGGGAAACTGACACTTGGAGAACCAGACTCTGGCCAGAGGATGGAAACTGAATCAGTGGCCAGGATGTAGAGGACCACCTTCACACATTGGTCTGTGCTCCACCACCAGTCACAGACAACGCGTGATGGAGACCAAGTAGCAGACAGTAATGGGAAACCATCTTCTATGGTCCCAGGGAGGCTGGGGGCATGGGCTGCCTCACAGGGATAACAGAGGTCTCTGCTCTGATAAGGTCCAGCTCTTTTCAGGAGGTCCTGGCTTCGGCACTGACCTCTGTGGGAAAGCAATGCCACAGGAACTGGGTATTATGATTGAAGGACACTGAGACAGATTTTATTTGAAGTAAAAAAACAGGAATTTTTCTTTTTTTCCCCATGATTTTAAAATAGGGCTATAGATCTCTTTTGCAGAAAGCAACATGCCATTTATTTCCACTCCTTCTAGGAATCTCAATTATTGTACACTTATTAAAGTAAACCCATAAAATACATCTTCCAGTGCCTTTAACACATGCTTTACAAGAAGCTCCTAAACTCTAACAAATGGCATTATTTTTCTCAGCAAGCACCTAAGGGAATGGATCCACCCAGTACACGGTATGTCTGCTTATCCCTGGAAAGGCTCCACTTTTCCACATGTTCCCTGTATACTCCATTGCTCTGGATGTCCTAAATACTCACATTTTACAGCAAGAGATGACTTATCTAAATGCAGACATCTCAGCTCAATTTGCTGATTAACAAGAAGAGCAGTCCCACCCAAAAGCACCCCAAAGATGTTGTCCCTTTGTGGGATGCAGGGTATGGATCCAAGCATTATCCTGCTTTAAAGGTAAGGAAAGGTTTATGCAGAGCTGAGCAACCTCTACTGCATGAACACATCTCTTATGGGGCCAGGTGCTAATCTGGAATACACCAGAATTTATCACAAATAATTTTACTGAATTCTGCTAATTTCTTCCACTGGTGAAAGCAGGCTGAAACTTTCCTCCCATGCTGCAGAGGACAAAATAAGCACCTTCCAAACACTCCTTGATGTGCAAATGTCTCACTTTGATCCTTGTTTTCTTGCAAATCTTCCAAGCAAAAACCTATTTTTAAGGGAAATTAAAACGCAGTGACTACCTTTTATTTAAAAAAAAAAGAAAAGGGAGGAGAATTTCTCTAGAAAATCACCATTTAAGCTATGAGGTGAAACAAATATTTTAATGGTCTATTAAAAAAAGGCTCCTGTGCAGTGGAACAGAAGACCACACAGGACAATCATAGTAATTCAGCTTGCATGTAACGCAAACCCTTTCAGCAATCTGAAAAACACATCGAAACAGTGAAGCTCTGCAAACCTGAAAAGCACCCGTTAGACATGGGAAGGCGTTGCTGATCTAATAAAATTTTACAATTTTTCCTTGCAGTTGTAGAAAAGCCTAATTACATTTTTACCTTGAAGCTACAGCCACCTACCTGCTCCACAAGGAGCACAAGTAGGCAGCTTTTACAAAGGGTTGTATATAACAGTTACACAAGGAATCCACAAAACTTCTCAGACAACAAACCCCCAAAGTACACATTCCTATAGAAACTTCAAAAATATATCGCAAATGCTAATGCAAAAGAGGATCACCATTCTATCTGCAAACTGTGATCTCTTGAATTCTTCACTTAAGAAGTTTCTGTTTTCTGATGGTCAGCATCAAAGACCATTAGGATCCTCTAAATGCTCCACAACTCGCTCTCAGCCTCCAGCAAACACACTCGTACATGTGTATGCACATACCAAATAAACTCGCCATCTTAATGGAGAGACGTTTCCATGGTGCAGTATCTATATGCGATAGGTATATGATACAGAGCCAACAGACATATTTAGTGTACATCATCCTGGTAGTTACAGAAAAATTTTAATGTTGGTGAAGTATCAGGAATGTTGCATTTGATCAGCTCTACCGTACAGAAAAGCATCTTAAAGAAATTCAACACAGTAACAAAAAAATACAACAAAACACCTTCCACTTCTGCCCAAGTTTTCCAAGCTGCCTGCAAAGTTTTTATTCTTTCCCCGGCAAGTCCCCTGCCACAGCACTGGCAGCAGCACTGGCACTCAGTGTCAACCTGCCTGTGTCTGTGCAAAGCCCCGTCTGCTCCCAGAAGGAACAGACCCGCGTCCGGCACACGCTCTTGGCAAAGGCAAGGCACAGCGATGGATGTGGATGCGTCTGTCTGTCCGCAGCTGTGCTCCATGTGGTCTAATTAATTTAACAGATTTACTTCTTTAAATGGGGTATCTGACAGGATTTTGCCAGCAAGATCCATAGTAGCTGATGTGCTCTAAATTCATTTAGCCAACGGACCCTCTCCTCCACCACTACCTCTCGGAGTACTCTTTCGAGCAAGCTTCATTTTCCCAGCCGGGTTATATCGATAAGAGAAAGAGCATCAACAAAGATGTCTCTATGCCTTGCCATCTCACCTGCCTCCCCCATGGATAATTACACTACCAGCTTCCACATATCCACATGCACTCCCACCTGCAGCCACTTTCCCTACAGACCCGAAAGCAGAGAGAGGAGATGCTGAACAATGAAAGGAGCTTACAGCACAAAAAGTAGCATGGTCGGGGGTGGATCGGAAGGAGAGGGGGGAGAGACGCAAGAGATCACACTGGTACTGCAAGAAATACACGGCTCCTGCCATCAGTGGGAATTGTCCTACATTCGCAAACGCCGACAATAAAAGACACACTTGCAGCATATTTCAAAACCAAGGAGCGATGGATTTAAAAGGCAGGTTGATTTTATGATGACTTTTATTGAAAAGGTACGCTGGGTTTAGGCAGATGTCTTTTAGCACCGGTAAGTTAGCACAGTGCCTAATTCAAGGAGACAGCCTGAGGAAGCAGCGCCGACAGGGGAGAGAGAGCCACAATGTCTCTATTACTCTCCTCGGTATCATAAAGGGGAGAAGAAAAATCACATCTGAAAGGGAGAGGAGGCAACGGTGCAGCAGGTTTTTGTTTTTAAAAAAAAGTAATAATATTAACAACAACAGTAATAAAATTGTTTTCTATTAATAAAATTCAGCAGGACAAAGGAGCCCACGTGAAAAGCAAACCATTCACTCCTTGATTACATATCTGGGTTTACAGGAAAAGTCTAATCGTAAGTTAGTGCTCCTCCTTGGGGTACCATACTCTGTTTTCCTGAGACCACTCCCCAGGGCGGGTCACCTCCTAGCTCTGCAAACCTGGAAGCCTGCCCTTCATGAAGGACAGCTCTGACCCTCTGTGTAGGCAACTCCACAAGGGACAAGGTAATGGGGGAACAGGGAGTTACAGTCATGAACAAGTGGGTTCCTTTAGTCCAATCACTGGCCTGCAAAAGGGCACAACACCTTTCAATGAGCACCAAAATGGGGGAAAAATACTCAGAAAAAGCACATGATGCAACAGCTTACTGAATTGCGAAGACAATTCGTGTTTGTCTTAAAGAGGGAGCTCAATGGCCAACAATACTCTTAACCAGAGGAAAGATACTTTTGTCCTAAGCTGAGGCAGGAATCCTGATGTTCAGTAATTCATTTGCTCTAAGAATGGTGTGCATGAAGAAAAGGTCAGAAAGAAACACCTGAAGAAGGGGGCACATGCTTGCTGCAAACTTTGGAAAAGTTCCTGGCTACACATTCCAGCTGCATCCCTGTTTACACACATACCTGTACCAGCACCTATAGCCTCATGCTGGTGCATGGACAGCTTTCTGCACAGTCAACTTTACCTCTCCAGCTCCGTGCTAGAAGGAAAGTTTCTTTCAAGAGCACCTCACCTTAAAATCTGTCAATATCCTTTTGGAAGAACGAGGCAATATTGCATGGCTGAGTTCAGCAGACAGAAAAGGCAGCTTTGCCTCTGCCTCCAGCATGTCTCACAGAACTCTAGGGCAATCACCTGTTGTGTATCTCAACAAGACACAATTAAAGAACCACCAAGTCAACAGAGGTACTTACATCTGTCACTTCGGTCTTCAGGACTGGATGAAGTCTCACGGTCAGAAATGAGGCCAGAAACAGCAAAGATCTTCTTCCCTGTATCATCAACTTTGAGGGAGCCAGGGGAGCTGGAGGGGAGCTGAGTGCCAAACTCGTACTCCTTCCCATCAGTGTCCGAGAAGCGCAGATGGGGTGAGTCAGTGTCATGGCAGTTTTTGAGGCGCTTGGCCGGCGTAAAGGCTGACTGGTAGCTCTCCCGGTCTTCAGTGGATGCAAAGGGGCGGAAAGCCCCAACACCACTGTGGTTCAACATACTGATTGGGGTGCAGTCCAGGTTGGGGGGTGCAAACTGGGGGTGAAGGTGAAGTAAGGATGGAGGAAAGTCACGGTTTGCAAATGCTCCTGGCACCCCACCTTGGCGGTGATACATGGAGGCAAAAGTATATGAGCCATTGGTAAAGGGAATGTGCACGTCCTTATCTGCTGACACAGGGACCCCAAAAGGCCTCGGCTGCTGACAGGGAATGGAAGCATCACGGCTGGCTTCAGCAGTGGAGGCAAGAACCATCAGTGCTGGGGAGGCCAGTGGGTTGGGGAGATAGGGTGAGTTCTCCATCTTGAATGCTGCCCGGTGTAAGTCCATCGGAGTGTCTTTCCTCAGCAGGATCACAAGCAGAACGATCTTCCCCGGAAGGAAAGCAAAGCAATGCCCAGGAATGGAGTGGGGGAAATTACTGGAGCATCATCACCCTTCGAACACTGCAAGGAAACAGAAAGGGAAAGAAAACACAGCCAATTAGATTTCTGCACTCATTTCTCTGGGATGCTCCAGCAGCAGAGTGGCCACATGTGTTACAAGCCACCGGCCGGAGATGCGCCACTGTTCTCATTCAAGAAAATCAATAGACAACTTCACACGCTAGTGGAATCAGCCCTGGCCCTCCAGGTTAAAGGGTATCATCCAGTGCAGATGGATGAAAGGCAAACCAAACATAACAACATGCAGATTTAATAATGCACTAATAAAAAATGTTCAGTCTAAAATTAACACAGTAACTCCAAATTATAAGTGGAATTTTATATGGCAAGTGCTGTGTGTATAAATATCTGCCATAAACTTAAGAAAGCCCCCACATACACACACTCTGCAATTTGCTTGAGGGTTGGGGGTGTACAATCAACATAAAAATATCCGTTGTACACAGTTACCCAAATCAGACAGCACACATGGTTATAACTGTGCACGATGCCCGAGACATACGTAATTGACAGGTATTTTCTCTCACTCTCACAGTACGTATGGGTAGATGTATACTTACACAGTACTCAATACCATCACAGATATGTATACACACCGCTGGAATGTAGGAATGTGGCTGTGTCTGGGGGTGTGTGTGTAACACACAAACACCCACATGTGCACGCACAGTCTCTGCGAGCCAAAGGAGAAGAGACTTCCCCAGTAAAATGCCTGGCGTCTCTGACAATATTTAAAATCATAATGGGTGCTTCTGCCATCTGATCTCTGCAAGCATCTGCCTTTCGGGTCGGGGACAAGAGAGGATGGATCAGTAATTTTAGTTCCTAATGCACTCACTCTTAAGTAGATTTGTAAACTGCCCTGGATGTGCCATTAACATTTAGAGGAAAATGTTAACAAAATTTCTGCCTTGCATCTTGCTGAGCCTCCCAGGTTGGCTGCAACCACCCACCCAGCCACAACCCCCTCCCCAGGCTGAAAGAAGGGAAAATCCTTCTTTCTCTATCTCCCCCAGTTCGCAGTGCCTTTTTGTGTTGTTATTTTCTCCCCCAATCAATCTCATGCCTTTTCTTTTAAGCTTCCGCCGCCTGCCATTCAGGCCCCACAACCCAGCTTAAAATACAAGGACTATAACTTTGAAACAATATACTAGCCGCTGGAGCTCAAAGGGCCAGAAAAATCATATAATAATAAAAAGCTGTTACAAATTGTGCCTCTTAAATCCAGAGGGTCAAACATCTCAAATAAAACTTAGTGAAAGAGTGTCTCCCTAATGGAGTGCCTTTTGTACTCCATGAATGAGGGAGCCTAGGTTAACAAAGTGTATGAAATCTAGTCTGGGGCTTTAATGCAGTTCAGTGATAGCATTTCCTCTCTCCCATCCTGTACCCAGCCGCTCCACTGACTGTTATGAATTGTGAAGATGAGTGGACATCATCTCTCTGCTTCCTCATTTGGCACTCATCCTTACAGACATCATTGCTAAATTACCAGATTATGTATCTCACATTAACGGATTTGCTCTCTTCCAAATTTTAAATAACTTTCTCGTTGAGTTCTTGCCACAGACAGCGAGGGATAGAGGAAGAGTGAGGGATGCCAAGGGCAGCCTGGTCAGCACTGCAGTCCTGGGTACACTTGCTCTGCTGCTTCACATGATGCTGATCAAAATCTGGAGGTCAGAAAACTGCAGCCACTGGCAAATCTGGAGTTTTTAGGGGCTTGTATAGTCATGCAAATAAATGTATTACATATATATATATATATATTCAATTATATATTCAAAGAGATGCATGCAAATAAGCCACTGTTCTCAGAAATAAACTATCATGCACATGGAAGCAAAACTGAGCAATCACAGAAAAACACAGATTTCCAAGGGAAAAAAGAAGGCAACCACCTCTGCCTGCTTTTCTATTTTTACTTGTGCTTTCACACCATTACGTTAAATGTGTTTCATAAATTAGTAATCTGGCCGCAACACTTGACACTCCTGTAGGATACTGTGAATCACTGTGGCCATTTATTCGTTTGCAAACTTCATTACACCAGGAATAAATCAACACATTAGAATATCTCAGCCAGCCAAATTTAATTTTTTTTCAGCTCCCACTTCCTTTTTCGTTCTCTCTTGCTCCCTTCTCGCCCAGCATCTCCCCACCCCCCAGCAACATGGACAGATTAGGCTGCGGCAGACCAGTCATTATGAAAATCTATCGTTAATACACTCCCAATGTCAAAATGTCATAGGTTTAAATACAGAACCCAAAAATAAGAAAACTAACTGACCTTCTTAATTAAAAAAATATGGATTGCAAGGTAATCAGCTGGAGGGAACACTTGGGTGCTGGGAAGGCAGTGGACACAGGTGGAGTGAGGAGCTGCTACTTTTCTGCCTCTATGCTGATTTTTTTTAATTTAGCACCTCGTGCAAATCCAGATTAAAATAACTCCAGCTATTGATCTGAGCAGTGGAATTGACATTAATTTTAGTTCACTTCTCACTTTGCAAAGGGATCAATAGGAAGTAATAACAGCTGACATCTCCGCTGAAAGGAGGAGAAAAGACGGGCTAGAGACAGAAATCGAAAAGCAACCAAATAAATCAGCAGCTACTTTTCCACGGCATCAGACAAACTCCAAACAGATTGCAAAAAGTCTTTGTTGAATTAACTAAACAAGGAGTAGAGGGAGGGAGGGTGGAGATCAATCTAGGAAGCTATATAAACTGTCTACCAAGTATGAAGGTTAGATGGACATACTGAAAACTAACTCTGCTTTTTTAGGAGGTTTTTTTATGGCTACCTATATGCATACTTACTGGCTTTTAGAGCAACCCTGTTAAAGGTGTACACAAATTACCTGTGTAATCGTGTATGTTCCTATTAATGAGGCTAAACACTGCACGACCAAGGCAAATTGTATCAAGAGCCTTTAGCTCTGAACCATAAAAAAAATATCTCACCAAGAAACAAGTAGTAATCAGTTCTCTCTGGTTTAGTTCTGAATCCTCTGCTTACAAAGGTTGTAGCATGGTGCTGCATAAGTTAAAAGGAAAGTGTGATGAAAGTAGGAGAAGCCATGACAGAGCTGCATTTATCAGGCATCACAAACACTCACCAAGTGAAGAAAACAGCAGTGACCACTGGTTATAAGTGTAAAACCCACTTGCTAATCAGCCTGCAAAGAAACGCGCTCATATGCAAGCACATGCATACCCCATACACAGCCACCAGATCTGCAAATCTTTTACTAAATGTTACTCAGAGTTCCTATTACTAAATCACTTCTCTGCTATC
The DNA here is from genome assembly GCA_013397375.1 of Toxostoma redivivum. Classification (NCBI taxonomy): domain Eukaryota; kingdom Metazoa; phylum Chordata; class Aves; order Passeriformes; family Mimidae; genus Toxostoma; species Toxostoma redivivum. Next base: position 77,347 of record VXBI01009828.1, read on the forward strand.
GATTAAAATAAATAAAACACACCACTCTGGTTTCTACAACAGGTTGCATTTTTGTGGTCTCTCAACCATTTCCAAATGCCAGAGATTAAAGTAATGGGGCAAATTAACGTCTTTCTCCCTCCAGGAAAAAAAAAAAAAGAGTTTTCTTGGGGAAAAAAATTAATAAACAAGATACAGGGGAGGAAAAAAGATTAAAACATTAGGAAATCCAGGAAAATTGATGATGCATGTAAATTAGGAAATACCCAGGAAAAAAAAATCACAATATCCATTAACATTAAAAAGTTTTTCCCCATAAATGTCAAGTAGGAATTTAGAAATATGCTCTGCGCAGAAAAGCCAAAGATTATAAAACAAAATAATGCCAGCTGTTTGGGGATTTAAGTGCTCAAATGGATTATATATTTGAACCAAACTGGATTTCCTTATAATAAATAAAACAAATGCAAACTCGAAAGCCAACAAAGGAGAGCTCTCATCACTGGATTAAGATACAAAGGAAAAACAGTTAATTTTTTTTCTAACGCATGAAATATGCCAACTGCAGCCGCACACCCGGACAGCTGCCGTGGAAACCGGTTTAAGGGGGAAAGGAAAAAAACTAGGAGCGTGGTGAGCGGAGGAGGCGGCGGCGGGGCCGGGCGGAGTGGCCCCGGTGCCGGTCGCGGCCCGGACTGCGCCCCGCTTCTGTTTGGCTGTAAACTTCTTCTTCATCAATTAAAAAAAACAAAACAAAACAAACAAACAAAAAAAAACCCAAACAAAGAAAAAAGAAAAAAAAACAAAAAAAAAGAGAGAGATGCCCCTGGACAGCTGCCTGACAGCCCATAAAGCCATCCCCACTATAAATAAANATAAACCCAAATAAAATAAAATCCGTCGGGGGTGAGCCCCGGGCTGGAGCCTACCAACACCGCCAAGCCCCGCCGCTCCGCGCTCCCCGCCGGCGCATTAAACAGGTGTTCGGCGGGGCCGGGGCTGAGGGCCCAGCCCGGTCCGGCCCGGCCCGGTTCA